>JAQMYF010000010.1:22275067-22287950 GCA_030014195.1 Neosilurus mollespiculum | reverse complement strand
TATATATATATATTATATACACACACACACACACACACACACACACACATACACCCATATACATTATGTTGTATTATATTATATTGCATATACAAACATTCGATATGAAAGTTTCCTCCCTCACACTCACTGCAACCCTGATGCATGTTGCATCCTCTTTAGTTTGTTAATTTTTTCCTTTTTTATTCTTTCTCCTTTATTCTCTTTGTCTCTGTATAGAGTTTCCAGTCTCTTGTAAACTCACCGGGATCTGAATGTTTATCCCCCATGAAGGTCAATTCTTCATTCCTTTTTTATGATGTAGTGATGTCAGTGTCGCAGCTTAAACAGAGGCTGCAAACATGCTCCCAAGATCAGTTTTGGAAAATATCATGTAAAGGTAAGACCAAGAAACTAACATTGCTTTCTCATAAAAAAAAAATCCCAGAATGAAAACCATACAATTTCAAAAATATGAATAGACAGTACAATTACTCTATAGAACTATCACCTATACATTTCTGATTCATTTTGTCTGTACACCCAAAGCATGAATATAGCTGTTTGAGAATGTTTCATCTTTTTTTTTTTCCGTACGGACCAATAAATCAAAATAAATCAGTTGAGTGTCATCTACACAAAAATGGTAAATATTGCTGAGGTGTATAATTTGACATAATGTTCACATATTCTCTAGTTCATAGTCTCTCATATTATTTTATTAGAAACACAATAACAACCAATCTCTTCATCTAAATCCTCAGAATCGCATCCTCCTCCCGTTCTCATTAGGTCTGTGACTGTGCACGTGCGGGAGGGGGGCACTGATTTACACAAACGTAGTTCGCCTCGGAGGCGGAAGCAGATAGCCTACCGTATAGTTTTATTTGCCTATATCTTTAGTCTAGCTTTGCTGAGTGAACTGAGTCACTTCAACACGATACATATTTTCACATTAATTAAAAAAAAAAAAGCGCACTCACTTTGGCAACAGCACTATTATTTAGGTATTTAGTTGATTACTGTCTGAAAAAACACTCTAATGCCTGCCAGCTGGTCCTGCTCTAGCCTGGCTGTGACAGTGTGTCAGAACCGGTCGGAGCAATGTTTCAGAGAAAGCCACCGGGGTCGGGCGCAACGAAGTGTGCAATTGAGAGAGAGGTAGTCACACGTGTTTCTTTTCCTTAACAAAGGGATACAGGAAAATAAATCGTAGGAGAAGCATCCGATCCGTTAACAGTCAAGGCTCATAAAAGTGGTTCATATGTCACGTATTAATGTATATTATTGAGGGGGACAGGTTTGTATTTTCCCAATAAATATGTGGTTACACCCATGTCAGTGTGGGAGCTTTAGAAAATGGTTTCATCCATTCATGGGGTCTATCCATACAATTTGTTAGTGCAATAAATTTGAAACGAAATAAATAAGGGTTTGGAGCATGGGTCCCGCACAGGGAGGAAATGGTTCTGATTGTACAGAAGTCACCTTGACCCCGTTTCAATCTCACTTTTTCCCACTTAGACATCAGGCTGTTGGGGTATTGTCATGGTTTGTGTCCACATCCATATTTATATTTTATCCTTGCTATTTCTCAAGAACTGCTGTACAGATCATCCAAAAATGTTACATGCCTGTCTTTTGGGGTGTGTGGGTGTGCGTGGGCACATCAGTTTCTCTGTGTGACCTTTAACCTTGTCACAGTGATCGTGACATTTAAAATTTTGTCCAAGCAACTTCTCAAGAACTGCTGGGGAATTATTCTGAAATTTTGCATGCAGGTTTCCTATGGTGTCTGTGTGCAGAGACTTATCAGTTTGCAGCTTTCGGGCTGGACACTTTGTGTCTATCACATAAAACCAAAAAAAAATAAAATAAAAATACACTTACATTTGTGGTTGTAACTTAACAAAATATGAAAAAGTTGAAAGGGTATGAATACTCTTCCAAGCCACTGTAGGTGTGCGTAGGCTTGTCAGTTTGAGCTTGTCAAGGATTGTTAGTGTGATAACTTTTAAAGGAAATGCTGTAAAATCACCAAATTTGGTGGATGGGTTCCGCTTATGTTCTCAGTGGATATTGTATATTGGTGACTTTGATCTTGTTTCAAGGTCACAGCAGTTAACCTTGTGATTTTTTTTCTACATTGTGCCTGTCAAGGCTTGTTAATACAATGACTTTAATAGGAAATGGCACAGGATCTTCAAATTTGTTGCAGGGGTTGACCTCAGAAAGGTTTTGGATAGAATTACACCAGTCAACTTAGATGGGTGGAGTGGGAGCTATTTAAATGGTTTCCTTCTGTCTGTGTGTTCAATTTGTTAGTGTGATATCTTTGGATGGAAACACATAGGATCACCAAATACAGTGCAGGTAGGTTCCTCTCGGTGGAAAATAGGGTGTAATTGTAAATGAGTCACCTTGAATTTGTTTCAAGGGCACAAGGCCACTTTTTATACATGGATGTGTCATTTACCTCTACTTTTAAATTCAACACTTAATTAAATTTATTATTTGATACTTTAGGACTTTTACTCAAATAATATACTAACACAACATTTGGACTGCTACCAAAGTCATTTCCTGTTAAGAGTTGTGTACTTTTACTTGTTTACTTACCACCACTGGCAAAAAGCTGAGAATAGTGAAGCTACGGACTAATTTTTAATCGTTAATAGCAATAATATTTGCTAAACTATTAAGTCTTCTGTTTGCCAAATTGTGATAAAAACTTTGCAATTAATCCTTCTAAAATTGTAGCAAAGCTGACTTTATGTGGTGAATATATTGGAAAAGTCTTATTATTTGTCTGTGTTGATGATCTGATGATGATTATTTTATTTTGTTGTTGATCCTCTGATTTTATAATGTGATAATCTTTTGTGTTTGTGTAGGGGTAAAAGAAAAATCAAAAAGTTCATAATAGAATGCCATGGAAATACAAAATATTATTATCTTAATCAATTCTAATTAATAATAGTAATAGTAATATAGTAATTTCTGCCAATGGAACTTGGGCTGCAAATTCTTCCTAAAAGTAATGCTTGCTTGATTTTTCAATTTTGTCAAAATCTAGAGATCACTGTGTTCTACAGTTACAGAAACCATATTGGTTTGAAATACTGAACAGCTCTGAATGGTCAGATGGTGTAGCCATGCAGTTTGCAGTGTATGCAGAATAAGCTGCACTTATTAATGTCATTATTCTTGTAGTGACAATGCAAAAAAAAAAAGAACAATCAAGCAATGGACTTAAAATGTGAACAAATGTTCAGATAATTGTGGTTACCTGTTTTCTAGTGTTTAAAGTCCTGATTGTACCACTTCGAGGGAGAGAGAAATTGCTACCAGGTAAGTGTCTATTCCATATACACAGTCACTTTTGAAGTTTGAATCATGATGGTACTGCAGGCATCCAGAAGTCCAGGAGAGCAAAATTGGCTGTGCTGTCAGGGGGACATGCTTTCTAAAGTAGATGTGCAGGATTGATCAACAATTACCAGAAGCATACTGTTTACTTACAGGTATTAATGCACATGGGATTCAACCAGATCAACACATACTTCAGTGTTTCCTACAGGATTACATTTGTGGTGGTTGGCCAATTTGACCCCTGAACTTGGTGTATTATTTAGGTAAACCTTGATTGACCAAGATTAGCAGAGCAGCAAGTCTCCAGAGGTCCAGATTCATGGAAGTTTCTACACCAAGAATCCCAATGATTAGTTGTGCCTTGCCTTCCGTCCCGAGTCGGCAGTGATAGGATCCAGGCTTGCCATGACCCTCGTAAGATTAAGCAGTTTGGCAATTTAAGAAATGAATGAATAATCTGCAAAGAATTGCGAATATCTCACTTTAAATTTTGTTTGCTGCTCTTATAAGTTCTTATGAAGTAAAAACAAGAGGAATGAAAGTTAACTGCTACCTACTTGTGATTCCATGCCTGCATATAGTCAGCAATTATGAGGCTGGTTGTATGTATACATGAATCATTATTATTATGATTATGTGTGGTGCAGGACAGTCGACAATTATACTGCCAGTTGTGTTGCACAGCATATTAATGTGTGAATGTAAAATTGTTGTTGTTTTTTTTAAATAGCTTTATTGATGATTTCTTATATATATATATATATATATATATATATACATATATATATATATATATATATATATATTATATGAAGTTAATTGATTATTATCTATTGTGAATCAGATGTTAATGTTATATCATGACATATGGAGAGGGTAAAGGCGTAGTGTGAAGTGACCAGGAGTTCAGCTCCTCCTGGATGGGACGCTAGTCCAGAATTTTTACTGGTACCCATTTATACTGCTGGGTGGACAAAGGCACACTTATGGTTAATACCTTGCCCAGGGGTCTTAGTAGGGTGGGGGTCTAATGGGGATTCAAACCCATGACCTCTCGATCATGAAACCAGCACCCAAACCACTACACCCACATTATGGAGAAGGGTGAGCTTAAATACGTGTGCACTTATGTATAAACTTTATGAAATATTAAATTACACTGTATTGTATTTTTTTAGATGACTACTTTGTTTGGTGAAGGGGCACTTTGTTGTCTTTTTACAGTTTACGTATTCGAAATAAACTGAAACTGAACTGAACATGATTATATGATTATTTGTAATGGAAACCATCATGCATATAAAGTCCCATGGAGGGTGGGTCGACTGTTTGGCCAGAGTCCTTACCATTTTTTAAAAAATAAAGTTTTAGATGTAGCCCTTTGCAAAAAAAAGCTGCTAAGTCTTGTTGAACATCTCAGCTAAGAGCTGTGTATCTAAATTTAAAATAAGCACCATGTCAAGAAAACACACTGATCATAATCTTCAACACGTTTTATTGAATTACATAAGGAATATAACCACTAATACAGTTTACATATCCCTCAAAAGAACCACATTTACAAAACAGAGGTCTTAATTTCCTCCAGTGAACAATATTATTTCTTTATATACTGTATATGTGTGTATATATACTGTATGTATGAGTGTGTGTGTGTGTGTGTGTACGTAACACTTACGTTCTGTTGCATATTGTATATAGATTGATTCTATAACTAGCTTTGGCAATACAGATTTATTCATGCCATTATAGTAGTACGAATCAGAATTCTGAGATACAGTAAGAGACGATTAAGAACAAAACAGATTTCAAGTACAAATCAAATCGTCTGCTCGACTCGGCAGTACACTAAATGGACAGAGACCCACAGAAACAACACATCAACTGCCCACTGAAACGGGTACAAATCTAGTTTAACTTCTAGCACAGGGTTGTTTTTTTCCATCTTACATAAGGAAAGTGTAGGGGTGCTCACACTGTGGAACGAACGCAGGTGCTGAACAGACAGGATGCTGGAAATCAGGTGAATATCTGACACGATGTTTAAGAAATTCACTGACAACATTTAAACATCTTTGTTAGAGAACGTCAGAATATAAAGAACATTCGCTCACTTCCTGTATAACCATCCTGAAGCCGTTATGGCAGTCTGTTAAGAATTAGCTACCTATCTAACGTCATCTTTTAGCTATCTATTAGACGTTATGTAATAACATCTAAAAATATAAATCACTATTATTACTTTTTAAATGATAAGTAACAAACACACATTGCCACATTGCACAGTTACTGTAGAGCAGAGAGGAAGGTGTATTTTATAGTCTAAACTCTTGTGATGTTCACTGTTTAAATGTTTGCTGGAGCTATGAGGTGTATGCATGAAAACTGTGTGTGTGTGTGTGTGTGTGTGTGTTCAGTTGGAAGGTTAAGTATTTGCCAGGATTTGATAATCAGGCTGCTTTAACACCACAGGCACAGAGACAGAATAACGACATGATGAAGTAAGGACATGGTTTGAAAATCAGCAGTAGTGCCAATTATTGACAGCAAAAAAAAAAACAGACGAGCAAACACACTGACGTACCATCAAACAAAACATGCACACCATCAATCAACAAACAAAGAACACTCACACAACAGAGCTGGAGTTGAGATCTAGTGATCTTGATCTGGAATAAATAAAGTTTTGTCCTCCCCATTATCATAGCTCAAAGTTTGGCTTGGTCTTAGTCTCATTGCTCAGAATCTTGTTGTTTGACTCGTTATTCAAAATTTTTGACTTAATCGGCGTCTCATTATTCAATACTGCCATTTGCCATACAGCTTGATCCTACACTAGGGTCTCCACACATCGTGAACAGCTCTTACAAAGAATCTGGGTCTGGATTCCAGATAGGTGGATTCTTTCATGTCTCACTGCCCCAAATTTTGTTCTGGATTTGTTTATTCTCTTTACACTTTAGTTCAGATCTTGCTCTCAGTGCAGCAAATTTTTATTAGTCTTATGAGACTTAATATTGGTCTTGGTTAGTACTAATCTAGAACAGGAAAATTCCTGACAGGGCTTTGATTCATTGACCAAGTGATGTCTGGAGTGAGGTCTGGAATTTCCTGTACTGACCAGACTACTAATTTTATATTGAAGGGAACTGAATTAAGGGAACAAATTTTATATTGAAGGGAACTGAATAAATTTGAACGGGTATTCGCATATTTTCGGTTGGTCACATTCGAGGGAAATGATCCGTATTAGCGGTCTTGGAGAAAATTTATGTGGTGAGGTGTGTAAAAATTTGGTGTGAAATTCAGATTCCTGCCAAAATGATATCCGAAGATATTCGACGGTTTTTGAAGAGACCACTAATTTCGAACATAATGGCGGTATTTTCATCCGAAACCAACCAAAAATCTTTTCTTTTACACCATTTGGCAGATGCTCTTATCCAGAGCGACTTACAATTATCATTTTTATACAACAGAGCAATTGAGGGTTAAGGGCCTTGCTCAAGGGCACAACAGTGGTGATAGTGGGGATTGAACCGCTGACCTTCAGCTCAGTAACCCATCACCTTAACCACTAAGCCACAACTGTCCGAAAATGATCCGATCTGTCCGCTATTTCACGGCTGTATTGCTTAGGTGTTAGACAGCTTTAACTAAACCACAAGAAAGCTTGCATTAACAACACAACTCCAGGAGAGAAAGATATTTCCTCATTTTTGACGATAGTCATGGAGAGCTCTGTCGAACACTTCGCCGAAATCTCTCACAGGTTTTTATTTGGTTTAAGATGTGTTAACTTTGTAGGTCATAGCATGTCATGAACATAATTTCCTTCTATATTAACCATTCCGTTAGCTCCTGAATGCTGTGAATCGGTCTCGACAGTCCCTCAAGAGTCACTTGACGTAATTGTACCTCAGTTTGTTGGGAATCTGTGGCTTCTTGTGTGCGAGTGATGTATACTCTTGATCCAAAAATAAAATCAAATGGGCCCACTGAGAACTTTTATATACGATCCACAGAGAATGGTAGGAAGTTATCTGTACTATGATACTTGCTGTTAATGTCTGCACTCGTTATGCTTCTCTACTAATTTATTCAGGTTTTTTCCATTAACTTTTGCCCCATTTGTATTCATGTGCAATCCTTAACAACCACTGTATGATAAACTGTATGATGGATAATTGCTGCAAAGCTACCCATTTTTAAAAAAACAAAAACAAAACATTTTGCTAGAACTTGCAGACAGTTTTATCCCTTCTTGGCTAAATGAATCACAGTTAACCAAATAAAGAACTTCAGGCTAGCAGATTGATTGAATCATTTCTCTTTTTACAGCGTGGTCTTGGACTGTGTATTCACAAGACTGAACTCCAACTCCGACACACACTATTTTATTTACGCATTGGCTTTTCATGGTGGAAAAACATGATGTAAGCACATGTAAACTCATTCACACACACTCTGGCCAAAAATATTATTCATATAACAAGACCTGCACACACCTGAGCAAGCACTCACACTTAAAAGTACTCATCAAAACAAACATGCACTATGAGGAGCCTCGCAGCTCAGAACCGAGATCAGTGAGCACAGCATGGTCACTATGAAGTTCACAGATTAGAGAAGTGCAGCTTAAAAGCATGTGCGTATTAGTGGGGCTGTGGGTAGGATTCGCTCTGAGTCCTGCTTGGTCAGTTTAGACACGGCACGGAATAAGCATGGCTTACATGGACACTAGCACTGCAGTGGAATGTGCACACACATGGTGAAGAGAAAGACTGCAACATGCAGGAGATAAAGCTCAGGGATCAGAAGGTTATGAGCTGTAAGAGCTGAGGAGTGTGTGAGCGCTTGGTCCAGGAGAAGGGGGTCCCGGCTGGGCAGCTTACGGGACCTGTCTGGTAGGGGAAGGAGGGGGTCGGCGACTGGAAGGTAAACAGGGATGGATGAGGATAGAAGATGGGAAAGTGTGAGATGGGGAAAAGAGAAAAAAGAGCAGATAATTAGTGAGTGCACAAAGGAAAGTAGTCAGCTGAAGCAGAACAGATTAACAGTGAGATTATTTTGACACACTTCTCACATTCATGTTAGTGAGTTAATTAGTAAAACACAGCAAGAAACAGTTTATACAGTAAATATGAGCTCTGAAATCAGCGCAGCCTGAAAGACAACAAATTGCACTTTAACAGCATTACAGCAAGACACTCAGTTCAAAACACAGGGTTTTTTTAATATCATGTATTTCTTCCCTTGTGCTGGGTTTACACTGGGGCATTTTGTTTGACAGAAAAAAGGCCTGGATATGGCTTAACCGCATTCGCAATGGCTGGGGAAAGGAACATGCCTAGATCAAATCCACTGGTGCGTGCGAGGATGACACCTGCGCCTGTGGACTGATGCATACACTGCGGCAAATAAAATCTAAAAAAAGTGTCCTACTCTACGACCTTCAGACAGGCTGGAGGGTCTTATTGAACTTGACACCCCTACTGTGAGTTGGCTCCAGATGGAGATCCTCGTGTGACAGTGATTACACAAACGATGATGACTGGGGCATGATGTCCACAATCTCCACGATTCAAAAAGGAGTGGAGCTCCACAGTTTATGAGCATGTTTGGAGCCTGGCTGTCATCAAGCTCCCCATCAAGATCCCCTGTGATGGCGCATCAGGGCCATGTTGCGCTTTCTTGAGCACTTCGATTCCCACATTCTATCACGATTGGTGTCAAATCATAATGCATTATAAGAATCATGACAGACAAAAATGTTGTCACGATCATCAGGATTCCACCAAGTTCCCACCCAATTTGATACCATGACCCGACCCTGTCTCCGAATCATGATTCTTGCAAATCATGAAAATCGTGGACATCGTGCCCCAGTGTAAATCAAAACACATTTATCACACTAATGTCTCCCATGGCTCGTTGAGATGTGAGCACTGTGTCTGAGATTACCGTGGCCACTCCGTGACCATTCCAGCAGATTTTGGAGGGAGTCTCTCACAAAAATAGAAACATAAGAATCTGTAAAGTGTATATCCCAGCCTTCATGTATACCAGGCATAACTGTGATACATACATGGCAGTCGTTCCATGTACATTTTTTACCACCACAGAAATCTACGATAACATTCAGTAGGGCATGTATGTCTTGCGGATGCCTTCACGGTTGCAACAGTTGAACTGATACAGCACCTGACCCATGGTCATTTTCAACAAAACCAGGGCTTTATGCACTTCTAGTCGCTTCTTCATGTGTGCACAGCAAAATTTATGGTATTTATTGTTTTTACAGATAATTCGGATTACGGATCCTAACCATTTTGTTTAAAGCAATATTTTAAAATGTTTTTATTTAAAGATTTTGGTGAAATTACCAGCTCCATTCAACTATACTAGTTTAAAACTAAAGATATAAACTTAAAAAGCCAAAGATGAACAAAATACAAATGAATAATATAAAGAAATAGATAAAACCCAGAAGAGTGCAAAACAAAACTAGAACTGTGAGTAAACTCAGTGCAGAACACTCCTTGTCTGCAACACGATCGACTCCTGAATATTCTCCCCTTCAAAACACCAGACCCAGATTATTATTATTTCATGCACATCTTCAGGTGGTACACTACATCTGTTTAATTGAACTCATTTAGTTAGAGCAGATTTACATCACTGACTGAGAGACTGCCAAGGAAAATTTATAAATCTGAGCCAAACAAGTGCACACCCCTACCCAATCACAGGCATAATACACATTCTCCACTAGGAGGCAGACAAATACTATTACCACTACTACTCTTGCACACTCATTTGCTAAACTACTTACCCATACTATGGTCAAGGGGGGGCTTTTGCTCATCTCAGCCAACACTGGGCAAAGGTACCCAGCCTGGGGTACAGCCTGAACAGCTTGTCAGATTATTGCAGGTCCAACCCACACACAGAACCATTCACACCCACAAAGAACACCTAGAGGCAATTTAGAACCGCCGATGAGCCTGATGTGCATGACTGTGGGAGGAAATTGGATAACTCCAAAGGAAACCCATGCAAGCATGAGGATCACACGACAACTCCACACAGAAATGCCTGGGCTCGGGACTTGAACCCAGAATCTTCTTATTGTGAGATGGACGTGCTAACCACTACACCACCGTTCCACCTACTACTACTACTACCACTACTACTACTACTACTACTCCTCTCATACAGAAGTGCAGTGCTGTTAGGGACAATTAATCCAAGTCTATATGGTCTGCGTGTACACGTTTTGTTTATCTCTCCAGGCTCGCATATATTTCGGCATGGAAGGTGGTGGCGATGACTACGTGAACTCTAGAAACTGCCGTGCATGCACTACCACACAAATCAAGTCGCCCGTGGAATTCTGGGAGGGCCACCAAGCCCAACCAAAATGGCTCTGTCAACAGCTCATCCTTCCTATAATCGTGCGGTGCAACATACTTGCTGTTATTTGACTGTTAGTCAGATTGTTAAAGTCAGGTTGCTTTGCAAAACCACAGTAGTATAGGGATGTAGTATAGTATAAGCACTGTAGTCATACAAATCTACCTAACGACTGTTTTTACGGTTGAGAGATTATTATTATTATTATTATTATTATTATTTTATTATCATTATTATTATCATTGTTGCTGTTGCTGTTATTATTATCGTTAGGGGTTCACCGGTGGTGTAGTGGTTAGCATGTCTGCCTCACAGCAAGAGGGTCCTGGGTTTGAGTCTCAGCCTCACCGAGGGCGTTTCTGTGTGGACTTTGCATGTTCTACCCATGCATATGTGGGTTTCCTCCCACAGTCAAACATAAACATTAGGCTAATTGGCTGGTCCAAATTCCCTGTAGGTGTGAGAGTGAGTGTGAATGGTTGTGGGTGTTGGCCCTGCGATGGACTAATTAGCTGTTCAGGGCGTACCCGTCATCTGAGATAGACTCCAGCCTCCCCTTGTTATTATCATCATCATCATCTTCATTATTATTTTACTTTGTTTTGCCCTCAGGTGGTAATGTACAAACAAACAAACAAATAAATAAATAAATAGGCAGCTATCACAATCCAACAGATTAGCAAAAAAAAAAAAAAAGAAAAAAAAACACATGCAATTTTGTGGAGTGTCAGCAAATATGGGCAAAAACACAATTAAATTTAAATCATTTGCTGAAATACACCACAAGAGGGCCCCTTGTAATGTTTGGGCCCATTGCAGTTACATGTATTACCTGCAATACAAAACCATTCCTACCCATGCAGCTTCGTCTTCAGAATCTTTTATAACTAGCACTTTTAAAAGCCAAACATGTTAATTAAGTTGTCACAACTGAGGTTATACAAGTACTGCTCAGTTATTTATTGCACCACACTGTTTCATTCTGCTTTATCTTCAATACTTACATCTCAGATCATCTCAGAATGTTGATAAATAATAGAAGAAGCTTTCAAGAACGCTAATGTGATGTAATGTAATGTATGCAAGGGAAAAAAGAATCAGAGGCTGTTGTTATCTTGCATTCACTGATGTGTTTGTTAAATTTTTCTTTTAAATATACACTCTGTCCAAATATTTAATTACTTTTCATTATATTCCCAAATGTAAACAGCCAGCCAGGACTATTTGATGTGTGAACACTGCCCTGAGACGTCACCTGGCTCGAGCCAGAGGAATAGATGAATGATTATGTACTACACAGATACTTGTTCTAACATACACTTCCTGCTTCAGTCTTCAGTGTCTGAGGCTGTATAGTGATCAGCATTGTATTAAGGTCTCTGATATCCATTAATCAATCCTTTATGAAGAATTTGGTTTAATTCAGTGCCAGAGACCACATAAGCAGGTTTGTTTGTGAGGGCTTGTGGTTATAAACTTCCCTTATTGTTAGTAGATCCAGGCAACGAAATCAAGGTCTTGGAAACAAACATGTCATGACTGATTGAATACACATGGAGAACAAATGTGGCGAGTTTATATCTGGCCAAAGAATCGTGTTTTATTTGAGAGAGTAATCAAACATATCACTAACTTTAAGTCATCTTACATTGTAAGTACTCCTTTCAAAGTAATGTTGATAGGGGCCACGCCTGTGGCTCAGGTAAGATCTCACCTGGGAATGCTGGGAGGAGCACGGTTTGGGCGGTTGGGCACCTGTGGACTATCACCGCTGTTGTTAAACGGTCCTAGAGGCCCTGGGCGTGATGGAGGAGGAGGAGCACCCCGGCCTGCTGGCCTCTGACCTGCAGACATTCTGCGTGGGGCAGTAGGACTTGGAGGGGGAGACCTGAGGGGGCAAAAGGGCAATCAGTGAGGGTGAGACCTAAAAATTTAGTGTGGACCGCACATGGTTCATGATAGACCTGAAGAAGCAGGTTTAGTGACATAAATATAGATTAAGTGATTTGAATGATGACTAATGTATTTCACATGTAGATTTCCCTGGTAAAGGGCTTTTCAATGCTTCTATGCCTGTTAAAAATAAATAAATAAATAAATAAATAATATATATATA
>JAQMYF010000010.1:22238886-22249364 GCA_030014195.1 Neosilurus mollespiculum | reverse complement strand
TGACCCGGAGCACACAGGTAGAACACACACACACACACACACACACACACACACACACACACACACACAGGGTAGCACGGTGGTGCAGCGGTTAGCATGTCCGCCTCCCAGCAATAAGGCCTGGGTTCAATTCCTGTGCTCGGAGCGTGTCTGTGTGGAATCACTATCACTCACTCAGTTGATCTCACTTCCTCTCTGTCTCGCTCTTACTCACTTGATCGCTCTCACTCCCCCACTCTATAACTCTCGCTCACTCTATCGCTCTCTAAGCGGTTTGGCAAATGAATGAGTGAGCATAAACCCCAATATTAACCTTGTACTACAACAATATCTCAATTATGTATCACTTCGCTTTTACCATAAAATTATGCTTTGTATATTGTGTATATGTATCTAGACACTGTATGATTAGTGATAGAGCATGATGAAGAAATGTGGGTTGTTGTGTTGTATTGTGTGTGAGGAACTGACTGCAGCAGCGCTTTAGTCTTGCGTGACGGATCATCAGGTCTGAAGTGACGATATTCCTCAGCCTCTTTGTCCAGAGAGAGAAGCTGAGATTGAAGTTTACTCCGAAAGGCAGGCAGCGTATCCCGAATGTGATTGGTCAGTTGCTGTGGGGATAAAAAGCCATAGAACATTATGAATCAAACTTCAAACTCCCTTAAATATAATAATAATAACAATAATAACAATAGAAACTTGTTTGTAATACCTTATCATTTCCATAGTAACAACTTATTCACAAGGGTTTGCCTGAATTTTTCCATAATGAAATGTTTATGTGTTTTTAACACTGGTTTGATGAAGGGAGTCTCCAGTGCCAGCACCTTGTAACAGTTACTTTAGGATTTCCAACGTGAGAATCTTCTGGACTGTTCACTGTGAGGGAGTTTTAGCTGTTACCTGGTTGAGCGTTTTCTGCAGATGAGGAGTCCCCATGCTGTCAGCCAGGTGTCTGTATGCAGGATGAGACAGGAAGAACTTCCTCTCTGCAGCCAGAGCTGCTTTAATGTCCTTCTTTCCTTCGATGTCCTTCTGACTGCGGTTCACCACCCCAATATAACCTGAGACAGGGCACGGGAAAGAGATCAGCCTGAGAGATCAGTGTGTGTATGATAAGAAGGTGAATGGTTATCAGACTGCAAATATCTAATAATAATTAAAAAATAAATAAAAAGACACCACTGCAGTGGGTATCTCTGCCCTACTGTGTTATTGGATAGACTGAATGTAGATGGTGCTCCTTTCAATCAACCCACATTTCTTTATTCTGTCTCTCTGTCCCACCCACGTTGTTTTTTAATTGGTTGAAATGCAGCCTTTGTGTTAAGTAAATCCAATCAAACATGCCTTTCACTGTTTGTGAAAATTGCAAGCATGAAGCAGGAATAAGGACTAATTCACTTTAACAGCATGAGGAAAGGTGAGGACATATCGAGGGTCAACAACACTGTTGGCATCAAGTACAGTGCACTCGGTCATATAATTTCATCTGTTTACTTTCTCCAGCATTTTTGTTATTTTTAGTATAAATAATGTTCTAATATTAAATATTTTGGTCATTTTAGGTGAAAGTAGCAATTGAATTCTTGTAAATTGTAAATCAATAAATTTTTTTGTAACTAAATGTTCAAATCCAAACATGGACCTCCATCCTCTCTTGTCCCTCATACAGTATTTTTTAAATTTCTTCAGCTAAACCATTCCGTATGGTTTCAAGTTCATTCATGCAATGCAAAATTTAAAAAAAAATATTGTGACATCTTTCAATTTTTCAGAAAATTTTCAGTGATTTTGTATATTAGCCATACACTGTAACTGATTGCCGTAGTTCTTACGGTAATATACATTATTTCCTACAGTAATATACCTCACGATTATTCTACAGTAAGTTACTGTAACTACATAGCATGCAGGGAATTTACTTTGGCATGAACTATCCACAAGCTTCAAGCACCCGGCTTTGTCTACATTAATACCGTAATAGATTTTCAAAGATTGCCACGTGAGTGCAACCACATGTTAATTACACAGTAAATCGTCTTAAACAAGGGCTAAAATAGTCAACATAAGTACTCAAATATCTTCGAAGTGTTTGTCTGTTATTTCTGCAAGTGCACAAACTGACTGGATCTAATGTTATAAAAATATCGGTTAGCATCGGCAGCGAAAAACTTTGCAGTAGGCCTACATGTAGGTTAATGGCTTCTTGTTATTAAAGGCATTGTAGCGCTGTGCTGGGTGAGGTAGAACTTATTTATATATAAAATAGCATTTTTATTACTTTGAATGTCCTTTATATCAGGTAGGCATTATATGATGTATAATAATCATTCTATTATACCATGCAGGAACATGGCACATAAGAACTAAGGTTTCCAGTTTATGGATTAAAGCAGTTTTGGATTACTGGTTAAGGCAATGGGTTACTGATCCGAAGGTCAGTGGTTCAATCCCCACTGTTGGGCCCTTGAGCAAGGCCCTTGACCCACAATTGCTCAGTTGTATAAAAAAAAAAAAAAAAGATAATTGTAAGTTGCCCTGGATAAGAATGTCTGCCAAATGCTGTAAATAAATAAATAAATGAAAAAAAGCAGCGTACAGATTGCAGTAATTTACTGTTGCCAAGCTTGCAGTTGGATATCTGTTACCATTAAAAATACAGTCATTTATTGTTGCATTATTTACGGTAAGCTGTTTTATACTGTAAAAATTACAGTAATTTACTGTAGCATAGGTATATATTTACTGTAAAAAAATTTCTTACCATAAAAATTTGGATATTTTACTGGCAACTACTGCTGGCAGTAATTTACTGTAACTTTTCCGGAAATTTTTCTTTTACCTCAATATACTTGTTGAAATTATCTTTTTGGCTCTCATTGCCTACAATAGCATTGTTTAGTACATTTTAACCAAAAAATTATAGAGAAGTCATTTTTTACTTATTTTTATTAGGAGCCCTTTTAGACAAAAGTGGTGGTGTAGAATCTTCACTGCACACTACTATAGATCTACAGAGTTGCACTTTTGACATTCCACCTACAAGCTTTACTAGACCATCCAGGTATACTGAACCCAATTATAAATGCACCACTTTTTATATTATAAAAAAATACAGGTGAAACTCGATAAATTTGAATATCATGCAAAAGTTCATTTATTTCAGTAATTCAACTTAAAAGGTGAAAATAATATATTGAAATATATCAAGCCTTTATTTGTTATAATTTTAATTTAGCTTACAGCTTATGAAAACCCCAAATCCAAAATCTAGAAAAATTAGAATATTGCGAAAAGATTCAATATTGTAGGCTCAAAGTGTCACACTCTAATCAGCTAATTAATCCAAAACACATGCAAAGAATTCCTGAGCCTTTAAATGGTCTCTCAGTCTGGTTCAGTAGAATTCACAATCATGGGGAAGACTGGTGACCTGACAGATGTGCAGAAAACCATCACCACAAGAAGGGAAAGCCTCGAAAGGTAATTTCAAAAGAAGTTGGCTGTTCTCAAAGTGCTGCATCCTCGTGTGTCAGTCACGCCATCCATGAGATCTTCATCATTCTCCGCCTCAACAACATTTCCACTGCCTCCAGCCTCCTTACCATTCCCAACTCTAAAGACCATATAACTATCTTGACCAGATGTGTTTTTATAAAACTTTTCTTTTTGTTTTTATTGAGAGCCACACCTCCCAAAAAAAAAAAAAAAAAAAAAATCATCCCATTTCCCAATATTAAAAAATCCCTTAAAAAAATTATCCTATGTCCAGAAATAGATTTGGATCATATCCAAAATGTATTGGAGTCTTCCTTATTGAAAGGACACCTCTGGTAGAAATTTTAAGAAATTTGCACATAACATTTTGATATCAGAATTGGAATGGGTTTTAGCCCAAAACAAAGAAGCAAAAAATAAAATAAAAAAAGGTCCAGACACTCCCGCCGAAAGGACCATTTCAAAATATGCCAAAATAAAACAAACAGCAAGTTTGAAAGCCCCGGCAAGTAAATGTCTGGAAACCTAATATACAGTTTTGCCTCTGTGACCTTAAAAGTAAAAGTAGGTCAAGGTCACTTACACACAAACTCATCCTAGCACTCATACTAGTGAACAAGCATACCAAGCTTGAAAGCCCCAGCTTCAACGTGCTGCAAATAAATGTCCAGAAACTAAAGTGTGACGGACAAACGGACGGACTGACGGCTAAAAATATTGGTTGACCCAGGTCACCACGATGATGTAGTTGTTAGCATGTCCGCCTCACAGAAAGGAGGTCCACGGTTTGAGTCCTGGGCTCGGCAGTGGTGTTTGTGTGTGGAGTTTGCATGCTCCTTCCATGCTTAGGGGGTTTCCTCCCATAGTCCTAAGACATGATTCCTTCCACAGTCCAAAGACTAGTTATGAATGTAAGTCTATATGATTGTGTGTGTTGGCCCTGTGTTACCAGTGGGCTGTTTCGGGTGTACCCTGCCTTCGCCCAGTGTCGGCTGAGATGGGCTCCACCCTTGACAATAATAGGTTTAAGCGGTATGGCAAATGAGTAAGTGGTTGCCCCATAGCTTGTGACATCAACAGAAAGCAAGAAAAGGGGTTTAATTTGTATAGATCCCACATAACAAGCACTTATCTGAGTGTGCAGTTTAATGGTGTTTTGAGGATGAATCACAAAAGACTAAATGTGTGAAGGACACCAGGGAATCAAGCTTTATTAATATGCACACACTAAAAATCACCTAAAGTAATGTTCAGGCAGCAGTAAATCACACAGCAAGTGCTGAATTCATTCGTTTGCGACCTATATAACTGTATATAATCCAAAAACAGGTTATGAATCACAAAACAGTACAGAAATTTATAGTAAAAGGTGTATTGGAGCAAATACATTAGAACATTCATAAAGCCTACAATAATCCAATCCATGACACTTATAAAACAACACTGTGTCTATCCCAGTTCCCTTCAGAAATGCTGCTTATTGCTCTCACCTCTCCGCAGAGGAAGCAGCTTGTTCTCCAACACATCTCGAGCATCAGTGCCCTCATCCATCAGGTCCAGTTTTGTGATGACACCAATCGTCCTCAGACCTACAACAAGAAAATACACAGGTTAGGAACAATGTCTCCATCTCTTACAGATACTATAGGTGGCATTGTGGCATAGGTGACTTGATGAGCCTCACGGGTCATTATAGTTATGCATATTCAGACTTGCATTACTGAAGAAGCTGTTTATGTTGATGCACCATTCAGAATATTAAATTCTACTGTGTGTAGTGTATATAAGTGTATGAGTAGCAGATTTATGGAATGATGCATGATAGATAGATTGATAGATAGATAGATAGATAGATAGATAGATAGATGGCTGGGTGGGTGGATGGATTGATGGATGGACAGACAGATAGACAGATAGACAGGTAAACAGATGGACTGATGGGATTGTAGATGGATGTATGTAAGCATGGATGGAATAATAGATATAAATCTGGGTGGGTAGATAAATAGATGGAAGGATGAATAGATGGGTGGTTGGGTTGAAGGCAGGGTGCATAGATAAATGGGTGGAAGGGTGGGCGAGTGGAAGGAAGGATGGATGTAAAATGATCAAGAAAATATTCGAAAAAAAAAGAATAATATTTAACCCACCACCTTTAAACATAAGCACATGCCTTTAAATTCCTAAAAAATCAGGGACTGAAAATGAGGACTGTGTGTGTTGGCCTTGCAATGGACTGGCAAGCTGTTTAGGGGTGTGCCCCACATTCACTCAGGGTTGGTGGAGATAGACTTCAGCCTCCCCGCGACCCTAACAGGATTAGCGGTTCGGCAAATAAATGAATGAAAATGTTTCACCAAAAAAATTGAAGTAAACAAAGGGTGTAGTTTTTTACAGTGTATGTCTCCAAGAGAAGCTGCCTCACCCTGAGGATCCACATCTTTAGCCAGCTTGAGGGCGTCGGAGTTGGCCAGGTCGGTGTTGGCGGGAGTGACGGCAAGGATGAGGCAACTCTCTCGGCAGATAAACTGCATGATCATGTCGCGGATCTGCTGCTCGATGTCTGCAGGCTGGTCTCCCACAGGCACTTTAGTGATCCCCGGCAGATCGATCAGAGTCAGATTCAACACTGCATGGATGAAACAAGACCCTCGATTCTTTCCTAATTACATTTATTTTAATAGTTTTCAGGATGTGCAGTATAACAGAACCACAGATCTGGACTCCAGACACCTGATGAGCAAAAACAAACAGCGGCAATGTTAACCAATCTGAACTACAGCTGAAAAATTTAAGGGATGAGAACTAAACAAAGGCTAAGTAACTTATATATGAAATGGAGCAAATTAACAAAAACAAGTCACAGCTGGACATAATTAAAGTGTTACAGAAACTTGAGTCATGTAATACCAAATTCACGTAAGAATTAAGCTTTTTAATCAGTTAATGAGTTTACATTAGTTGATGCAATGGTTAGCACATCCACCTCACAGCAAGAAGGTTCTGGGTTTGAGTCCCGGGTTCGGGTGTTTCTGTGTGGAGTTTGCATGTTCTCCTTGTGCTTCTGTGGCTTTCCTCCGGGTACTTTGGTTTCCACCCACAGTCCAAAGACATGCACATTAGGCTAACTGGCTGTTCCAAATCATCCCTAGTGTGGAAGTGAGTGTAAATGTTTGTGTGAGTCGGCCCTGCAATAATCTGGCGAGTTGTTCAGGGTGTACCCTGCCTTTGCCCAGTGTCGGCTGAGATAGGCTCCAGCCTCTCTGCGACCCTGGCAGGATTATGCGGTTTGCATATGAGTGAGTGAAAGAGTGAGTTAGTGAGAGAGAATTGGATGGCAAATACCTTGTTTTTGTTGTTACTTGGTACCATTGGCATGTCTGCACCCAAAATGTTAGTAAACACATGTGAAATCTTCAAATCTTACTGATTTAGTTATAGTAATCTTACTGGTTTATCATTTAATCCAGTACTTTCTTACTGTGATTATTTAGTACAGTTTGTGTTCATATTTTACCGTGTGCTGATATGATATATTTGGGCCATGTTTCCTACCACACAGTATCACGCCTCGACTGAGGCACATGATATTAAATAACCTTTAAGTAACTGCCTTCCGTTGCCTAAAATAGATCCTGTTATTTTCTTCGTCGGAAGATGGGAGGAAAAACATTGACTGCTTTTATATTTTAGCCTTTGCAATGTTGGCTGAGTTCTCAAAGCTGTACTCGCTGTGATGATTCATTCCTTTCATTACTCAGATCTTTTTATACCTTTTATTTGAAATATTAACCTAAGAAATATTGACATATAGACATTTACATTAAAATAAACTGGGATACATCATGAGTAATGATAACAATGCACAAACATATCCAATAAATAAAGAGTGACCACAATGCTAGCTAGCATCTATTTATTATTTACTAGCAGTGATGGGATATATATATTTTTTTTGAGATTTAAAAATCTCCAATTACACTGACAAAATATATTTTCATTATCAGGTTGTTTTAACTTACATTTTCAAAGTTGCAATCTTCTAAAATCCATTTGTTTGAAATTCGTAATTCACTTCACTCTTGCAAGATACGAAATCGCAATATAATGATGTAGAAGTGTCAGTTTAAAGAAGGCAAGATGCCAGCAACAATAACAGTATACAGATATTAAACTAACAAATCAGATATAAACTGATGAACTTCTGAATTTGAATAAAACTTTAGGCACATCTGGACATAATACTACATTACAGGGTGCCCACCGCACGTTGACTTAGTATTCTTTTTTTTTTAATCCAAAAAATAAGGTTGTAATAACAATAATGTGTTTTCATGAGCATGGACATGTATTATGTATGCTTAAAAGTGTGTAAAGAATGGAAAGTACCATGTGGAGAAAACACCCTCAGATTGATAGGAACTGGGGAGATGCCCTTATTGGCTCCAGTGACACGGTCCGTTTCGGCCTCGATCTCCTGACGCACTTCATCAAAATCGGTGAACTTCTTTGATTTGCAGTGAAGAAACTCCGCCCATTCTGCGAATCCACACAAGGGCACACGTACAGGTTTTTACAAAGGAGCACTAACAGGATATTTCTACTTACTTTAACTTTTGGAACTATACACAAATGCATTTTTAAATACAAGTCCTCTGCATGCCAATTCCGCCTTTAAGAGAAAAGCCCTTGTTAAAGTCACTTGTCATTAGAGCTCAGGGAAATTCTTATTAATCGTTTTTTTCTTGGCCTACTTCAGTCATCAGCAGGAGCTAACTTTGCTTGAGAGTTAACACAATTCTTTATCAACAGAGTGAATAAATGTTATACAGTCGACCCCCGATATATTGCGGTTCGCTTACTGCGGTCCCACTATATTGCAGATTTATTCTTGGATCTTAATTGTCGAATATTGTGGAAATCCCCGCTATATCGCAGTTTTCTGTGACCGCCCTTGGGTTGTTTTGTTGTGGCTTTTTGCGATGAAATAAGCTTTCTTTATGCTAGTTTATGCAATCTAACTTATATACTGTATTACTGGTTAAATTTCACTAATGGTTGAATAGCAGTGGGAAGACATAAATTGTGTAAAAGAGCTGATAATATTAACATTACTGTGCAGTAGATTGATTGGTTCTGAGAAAATCCCTAATAAAGGAAACCAACACGCACAAACATTTACGTGTATCTTTTTCATGTTTGTTGTGATTTAATAATAAATAATTACAGTATAAATGTAACGCACAGTACTGTACAGTATCTATAAATGTATTTACTGTATGTATTGTACTATATGAATGTTGTATAGCATTTTTGATAACTGTATGTACACTATGTATGTAGAGGATGAAGCACATTCCTTCACATTCAAAATAAGAACCATTCGAAGAGTTAAACTACCTGTAACAGTAAACGCCTCAGAAAGACCCAGATGAATTTTTACGCTATTGATTGGAGAAGGAGTCTCGTTTGGAAGCTTGGGCCGGGGGCATCCTTTCTCTCTCTTCCTACTCACATGTTTCGCTGCATAGTGCGCATCGCTTACCAGTGTTTAGCTCATAATATCTTTGTGTTTTGAGTCATCTTGCACTTCATTTCAAGCCCTATGATGCCACCAAAATCTCCTGCACCTTCTACGCCTTCTGTCATGTAAACTAAGTGCCAAAGGAAGACCCTGACCATTCAGGAGAAAAAAAAAAAAAAAAAAGTTAATACTGTACGTGTGTTTATTCCATAACATATATGTTTTTATGCTTACAAATATTTTATTTGTGCTTAAGTATGTTTAAAAGGTGTGTAAAAAGTGTTATGAAAGAGTATGGGAGGAGTGTTCAAGAAATAGATGTGATAGGGGTGGACTCTCTACATCGCGTTTTTTGTTTATCGCGGGAGGGGGTTCTGGAACGTAACCCCGCAATAAACTGGGGTCAACTGTATACAGTATTACACACAGTATTACAGTATTACACATTTGTTACATGTTAGTGCTTTCAGTCGAATCCAACTCTTGATGACTTTGTTCTCTTTTCTTTACAGTGCAGGTTGGCAGTTCTTTTCCTTTCCTCTCTCCGCAGCACCTGGTATTCCCAGGTGGTCTCCAATCCAAGTACCAATCAGGCCCGACCCTTCTGAGCTTTCGGCATGATGCATTTAGATGCACATTAATACACATTGTAAGGCGCAACACCTTAGATGAATAGGTCCACAACATATAATCCAGGACAAGAAAACTAGTCTATACTATAAAATACACCGCAATCCTTAAAAGTACATGTTAAGGAACTATTCTATCAGAAACAAACTGTGATTTTTTTGCTGTCCAAAATTTATTGCTAAATTGCTTAGCACATCCACCTTACAGCAAGAAGGTCCAGGGAACAAGTCAGCAAAGTCCTTTCTTTGCGGAATTTTCATGTTCTCCCTGTGCTTGCGTGGGGTTCCTCCAGGTACTCCGGTTTCCCCTCAGAGTCAAAGATATGAACATTAGGCTAATTGTCTGCTCCAAATTGCCCCTAAGTGTGAGTGTGAATAGTTGTGCCTGTGTTGGCCCTGCAATGGTCTGGCAAGATTCTCAGGCTGAACCCTGCCTTTGTCCAGAGTTGGCTGAGATAGGCTCCAGCCCGCCTGCAACCCAATAAGTGGTTCAGTATATGAGTGAGGGAGTGAGAGAATTTATTAGAGCTGATGTAGATTTGAGTAAAGTGGATTTGAAACCTGCATAGTTGCATTCACATACAATATATATGCTGTGTGTTTGTCATGGGAAAACTAGTTTGCTGCAATATATTTATTTATAAATTTATATATGTGTGTGTGTGTGTGTGTGTGTGTGTGTGTATTATGCATACAATTTTCCCATGATGCTGTTATAAAAATGTGATGGGTTTTATGTTGTGCAGCCATCTGACTATTCATCAGATGATCCAAAATGCATGTGAAATTTGTATATTTATCATAATAGAGCTGTAAGATAT
>JAQMYF010000010.1:22223886-22236386 GCA_030014195.1 Neosilurus mollespiculum | reverse complement strand
TTAGAGTCCTGGATTTGGCAAATTCGTTTCTGTGTGGAGTCTGCATGCTCTGCTCGTGCTTGTGTGGGTTTCCTCTGGATACTCCGGTTTCCTCCGACAGTCCAAAGACATGCACATTAGGAAAACTGGCTGTTACAAATTGCCCCAGGTGTGAGTATAAGCATGAATTGGTGTGTGTGTGGCCCTGGGATGGACTTGCAAGCTGCTCAGGGTGTACCCCGACCTTCATCCAAAGTTGGAGAGATGTGCTCCAGCCTCCACAACAAAGGATAAAGTGGTTCAGCAAATGACTGAAGTAATAAAGTCTGAATTGAATGTATTATATCACAGCACTTTTGTTCTTAATGAATTCTTGTACTGATGAATCTCTCCCACACAGCCCGCTAGCAGTCCAGCTGCAAATCCCAGGTTTATGTTGTGTCATAATGCACTCGCTCTGATACGTTATCACTTCTATAGTAAAATCTTACACCGGGACCACACATGGAACATTCCTGAGAGAAGAGAGCACCTCCTTTTGGATAGCTCTATAAGCAATGTGAGGAACCTAGGTAAAAATATGCTAAATGCTACTCCTTTCTGAACAGCAATCATTTCAGGTTACATTTTCTGTGAGCCCTACTTTTTTTTCTACTTGAACTACCGATGCTGTTTCAATTCGCCCAAGATAACTTAAATACACTCTCACAAAATCAAATACGTTTTTATATGGCAAAGACAGTACACGCAATCTGATATGTGGACACAAAGGCAGTAACTTGTGGTATCGCCCTGGACCGGTGCATATCACTCTAGCTGGCTGCACTGAGCACTAGGATCTTTAGCAGCTTCCACAGGAAGGGAAACGAGCAGAAAGCTACCGGTTATGAATGCATGTGTAAAACAGGATGAATATGACCTTGTTGCGGTCTTTATTGTGAACCGGCAAACCAAAACGAAAACAAAATAGCATGTAGCCGGCTAACACAGTACAAAGAAAGCAAAACACCAAAAACATGGGATATAATGAAAACCAGAAAACTAGAACAAAACTACGAAAACCAAGACTCATGCCATGATGGCCGCTAAAAGGCATAACACTCGACATGTTGGTAAGGAAAGATGTAAGGACAAGGCTTAAATCCATTCTCTGATTGCCCCCGAGAATGCCACCCACACTAGGAAATGAAATATCAAAACTATCACAGACGTGAAGGAAGACTGACTGTTCAGATGCGGGCAAGTAACAGCACCTAAAGAGAGTTCAATAAGGCCACCATTTTAAAAGGTCACAATAAACTCTTCGGTCTGTACAGAGAAATCTCAGCACTCAGTCTTTTCTTGACCCCATGCTCAGATTCCTTTAAACAGACAGTGCCCTCGGTTAATAGTCAGTTTTTACCTTTAGCAGTACAACGCTTGTCACTGTGCTGAGGAACATATATGTAGCCTTTTGGCAATAAAAAAAGTCCACAGAGTTATCTTTCTGTCTAATAATTAGCCCAAGGGGGCATATTAGTATGGATTGCAGCTTTGGGGGGTCTTGGTGGTGGAGGGTTGAACTTCTATTGTTGCCCTCTCCCTGACAGAGTAACCTGCACTCTCTATCTGAAGGTAAGAATAAAAAAAAAAATAAAAATACATATATGTATGTATATTAAATATATATATTGCATGTGCACATGCATATGGGTTGGGGTGGTGGGTGGGGGAGTGTGTTGGTGGTATGAACTCCTATTGTTGCCCTCTCCCTCACAGAGTAACCTGCACTCTCTGTCTGAAGGTAAGAATGAAATAAATCATGTTCATTATTTAGAAGTTATTGTTCATGTGTGAAGAGTTTCACTGATGTCCTTGTGTAGTTTTTTTTTTTTTTTAAGGATTGTTTACATCTAGGACGAGAATCATCTCGATAATAAATATAGCAGGAATGCCGCTTACTTTCCCACGAAGTTCTCCAGCACCGAGCTCTTTCCGGCGCTCTGGCCTCCCACCACAGCGATCTGCGGCAGGTCGAGGTTGCAGCTTTGCCCGATGCTGCTGAAGGCGTCCTGCAAACGGTTCACCAACGGGATCAGGTCCTCCATGCCTCGGTTCCCCATGGCGCCCACAGGAGGAGGAGGGGGAGAGAGAGGGAGGGAGAGAGAGAGAGAGAGAGAGAGAGAGAGAGAGATGCAGGGATGAGGTGATGCTCAGCTAGCGAGGATGCTGATGCTGACCTTTGCGCATCGAGAAACCAATAAGCGTCGGTTGTGCTGAGGAGGAGAAAGACGCAGACGGATGTAACTGCGCAGTCGGTTCATTCTGCACGTTTTTCAAGGGCATCGAGGGGAAATGACGGTCATGAAACCGGGGCATAACACAAAAAGCACCTCTGTTTATTTGCTTGGAACTGAAATTATGTTCAAACATAATGTGATATAATAATATGCGCCTTAAATTCCCAAGGATGCGCACACAGATGGGAAACAATCCCACATTCATCATCATCATCATCATCATCATCAACATCAACAAAAACAGCCCTTACCTTTATTCCAGCTTTAATTCCCAAAGTCTAATCCTGTCTCCAGACCGAGGCGGAATCCAGACCCACAGCCCCAGCGCTCTATTCTCGAGGCCCGTCCCTGGGTTTTGTTGTTAACGGGTTAAACCGCGGGCGCATCTGCGCGGCAGAGGGACATCTCGTCCCAAACCTGAGACTATGTAATTCTCCAATGACAGATTAATCGCTCCTTTAACGCAGCCGCACCGATGACGCATGACCGTGAGCGACATGCATTCGGACCAATGATAGAGCACACAAACCTTTCTGAGCGATCCTATAGGCTGAAGCGAGAGGGAAAACAAACCCACCCCCTTCTTCCGTCGCCTGCGTCTGGGTCGTGAGCGTCGCTTCATGCGCATCGCGGGGGTCGCACAGGAGGAGCGATTAGGCCTGTGTGAGCACAGAATAAGTCATGTTGGGTTTATTATATAATATACCTGCTGATAAATTAAGTAATATTGATTAGTGTTAGAATGAAACAAAAATGTTTTTTTTTCAGTGTAAGAATTAAAAAAAAAAAAAAAAATTAAATTTAATTAACGGCACAATAATGGTGATCAAATTAATTCTCATTAGAGAGTGAGTGTCGGGATTGTTTCTACCCCCTTTCAGTGTCCAGCTGGTCAGTACCCTATAAAACAGAGGTCTCCATCCCTGATCCTGGAAGACCCCTGCCCTACACATTTAAGAGTTTTCTGCTCTGTCTCTACTTCAAGTCATGTAGAGCTGTTTATTAGTTAATGAGTTAAACCAGGCGTGTTTGGAACAAGGATACCACTAAAATGCAGAAGTTAGGGGGTCCTTCAAGACCAGGGCTGGGAACCCCCGCTATTAGGTATTTCTACTAGGTACAATATATTAAAGTTTCCTATAGGTATTCATACTAGATAGAAGAAGTTGCAGTGCCCTCTAGCGTGCGTCTGATAAAATAAAATGCACTTAAGGATGCCTTCACAGTCAAGAAAAAGTGGAAAAAGTACCCACATTCTTTCAGAAACGTCATGTTTTTCAGTGGCCTATAGTAGAGGATCATAACCCTGATCCTGGAGGGCCCCCTATCCAGCACATGTTAGTGCTTTCCCTGCTCTGTCACACCCACTTAGTCAGAAAGAGCTGTAATTAGTTAAATCAGATGTGTTGGGAACAAGGAAAATAGAAAAATGTGCAAGGCACGGGTCCCCAAAGATTAGGACTGTCCTATAGGATGGTCCTACAATATAAACTATGATAAAGTTTCCTTTTAGAGATCCTACTATACATGAATATGTGACAGAGTCGTCATCGTCATCATCTTCTTCCGCTTGTTCTGGGGTCAGGTCACTGAGGCAGCAGCCTAAGCAGTGAGGTCCAGATGTTCTTCTCTCCAGCCACTCCTCCAGCTCTTCCGGGGGGACACTGAGGCGTTCCCTGATCAGCTGAGAGACATAGTCCCTCCAGCGTGTTCTGGGTCAACCCCGGGGGATCTTCCCGATTGGATATGCCCAAAACACCACACCAGGGAGGCGTTCGGGGGGCATTCTACTCAGATGCCTGAGCCACCTCAACTGGCTCCTCTCAACGGGGAGGATCAGCGGTTCTACTCTGAGCTTCTCCCGGATGGCTGAGCTTCTTACCCTATCTCTAAGAGAAAGCCCCGCCACCCTGCGAAGGAAGCTTATTTCAGCTGTCTGAATCCGCGATCTTGTTCTTTCGGTCATTACCCAAAGCTCGTGACCATGGCTGAGAGTTGGAACGTAAACTGACTGTTAAATTGAGAGCTTTGCCTTTTGGCTCAGCTCCCTCTATCACTCGTAAACAAGACCCAGAGGTACTTAAACTCCTCCACTTGGGGCAGGACCTTATTCCAGACCCAGAGGGTGCATGGGAACCATGGCCTCGGACTTGGAGGTGCTGATTCTCATCCCGGCTGCTTCTCACTCAGCTGTGAATCGCTCCAATGACAGCTGGAGGTCCCGACTTGATGAAGCCAAAAAGACAATGTCATCTGCAAAAAGCAGAGATGAGATCCTATGGCCACCAAAAAAATTGTGGAAAAGTGCCCTCTAGGGTGCACTTCATTCATTCGTTCGTTCATTCACTGCTTAATCCTATTGAGGTCTCGGGGAGGTTGGAGCCTACCCCCCCCCCGCTGACACTGGTTGAAGGTGGGGTACACCCTGAACAACTCATCAAACCATCGCAGGGCAACACACAACCATTCACATGCACACTCACACCAAGAGGCAGTTTAGCTAATTAACCTAATGTGCATGTCTTTGGACTGTGTGAGAAAACCGGTGAGCCTGAAGGAAACCCTTATAAGCATGGGGAAAACAAACAAACTCCACACATAAACTCCCTCATCAAGCCCAGGACTCAAACCTACAGAAAAACTAACAATAAAAAATTCAGTGGAAATCAAAGCATTAGAGTATCTAATGGTCTAAAAGAGATAAACTCTGCCTTCCAACCTGACTCTGCCTTACACAACACTTGGCCTCATTTGGCCCATGGGTATTGGTCAGGCCAAAATATTCAGGATTCTAACCTTAAAGTATCCCTATGGAGGTGTGATTAAGCCCCTTAATCAAATAATTGAAAGTCGCAGTGAAATTATTGGTAAAAATCTATGAATACAAGACATTCTTCAGCAGTGAAAGTTTCTGGGTTATCAAACCATGAAATCTTACAGCAAGGTGGTCTCACCAAGATGGCCACCATCTGGCTTCAAAACTGAAACCAGTCTGTTTAGTGATTAGCACATCTTCCTCACAGCAAGAAGGTCCTGGGTTCAAATATCAGCCTGGGCCGTTTCTGTGTGGTTTGCATGTGCAGGATTCATCTGGGTACTCCGGTTCCTGCCAAAGACGTGCACATTAGTGCACATTAGTCTAACTGGCAGTTCCAAATTGGCCCTAGGTGTGAGTGTGACTGTTTAAGCATGCGTTGGTGATAGTCTGGTCTGTTCAGGGTGTATCCCGCCTTTGCTCAGAGTCGGCTGAGATGGGCTTCAGCCTACTCACAACCCAAACAGGGATAAGCGGTTTGAAAAATGAGTGGATGTTATACTGTATGTAAGGCTACATATATTACTCTGACAAGCAGAACCACATGATGTGTCAGCCATGATGAAACACTGAGATTCGTTAGAGATCTCAGATTCCTGTAGGTAATCAATTATTGAAACAGTGATGGGTTTTTATATTTTTTTAAAATAATGAATTAAATAATTATTTTTGAAACCCAGAAAAGATTTTAGCTCTTTACATCAAATCATTTCTATTCTCTAAAGCATTAAAAATAAAAATGTCAGTTCTTTAAAATAACAACAACAACAATAATAATATCAATAATAATAATAATAAACTACAATGAACAATTATCACACTCAACCTCACTCATTTGCCAAACCACCTAATTCCACTATTAGGGTTTTGGAGAGGCTGGGTACATCCTGAACAGCTCGCCTTTACTGGGGAGATTAGAGCCTGTCTCAGCCATCTCAGAACGAAAGATGAGGTACACTCTGAGTAGCTTGCCAGTTCATCGCAGAGCCAGCACACAATTTGGTACAACCATTGAATCTAATGTGCATGTCTTTGGACTGTGGGAGAAAACTGGAGTACCCAGAGGAAACCCACACAAGCACGGGGAGAATGTGCAAACTTCACACAGAAACGCCTGAGCATGGGACTTAAACCCAGGACCCTCTTGCTGTGAGGCCGAAGTACTAAGTGTAAAACTTAATAAGCGCAGGTGAAATCCTTCCTTGAGAGACACTATTCTAACTAAAAGATCTAGAAGATGAGCTAGTAATGGACTATTTCCACAAGGTGGCAGTAACACCACATAATACCAAACAATAAAAAAAACACAAAAACTGAATAAAACTCATTGTCCCCCAGGGCAGCTAACTGGGTTATTAAAGGCCAGCCATATCTCTCACTGTCTGCAGTGAGAAGCATGTAAAAGAACCATTGCTGTCATTTGTAAAGAGTAGGCCATTCAGTGGCCATTAATGTGTTCTACCCTGCGATGGACTGATGAGCTGTCCAGGGTGTACAACCCTTAATATTAATTATAAAATCACCACATTTTGATGATAATCACCATCATTTTGGTGAAAATTTCTAACCTGGCACATAGACAGAAACTCAGAGATCGAGTTCACATGCATTCAACAGCATGACTATTTGCTTTCAGATAAAATTATGCTGGAGGTAGTGTGGCGCAATGGATAGAAAGTTCTGGGTTCGAGTCCCATGCTTGGCTTGGGCGTTTCTTAGTAGAGTATGCATATCCTCACAGTGCTTGCATGGGTTTTCTCCAGGTACCCCTGTTTCCTCCCACAGACCAAAGACATACACATTAGGTAATTGGCTGCTCCAGGTTACCTCTAGGTGGGGGTGTGGTTGTTTTTTGGTCTTAAAAGGGTCTGGTGAGATCTTCAGGTAGTGCCCCGCCTTCATCCAGAGACAGTATTACTGCCAGCAAAGAGCATGCGCAAACAACACACACACACACACACACACACACACACACGAGAGAAATCTGGTGGGTCTCCAGTACAGAAACATAGAGAATGGCATGTAAATTAGAATGTAAAATGTACCATCTTCAGGATGTGTGTGTTATTTGAGGAGCTGGACTGTGTGAGGCGGTGAAAAGTTAAGACTGTACTTTCAGGGATTGTTTCTATAGTAATTGACTAAGAAATATTGTGAGAAAGTGCTCCGTCTCTCTAATCATGAAGATGAGTTATGATGTACTCTTCTGAACATGAATCAGATTCTAACTTGTAGTTCTTTCATGAGTTTTAATCATTAATGAATGTTCTTTACTTCTTGAGAAGTATGAGAGGAAGAGTACATGATCTGAGTGATTAATGTTTATGTAACATGAGACTAACAAACAATAATCTAAATTTGCAATTTTGGGTTTAGAAAGGGGGCTGTAGTGTTAAAACTATGATCTACTTCTTTAAGAATATGACATGTCTATAATCTAGTATGATTTGAAAGGATTTTATATTCTACTTATCATACCTGTGACAACCTACATCACTATTGGTCCAAAGTGAATACAGAAAAAAAAAGAAGAAATTACATCTCAATGTAAGTGACTCTGGAAATGGGCATCTAGCAAATACTATAAATGTAATGGAGGAGCTTGAGATCCAATGCATCACATTGTTTATTAAACACTGTAGATGGACATGCAGTGTTGTCAGCAGAACTGATCACTGGTGTTTATTGATGTGGTTGCTGATAGAAGAAGCAGGATGAGTTCTGAAGTGTTATAGTTACACTCTCTGCTCAGATTCAGTCAAGTGTTATAAATATTATACATGACTTTTCAGTACATATTCCTACATAACTCCAATCCTACAACAAAAGCAACCCAAGAATGTCTAGAGGTAAATAAATTGAATTTTGTTAAAAGATGGAGTCAGTCACCTCAACTGAACAACTTTACACTTTCTGAAAACAAAACAGAAGCACAAAGTACCAAAAAAACCAAAAAAACAAACAAACAAACAAAAAAAAACACAGCAACTAAAGGTGACTCAAATCTGGTCTGGGTTTCTTATAAGGAAAGAGTTTCAACTCGACATAGAACATTCTATTTAACATGATCAAAAGCTCATATCCACTGAAAATGTCATCAGATCAGGACAAAATATGCTGTGCAGGCGTCCTTTACATGGTTCAGGGCTCCACACCTTCGACAGTAGAGGGGCTGCCCGGGGAAGTGCAGAAGGCCCCTGTGTGGCCCAATGGAGAAGGTTCCCGGCAGGTGACATATTCCTCCCTCTGCTGCTGGGTCCGTTTTCATTTTGGCTATGAAGCGCCTTTTGCCATTCCAGATGCCAAAAGGGCCCCTCAGCTTCTGTCCTGCCGACACTGTGTCGCGATACTGCTGCAGAAACGACCTCACCACCTCATCGGCCACGAACAGGTTGTAAACGTGGACCGTGATGGGGACCTCGTCCATGGCGAAGAGGGGTATCAGCTGTAGGCCGCGCAGTGTGTCCTCACCCGCCTGGTGGAAACAATCTCCAAAAAACTCTGCACAGTCATCGAACGTGGAAAAGATAATATCCAAAAAACCCGACAATGTAAAATCCTGAACACAGAACACTTTTTCTGGTTGAATTTTGCAAAACTCCTTCACCAGACGCTGCACAACCAGATAGCAGCTGAACTTCTTCCAGTCCTCCTCTCTTGCATCCTTTCTCAGCTCTACTCATACCGTATTCTTAAGTCGCACCATCCTGGCCAATTGGGGACTTGACCCCCTCACTCAGGTTCATCATTTCTCGGGTTGATGAAGAGAAACCTGGGCAGGCATAGGCATTTTCAAGTTAGTTAGTTACTATAGAAACAATCCCTGAACATACAGTCTTAACTTTTCATCTCCTCACACAGTCCAGCTCCTCAAATAACACACACATCCTGAAGATGGTACATTTTACATTGCACACGCACACACACAACATTTATTCATTCATTCATTCATTTTCGGAATAATTCTTAATCCCAATTGGTGACGTGGGGAGGCCGGAGCCCATCCCAGCAGATCCTGGGCGAGGGGCACGCACACAACATGAGTCAGATTTTAAGTTGTGAATTTTTTTCATGTGTTTTAAGTGTAATAAATATTCACGTGTGTTATGTTTGATGTGGAATAAATGTAAAGCGGGAAATTGATCTTACCGGTTTAAGTTCAGATCACTCATCCTTTTTTAGGTTTTGTAGTAGTAGGAGTGTGTGCTTGTTAATCTGAAGTTAAAAGTGATCTTGTGTGGGTTTGGCTGTTATATGGATTTAAGTCAATTACATTCATTTAAATTCAGTTTTCACATTGTGGCAAAGCAGCTTTACATAATAAAAATCAATCTTATAAAGAATTTGAATATTTCACAATAAATCCTACACATGGGATCAGACCCGATGTTCCCCAGTCCCTATTAAACTAATGGATCTTCAAGGTAACATTTAATGGTATGTTTGTGATTTTTCATTTTCAATTTTAAGAGAGTTAGGGAACATATGTACTGGGGAACATAGGTACTGGGGAACACAGACATGGACCCGTACACATCCCCAGTGAGCAAGCCAAATCAATACTCACCAGCCCTTATCTGATTACAGCTGGAGTCAAAGTCTTGAGTCTTATTTGATTAAGATCCATTTAAAATCACTGTTCAACCACCTTGGAAGGCTACTTCCCTCAAGACGTCAGCTGTAATCAGACTCACCTGATCATCTAATCGTTGCCTGAAGAAGATTTTATTTTAAAAGTGGTGTGTAAGTGGGAGAAGTTAAAACCTGTTGGAGGGTATATCTACAGGAACAGGGCTGGTGAGCACTGATTTGGTTGTGGACTTGCTCAATGGTGATGTGTAGTGGTCCATGTCTGTGTTCTCCAGTCCCTATGTTCCCTAACCCTCTTAAAATTTAAAATGTGAAATCATGAATATTCCATAAATTGTTACTTTAAAAATCTATTAATTTATAAGGGATTGGCAAACATTGGGTCTGGGGAAAATCGGGTCTGGGAAACATTGGGTCTGGGGAACATGGGGCTGATCCCATGTGTAGGATTTATTGAGAAATGTTCAAATTCTTTTTTAGATTGATTTTTATTATGTAAAGCTGCTTTTCCGCAATGTCAGTTGGAAAAAGCGCTATAGAAATAAAACTGAATTGAAACGAATTTAATAGATTTAAATCCATATAACAGTCAAACACACACAAGATCACTTTTAACTTCAGATTAATGAGCACACACCCCAATTACAACAAAACCTAAAAAAGGATGAGTGATGTGAACTTAAACCGTCATGATCAATTTCCAGCTTAACATTTATTCCACATCAAACATAACACACAAATATTTATCAGTATGAGAAGAAGAGTACATGATCTGAGTGATTAGTGTAAAATCTATGAAAAAGGAGATTAAGAAGAAATAATGCAAGTTTGTTAGTATTTTAGTTTTAGAAAGGGGATTGTAATGTTGAAAGTATAGTATGATTGAAAGAATTATATATTCTACTCATTATACCCGTGAAAACCAACATCTACCTACATCACCATCCATCCAAAGAGGATGCAAAAAGAAAATAGAAGAAATTACATCACACTGTAAGTCACTCTGGAAATGGCCATCTGCCAAATACTATAAATGTAATGGAGGAGCTTGTGATCCAATGCATCATATCGTTTATTAAACACTGTGGACATGGACATGTAGTGTTGTCAGCAGAACTGATCACAGGTGTTTATTGATGTGGTTGCTGATAGAAGAAGCAGGATGAGTTCTGAAGTGTTATAGTTACACTCTCTGCTCAGATTCAGTCAAGTGCTATAAAACTAATACATCACTTTACAGTACATATTAATACATAACTCCAATCCTACAATAAAAGCAACCCAACAACATTTCAAGATAAATAAATTGAATTTTGTTAAAGGATGGAGTTAATCACCTCAACTGAGCAACTTTATACTTTCTGAAAACAAAACAGAAGCACAAAGTACCAAAACACACACAGCAACTAAAGGCTAAAGAACACTCTATTTAACATGATCAAAAGCCAATAGCCACTGAAAATCTAATTACAACAGGACAAAACAAGCTGCTCTCAGATAGAACTTTCCACCTCTAAAATAACTTTCTTAATCAAAACACAGAAAATAAATTGAAACTGCAGCTCACACCAGTACAAAACAAGAGCAACAAAGCCTAGGACTGATACAATAAAGCTCACTAACACCAAAACAAATATATAAATATGTATATTGCAACACAAAAAAAAAAAACAATCATTCAGATCATGTACTCTTCCTCTCATACTCCACAAGAAGTAAAGAACATTCATCAATGATTAAAACTAAGGAAAAAAAACACAAGTTAGAATCTGATTCATGTTCAGAAGAGTACATCATTACTCATCATCATGATTAGAGAGACGGTGCACTTTCCCACAACATTTCCAAGTTAATTACTACAGAAACAATCCCTGAAAGTACAGTCTTAATGTTTCACCTCCTCACACAATCTAGCTCCTCAAATAACACACACATCCTGAAGATGGTACATTTTACATTTTACACACACACACACACACACTCACACCTTCTGTGTGTTCGTGGTTCTTTCTACCTTCAGTTTTGTTTGCAGTAAGTGTAAAGTGTACGGACTCCACCCTTAACAACATTCCATGTATTTACCTTTAGAAGCTCTCAGGTTATTCTTACAATAGGTTTTGTATCGTCATCCATCTGTACTGTGATGTTATCTTGCCATACGTTTTATAGCATTTGACTGAATATGACCAGAGACTAGAACTCTATCTACTTCAGAACTCATCCTGCTTCTTCTCTCAGCAACCATATCATCAATAAACATCAGTGACCCAAATCCGCTGGCAATAGCACACATCCATGTCCTTCAAATCTGGCCACCAGTGTGATGCATGAGTTCCTCCTTTTCTTCTGGGTCTTCTTTTTTGGATGGATGATGAAAGTGGTACAGTAGAATTCCTCTTAATATTTGCCCACCCCTTGGACCCCAAATTTGTAACATGGGGATGACCAAAAAAGGCCTTTTTTGGTATTTTTTTTTTTAAATTGACCATGTGAATGTCAATTTCAGTAAAATGTGACTGCATTCTGCTTTGATACATTGCAGCGTTCACGTCCGCACACAAGCACATTCACACCCGCTGTTTTATGGCATTTTGTTCACACATGAGCACCTTTTTCATACCCTGCAGGGTTACATAACCATATTTGCACATTCTTGAATAAGACATTTTTTATGTGCTAACTGGGTTATCAATCAATCAGAATCAGAATACTTTACTAATCCTGGAAGAAAGTGTATGCACACAGTTGCTCCATACCATGTACAGATAAAGATTACATATGTCTCTCTCTCTCTGTCTCTCTCTCTCTCTCTCTCTCTCTGTCTCTCTTTATATAAA
>JAQMYF010000010.1:22177839-22191072 GCA_030014195.1 Neosilurus mollespiculum | reverse complement strand
TATATGCCATTATTTACACTTTTATAATTTTCATTTAATAAAGACGTATTGATTAATTTTAATATGGGGAATTACTGTTAGTGCATGATAGACACTGTACATCTCCCAGTTCCTGAGTAGGTTTCCTCAGGGTACTCTGGTTTCCTTCCACAGTCCAGATATGCACATTAATCTAATTAGGTGTTTTTAATTGCCCCAGGTGTGAATATGAGTGTCATTGGTTGTGTGTGTACTGGCCCTGGAACAGACTGGTGAGCTATATAGGATGTACCAAACCTTCACCCAGAATTGGCTGAGATAGGCTCCAGCCTCCCTGTGACACTAGTAGGATTAAGCAGGTTTAGAAGGTGAATAAATGAATGAATGAATGAATGAATGAATAAATAAATAAATAAATAAATGCACTAAAACCAGACAGATTTTATCTCGAGTAGTTGGAGTACATGTTCTACACCTTAAGACCTGTTTTTAACATTTAGTCATTGGCAAAGTCTCTGATCGACAGAATCTCATAAAACGTGCCAGCACATGAAGCCGTGGGTGTTTATGAACAGACGAGTCGCCTGGGTGATTCAGAGTGATTCATCCCAGACGTGTAGTCAGACAGAATAGAGTTGCTGTAGTAGCCTGTAGTGCAGGACTGCGTGTGGTGAGAAAGTGTGTTGATGTGCCTATCTCTGTGTGTATCAGAAATTCATCAACGCTTAATCCTTCTAGGGTTTCATGGAGGCTGGCGCCTATCTCAACCGACACTGTTCGAAGGCGGGGTATACCCTGAACAGCTCGCCTGACCATTGCAGGGCAACACACACAAAATTCACACACACTTCCACACCTAGAAGCAACTTTGAACAGCCAAAGTAGTTTAATGTGCATGACTTTGGACTGTGAAAGGAAACCGGAGTACCCAGAGGAAACCCACACAAGCGTGGGGAGAACATGCAAACCCCCGCACAGAAACACCCTCGCTGAGCTTGGGACTCGATCTCACTATATCACTGTGCTGCTTACACCTTTTAGAAGTCAGACGAAGCCAGAGACTCAGGAGGAAACCTAGACAGTGTGGAACTCAGACATTACAGATGTCAACCTGTGTTCAGCACCTCCCCGGAGCCAAAGCATGTGTAGAACCTCGGAGCTGTGATCGTATCTCCTACACATGATCAGCGTAAAAAAGAAAAAAGAGATCCATAAGCGAGAAGACTCAGTCTGGATAAAATGCGCCAAGCTGGGATTTCGACTCAATGTGCCAAATACCTCCATGTGTTTGTTGATGTGCAGCCGAGGCAACTGGTGAAGTGTTCATGCCACACAGAGGGTTAGGGGAGCGAACAAGACCAGCAAATCCAACTTTCTCCCACATTTTCACATCTGGACACGAGGATTGTCTTTCCACTTCGCTGTAGCATTAAACAGCTGGATTCGAACTTGTTACACTTTGTACCCGTTTACTTTGGGTTGTTCTCAGATCACATGACAACTGCTGTATTATTATTATTATTATTATTATTATCACTAATATTATTACTATTATAATTATTTTTATTATTAATATTATTATTATTATCTGCAAACATCTCACTGGACTTTATTTGTAGCTCATTATTAAAACAGACACTATCTCTGTTTGTTTATTTATTTATTATTATTTACATACTCTTTCACCCAGAAACTAAACACTTCTCCCCTCCACTGCATCTTTAACTCGAGTAATCAGATCTTCCAGTCCAGTGCAATACGTAATCCCAAAGTGCACCGCTCAATGAATAAGCGCATTACCTAATCCCATGAAGCATTGCGGTGGGTGGTGTTGGTGGGAAGAGGGGAGATTTGAGTGTTGGAGCCCCGCCCATCGCACCCGTGTGGACCAGTGAGTGTTGTTTGACATGACATCATCTTTATTTTCAGTGCGCGAGCTGCGTCGAGCCTCCGAGAGAGAGAGGAAACTTTGTTTCCACGTCGGAAGTGAAGTGAGATGTCCCAGGATCTTGTTCCAAACGAAGGAGAACTTTCTTGGAGATCAGGGATGCTGCACTGATCAGGACCCGGAGTTCTGAACTTTTCAGAGTGCTGGGAGTTTCTGGTTTGGTTTTTACGCGCACATCTTCCCATCGTCCCACGCGCCCTGCACTAATTTGGAGTGCTTCCATTAAAAAGAAAAATGGATGGATTGTTTTATAATGAAGCTCTGGATGGGGTTTTAAACCACCACCACCACCACCACGATCCTCCTCCTCCTCACCACGGAGAGGCTGGAGGAAGCGGGTACGAACCGCTGACGCGCAACATGAGCCTGAACCTCGCCGACGCGCACGACGCGCTCACTCTCACGTCCCCCGACCTCCAGCTACTCAAACTCAGCTCCCCCGAACTGGAGCGGCTCATCATCCAGTCCTGCAACGGGTTAGCCCCGACCACACCGGGTACCGGCCCTGCGCGCGCTTTCCCCGCTCCAAAGCCCGCGGCGGCCGAGCACGACGCCTTCGATGCCCTGCAGGACTTCCAGCACAGGATGTCCGGTAACCCCGACACCGACGACGTCGCTACGGGCTCCTGCACCGACTTCGCAGAGCATCTGAGCCACACGTGGGGGGACGCCGTGTACACCGACGCGCCGCCGTGCGCTCTTCCTGCTCCTCCTCCTCCTCTTCATCCTCATCCTCATCCTCAGCAGTTCGGCTGCGCGCCGGCGCTCAAGGACGAGCCGCAGAAAGTCCCCGAGACACCCCCGCTGTCTCCCATCGACATGGAGGACCAGGAGAGGATCAAAGCCGAGAGGAAGCGCATGAGGAACCGCGTGGCCGCCTCCAAGTGCCGGAAGCGGAAGCTGGAGCGGCTCGCGCGGCTGGAGGAGAGGGTGAGCCGGTTAACGGGGGAGAACGGAGAGCTGCACAGCGCCGCCGAGACGCTCCGAGACCAAGTGACGCAACTTCGACACCAGCTCCTGGATCACATCAAGAGCGGCTGCAAGCTCCTCAGCCAGCAACTGCAGACTGTTAAAGAGTTTTAAAGGTGCGGTCCGTCCTAATAAAAAAAAAAAAAATCTGCTTCCACATTTGTAAGGATTAAAAAAAACTTTAGAAAGACTGTGATTTAAAAAACCTGCCATGCTAAGGTTATTTCCCCCCTTTTATTTGGGCTTTTGTTTACATTTTTCCGGCCCAGAAATTAGTTCCACCCCAGCTGGATCACATGGAGCGTTCCCCCCCTCCTCCTTTCCTAAAATGCACCTTACTCTGCACATGGACTGCAGTTTCTCCACAGCGTCCTGGATTGCACCTTCACACTCAAAAAATGACATACAGCTCCTTTAATCAGACCGCACTTCTTTTAATCCGTCTTCCTGTGTCTAAAGGAAGTTAGACAGCTTCATAGACATTCTCGAGGGTGGCACCGCGGGTGTCTTTTGCTGGCTGCCTCATGGAGTACGGGGTCGGATCGTGAACAAACTCAAGTTCCCTCCGGGTTCCTCAGTTTCCTCACAAAAATACGCCGGTGACTCGAAACTGCCCCGTGCGCACATGGTTCTAATCCAGGGTTCGTTAGCCACCTCAGGACTGGTTTCCCCGGGATAGACTCCGGATCCACTTCTACCCTGACCTCTATAAAGCACTTAGTGAATATTAATGAATGGACTTTATATTAACATGTGATCTTCACATCTTTCCCTCCTCACTTATCTTTTGACTAATATACAGTTTTGCACAGTTTTTAGGTTTTCTACAATCTTTGTCCTACATTTTAAAGAAAAATATTTTATATGATTGATAAACTTGTACAGTATGTGGGTTGTCTCCACCCCTCCCCTCCCCAGGTCACTTCCAGTACGACGATTAAACAGTGACATGATGCTGCATGTACAGTACAAAAGCAACTGTTACACAATTTTAGTGCAATTAAATAAATAGAGCTTCTTTAAAGAAACAAAAATGTACTTGTTTATATTAAGTTTAAAAATGATTGTAAATGTGCAAATGCTGTTGAATTGTTTTTTTGTTTTTTTTCTAAATGAACTGAAATTTTTCTGAAAGATTAAATGACACTTTGGGAGTTGTTAAGCGAGTCTCTTTAACTACAGTTTATAAATATTTGATCTAAGGATACTACGCAGATCCGATCAAATGTCCTGCGCTGTTTAGTAACAAGTAAAATGAACTTGGTGGAATTAAGCTGTGGTTTGTGTTCATGTTCAAAAGTTGTTTTTTTTTTTTTTACACTGATACCAATAATCAGTCTTATTATTTAGGCATCCAGGTCCTGTGTTTCTGCATTTATTCCTTTTCTCTTCCACCCCCGACCATTTTCAGACAATATCTGGAGAAAGACTCTGCTGATCCTCATAAAAATTTGCATAGCTACTCCTTTGAGCTACATCTAGAAGCCTGTTATTTCTCAGAATGCTACATTAAGATTTCATGGATTTGTTGGCGTTGTTATCTATAAGCTGCTGTGGGCGGAGTTTAAACCACATCCTGCGATGCTGGACTGTACCATGTGAGTTTTAAGCATTGTGGTGGTGAAGGTGACAAACATAGCCTACATTCTCTGTGTTTTATGTTTGGCTTTGGCACTGCAACACTCTCAGTACTCAAAAATTATAAAATCATGATGAATTATAAAAAAAAAATAATAATTATTATTATTATATTAATAAAAAGAAACTCAGGATACCTGTATTGAACAATAAGAAGTTTTTCTTATTTCTTTCAACACTGGAACAACTAAACATGACCCACCATCAGCAGTTCAGTGTAAAAAAGACCATGTTTTCAAGGGGGTGGGAGGGGCTGTGTTACTTTCTCCTGTCAATCACATCAGCACAAACCAATCTGAGCTTGTGAAAACAACCCATAGCCCTTTCCTTTTCCAGTGTGTGTTATACTGCTCAGGAACTCAACATGAGCCGGAGTTCCTCTGGAAGAACATTTCATCTTTATCTGTACCATATACTAGATTCTGATTGGCCAATTCCATTCTTCGCCATTTGCTTTGCACATTAGTTGTAGCTGAGTAATAAGCGGGATAATGTACAGTGACCTGATATTTATTACAAAATAAACTCCTTCAGGGTCGTCCCCACCTCGTGATTCCCAGCGGGGTTACTTTTGCGACAATGGCTGACTTGCTTTACACGATCTCTTACATAGGTAAGAGCTGTGTGGTGGGCGGGGTTAAAGAAGAAAAAGGATTGACCATGAGCTCAATAATCGCAGCCGTTTACAATTGGGGACAAAACGTGTGGGGAACATTACTTCATAAAGAAATATTTACAGAAGTGCCAAACACACCACAAGGATCAGCCGGAGAGTATACAACATGGAGAACATTAGCACGGATGCTCGCTATGTAAAACCATAACTGTTCCACGAGTAACGATTCTGAGTGCTGAAGTGGCCACTGTGAGGGCTGACGCGTTTAATAAAACGTTGATGGCTTTAACTATGCTGTCGTGTGAAACACAGACGAGACGATTTGCATCTATAAACCCATTAAACAATCTTAAATTATTAGTATAGTACTCCACAGGAACCATGTGATCTGATTGGTTCGTATCTTAAGAAGATGGACATCATTCTATCCCTAGCTACTGGATATGTGCAATCATGTGTTCTGATTGGATAATTTACTACTGTGATATCACTGTATATACCATTAGTGCCCATTGAACATCATTACAGGAAAAACAAAACAAAAATGGAAGTGGTTACAAACCATGCTAAGCTCATTGCTAATGCCAGCTGGTCATCTCTGATTTTTCCCACAAAAATGTGACTTTATTGGTCCGCTGTGAGGAACAGAGTGCGTGCTAGGCTAACCCAGTTTTCCGTTAAATACTTGATGGTTCATTGTTAATTTTCTGAAGCGCTTAATCCTAATTAGGGTCACTGGAAGGCTGGTGCCCATCTCAGCCGACTCTGGGCGAGGGCAGAGTACACCCTGGACAGCACGCCAGGCCATCGCAGGGCAGAAACACGCTGACGAAAATCAGCAAAGGTTCTTTTACATGCCTCTCACCACAGACAGTGAGAGACATGGCCGGCCTTTGATAACCCAGTTAGCTGAATACTTGACGGTAATAACACTTTCATTCCTTCATTTGCCAAACCACTCAATACTACTAGGGTTACGGTGAGGCTGGAGCCTCTCAGCCAGATCTGGGTGAAGGTGGGGTACACCCTGAAGAGCTTGGCAATCCATTACACATAAAACCTTTCACACTCACACCAAGGGGCAATTCGAAACAACCAATTAGTTTAATGTGCATGTCAATGGAGTGTGGGAGGAAACTAGATTACTCGAGGGAAATCCATGCAAACACGAGGAGAACATGCAAACTCCACACGCCCTCGCCCAGTCCTGGACCATCACGCTGTGAGGCGGACATGCCAACTACGTCACCAGTGGCAAGAACTTTTAATTTTTAAGTACATGAATAAAACAATGAACGAAACGCTCTGAGAAGCCAGCGAGTTGTTCTGGGTGTACCCCACCTTCGCCCAGTGTTGGCTGGGATAGGCTCCACCTCCCTAGGATTAAGGAGTTTGGCCAATGAGGGAGTTACTGTACTCTCTCTCACTGGATATGACTGAATAACTTATTTATACAGCGTGAAGACTCTGACAGCTTAACAGTGCACAGGGGACCACAGCCACATTTTAAAAATGTAGAAATTAACCACAAAGATCGCGTTTTATTAGCTTTTCTTATATGCCTGTGTAGTATATATACTAAAAACAATGATTCCCCTCAGGCTCGGCGGACATCATGGAACAGCCATTTCCGTCTCAGGATCTATTCAGCCACCGCACCTTCAGTAAACAATTGTTATTTATTATGATGGAAGGATCTGGCTGTCCATAATGTCCTCTTGGTGTAGGAACAAGAGATGGTACACGGTGTTGAAGGTTGCAGAGGAGTAGGCGGTGCCTCAGCAGAGCGACAGGCCATCCTTGGCGGCCAGTCGCTGCCTGTGGATGTTGTCCTGTTCTAACTCCTCGTGACTCGGGTGCCAGAGCCGGGCGAGGATGCGTTCCATGTTCAGAGCGTACACGGTGTGAGACGGCATCACGCTACGGTGCACCTGACCACAACACACACACACACACACACAGACACACAGACACACAGACATTGGGTTAAATCCAGTTGGGGAGAGGACAGACAAGTGTGATGTGTCACGGAACACAGAGGTGAGAGTTTCAGTTCTGTGCTCCCAGAATTCCACAGCACCTTTATGGTGCGGGAGGATTTCTAACTCCAACAGAGCTTTGAATGGAAGCTGGGGAAAATATGCAAAAAGTCAACAATAGGCAAATAAAGAGAGAGTGAGAGTGTGAGAGAGAGAGAGAGAGAGTCAAAAACACTTAAAAATGTTTAACATCAAATACTGAAGCAGCTCATTTTCATTTTTATTAAAAAAACACTTCATGAGAATTATCTCACTCTCACACACACACACACACACACACACACACACAAGACACACACAGCCATAGTGGCTATCCTGAGATACGCTTCATTCTCCCTAATTCCTTAAGGACCTTTTACACGAACAACCTCCACATTCGCTCCACTAAACGAGGTAAGGATGTGACATGCAATAACACCGTCAAATATATTGCTACAAGCATAAAGGACATCACGGACGCACTTTGTTCTGGTGTCAGACCTGGATAGGTCCGAGTATGTACTTCTCTCCATCTCTCTCACCCTATCTGCCCTTTCTTCCCCCATACCCTCTTTGTTTTCTATACATCTCTCTCTCACTCTTTCACCCCTCACCATCATTAATTCCATGTCTCTCTACACCTCTCTCTTTCCCTCACCGTCTCTTTCACCTTCTCTGTCTTTCAGTGCCCCCCCCCCCCCTTCCTGTCTAAATCTTTCTTTCTGTGCCTGTCTCTCTCACTGACTCTGCCTCCATCTCTCTCTCTCTCTCTAAAACCACAGCTTGTCATTTGACTGAGAAACAAAGTGTACACTCCTCTGTCCTGAAGTCTTTCCTGATCTGAGAAACTTTACGAAGCGAGTTCACCCGACACGCCTTCCCTAAACATCTAACAAAAATCACCATCATATTACCACGTACAAGGTTTTATTCCTGGTTATTATTAGTCTGGGTATAATCCGTGTGCACACTGTTACTATAGTGCTATATACTTTATACTATATATAAATCATTATAACGAGGGAATTGGTATAAATAAAATGGAATCACTGGCACTGTTATATGGAATAAACACGGACCAGTCAGAAACCATGGTACGCCACAAAATATCTTCACCTGTAGAGCCTCCAGCAGGTCGAACGTGCTGACGGGAGGCAGAGGGGCGGGCGCACTGGAGCCAGAGCAGGCCAACAGGAAAGCAGCCTGCTGTTCCGTGTCATCTGGAGACACCTGAGGGGGCGGAGCGACCGGCAGTGAAGCACTGGGGGCAGGGCTGTGGGTAAACAGACACGCACCACGATCAACTTCGTGCACGACAAAATCCTCTTAAATACACATGCACACTATAGGGAAGCCTGTCACCATGACAACCGAAAACACGCGGTGAAGCGACTCACTACTCCGTGACAGTGTGGTACGCAGCCAGGCTGTTCTTGAGATACGGCTGCGGAGCGACGTCGCTGCCGAAGGCGTAGCGGAAGTGTCCCTCTCTCAGACGGTACGCTTTTCTCCGTGACACCAACGCCGTGATCAGATCTTTTAAATGCACCTAAACAACAGGATCAGAGGTTATTAACAATCATACAAGTAATATCAATAATGCTCCTATATCTATAATACATCAACACACCTCCAGAGCACACACGATGGTGCCCACGGCGTCCTCGGTGACGTTGTCGAGGCCCATCTCAAAGGCGGTCACCATCATGCGGGCCTCCAGCTGCCCCCGGGTGGGCAGTAAGAGTGTGTGAGCACTGAGCTTCATCTCCTCTTCATCCGCTCCAGTTTCACGAGGGCTGAACGCTTGAGCTCCACTCAGCGGGTTCTGGGGCTGGAAGCGATGCTGGACAGGGAGGGAGAGGATCGGGTTTACACCACATGCACATACACACACCACAAAACAAGAACAAACAACAACAACAAAAAAAAAGACATGGGAAATGGGCGTACGTCGAATTTTTGCCGCACAGAGGAAAATTTTTTTTTGCCTTTCGGTTTGGCAGGCTTGGAGGCAGAACCGCTGGACCACTGGAGTGAGCCGGGACCCTCCGCTGGAGAAAAAAAGTAAAGGAATGCTGAATAAATGTGAGGGAACAGAAGTACAAAGATACATCAAAGAAAAGTTCCTCTGTACATCTCTCGAGTTTATTTTAATCACACACACACAAGAGAATAACACTTTGGACCCCTGCTGAGTTTGTAAGTTTACCCACTTACAAAATAATGAATGAAATGGACGATCTGTAATCATGGCAAGTTTATTTAAAACACAGAGAGACAGAATATCAACATCAAGAACCCAAAAACAGGCCCCTGAGTGGCACATCGTCAAGGTTCACGACTATCAACCTGAATGTCAGAGCCATCTGCGACTGCGAGTCCATGGATGCTAATTGGCCGAGCTCTCATGGGCGGGAGGGAGGGATGGCACACACTCACAGCGATCACCAGCCAATCATGGACGCCTGTGAGCTCTTTCGTACGAGGGGGCGAATAGGGCTTTTCCTCCGTGTGTGTTCAGCCGCCTGAATACGCATGAGCAGCAGTTCATAAAGAGGCGGGTGGAAGCATCGCATGCCACAGAGGGGGCAGGTACATGCTCACGCCCCTCCCTAGTCGTACCTGATAGGGAAAGGAATGCTTGACAGGTGGGAGTTGAATATGAATAAAATTAGAAGAAAAAAAATTCGGGTTTACAAAGACCTGGTATGTTCCACCACTTAAAGAAAGTTCTCAGGATCTCAACTCATTATGTGTATTAAAGACGCCAGTCCACAGAACCGGTCTCTTCCATTCCAACCTCTCCACCACCATGGGTGAGTCCAAAGAGCTGTCAGAGGACATCAGGGATACGATGGTACACCTGCGCAAGGCCGGAATGGGCATGTCACATGTACAGACCCGTCATTATTATATATATAAATATAAGATCACGAGCTAGCCGGTCTCCAGACCCTAATCTTATAGAACATCTGTGAAGGGAGCTGAAGGTTCATGTCGCCAAGCAGCAGCCTTGAAGCCTTAGAGGAGATACCCAGAACCAGGCCTCCACTTTGTTTCTGGAAATTTCAAAGCACCTCAAGAATCAGCAACGTACAAGTGCATGCAATTAAGAATGGTGCATTCTATACTTTCCTTTATGAAGTAAACTTCAGACAGATGTACTGAGTATTCTTCAAAAACTAAAGTACCACTGGGTGTCGCCTAACTGACTGTTGACTCCTCTCAGATCCGAGTCGCTCTCGGGCTGGCATTCGCTCCATGTCACTGCTGTTAGCGTACGGCTCAAACTGGTATCTATACTGGATCTATAAAGAGGAGTCCATCAAAATCCCTCCTGATGTGTGCAAATCTGGTGACTACAAGAAACATCTGCGCTCTGTGCTTAACAAGGGTTTCTCCACCAAGTCATGATACTTATTTCACTTGATAGCATGCAAAGCAATTTCGAACTGGTGTTAACAAAAATAAACAACAGAATGTGAAACCGCTCCATTGTCTTGACACACCCCACAGGACATGCTTGCAAAACTTCAGGATCACCCGCTCAGCAGTTCTTGAGAAATAGCCCAGATAAAATTTAAATGTGGATGTGGACGCAGGCCATGACAACGCCCCGACGGCTTAGGGGTTACAAACCTGCCAGAAATATTGTATACCACATATTTCTTCAGTAAATGAAATCGTTAATCCTACCTGGTGTGGAGACAATAATCTGGCAGCGTGTGAGAATGGCCAGCAGGAAATCATTGTGGACATGAACTATAAAAGAGAGAGGAGGGGACGGGACACATTACAACCAAAACACATAAGAAGTCTTTTCCTTATATCAACATTTCATCCAGTTCAATTGTAAACTCAGACTGCAGCTAGCAGGTTTATATTAAAGGTGTTTTAGGTGATTAAAAACTCTGTACAACGGACTCAGCTGTAGACTTGGCAAAAGTTGGAAATAAACTAATTAATTTTATAAACGCCCCTGCGACCCGACCTCGGATCAAGAGGAAGATGATGATTTTATAAACATACCATCGACCCTATAGACCATGTAATGGTGTTTCAGAGTCCGAAATAAAGTGAGAAATATAATCCCTTCCACCCCTGATATAAGACTCCTGTCTCTGAACCTCGGTGGATAATCACCCCTGACTTTAAAATCCAAGATGGCTGCTCCCTGAATCGTCAGGATGAACTCTGTAGCTCTCACTTGTCTTTGCTAGAGGCTCATACTATCTTCTTGGTTTTGATGGTTTTGTAAGGATCTTGTAATAAGACAGGAGCGTTTGTTTACCTGCTTTACATGTTTCGACTAATTCCTGTAGTTATCGTCAGAAGTGTCACGTGATGTTCTGGTGACGTGTCTTGTAGGCTACAAGAACATCACGTGATGCTTCTGACGATGACAACAGGAAGTAGTCGAAACATGTAAAGCAGGTAAACCAACGCTCCTGTCTTAATGAAAGATCCTTACAAAACCGTCTCACTCGTCTTATTTACGTTTTGTTAAATCGGACCTATATACACTACTCTCCAATTTCTAAACGATGTTACTACAGAGTGATCCCTCATCATTAACATTGGCTAGAAAACACTGGTGCGGATTTCCCAAACTCTATAGCTACCAATTCGCTCATTTTACTACAGTCCTGTTTCTATAGTAACAACTCATTCAGTCGTATTTTTACAGCTCACATTCAAAATTATCTTGCTTATTTAGGAAAAATGCACAACCATTGATATGTTTTGTGTATGGTGTGTGTGTGTGTTGAAGGGTTTAACGTTGCTTTCTGCCTTATCACGACCGATGGGAAATGAGACGTTTAAAAGCTTCACATGCCATTAAAATATTTAGACCCAAGACTAAAAATCAGTCCATTGTCAGTACTGTAAAGAATTAAATAGCTTTGAAAAGGCCGATGGCCGACAAATACATCAATACTGTACCCTCGTCGACAACATTAAAAATATCTGAGAAGGAATTAGTTCTGTGAAAACTCTCTCTGATGGGCTTAAAACCAACACAGTCACACAAAATATGTTTGACTGTGAGGTGCTGATCACATGGGACACAACAAGGCGGGTCAGCACCTTCTAGTAAATACCGATGTGTCAAGCGTGTGTGGACGTTTCTACACCACCTTAACAATGTCTGCTGTTTTGTGTATGGAGATATTTATGGAACATAAAATCTCGGCTACATGATGAGCTGCAGATGCTTTTGTCTTATTAATGTTTTAATAGAGAGAGAGAGCGAGAGAGAGAGTGATACGGATGTATATAGACAGACGGATATACCGACAGACAGAGATGTGCAGAGACAGACAGACAGACAGACAGACAAACAGAAGTGCAGATGTATATAGAGACAGACAGAGATGTGCAGAGACAGACAGACAGACAAACAGAGAAGTGCAGATGTATATAGAGACAGACAAATATAGAGAGACAGACAGATATACACACAGACAGAAAGAGAGATGGACAGATGTGTATAGAGACAGACAGAAGTATATAAAGACAGAGACATCTACAGATGTATATACAGAGAGACAGAGAGATGTACAGACAGAAATGTACAGAAGTATAGAGAGACAGACAGATATACAGACAGAGATGTACAGGTGTATATATAGAGAGACAGACAGATATACAGACAGACAGAGAGATGTACAGGTGTATATAGAGACAGACAGATACACTGACAGACAGACAGAGAGATGTACAAATGTTTAGAAAAATAGACAAATACAGACAGACAGTCAGAGATGTACAGATGTATACAGAGACAGACAAACAGATATACAAGTAGTGTAGAGGTAAAAAGAGAGAGAGAGATACAGATACACAGAAGTGCAGATGGAGAGAGAGAGAGAGAGATACACAGAAGTGCAGACGTAAAGAGAGAGAGAGATAGACAGAGAAGTGAAGATGGAGAGAGAGAGAGAGATACAAATACACAAAGAAGTGCAGATGGAGAGAGAGAGATACAGATACACAGAGAAGTGCAGATGGAGAAAGAGAGAGATACACAGAGAAGTGCAGATGGAGAAAGAGAGAGATACACA
>JAQMYF010000010.1:22143592-22157517 GCA_030014195.1 Neosilurus mollespiculum | reverse complement strand
TTTAGGCTAATTGCATATGTATGACTGCCCCAGATGTGAATATGAGTGTGAATACTTGCGTGAGTGTTGCCCTGCAATCAACTGGTGAGCTGTTTAGGGTGTCCCCTGTCTTCATCCAGTGTCAGCTGGGATGGGCCCCAGACTCTAGGCTACTCAGTACTATGCTCATTTGATACTTACTAATGGATTAAATTGTACATAACTCATATTGGATGCACTGAAGCTAGGAACAGTCATTTTGACATATTGTACTAGTTCAGCAATTAAAAGAAGCAAATAGCTGTAAATATCCTAAGTAGAGAAATTCATAGTCTAGTATAAAATAGGCTGAATAAATATGCCAAGATAAATCAAGGCTAATATACTGTACACTTGCATTTATAAACGTTAGCATACGCCCATATCCAAAGTGACTCATATTGAAGTTCATTAAAAATAATGGTTGATAGAAATCTCCCATGAACCACATCTAAACCTATGCTTTGGAGATTCTGTGTAGAACTCCAAAAAAAAGGGGGTTTTATTTGGAGCAAGAGATTTTTCATCTGGATAAAATTGAGTCTACATTTGAGTATTTGATCCTTCTTAAATGGGCTTAAAGCAGACTGCGGAGTATGAACTTACTGGAAAGCTCTACACCTTGTGTGAGACAATGCTGAGTTCTTACCAGTTAGACGCCAGACCAAACCACAGTCTCTGGCCTGAGATCCTTTTGGAAGTGGATTATGTAACTTCAGGATATGATCAAATGTTCTTGGCATCCTATCATAAATCATAACTTTGTCTCTGCCGAGAAACACATGTTGGAAACAAACATTGCAACCCTCAAAAATGTAATGAGTCTCTCTTTTGTTTAAGGTGACAGTGTTTGGACTCAATCACCATGGGACCCAGTTCCTTGAGTATTTGTGTCTTATTTTTTGCCTGGACATGGACACAAAGTATGGGCCTCTCACGGAGACGGAGGGCTTGGGAGGAAAAGGAAGAAGATGGCCCTAAAAAGTGCTCATACACCTTCCTGGTCCCTGAGCAAAAGATCACAGGGCCTATCTGTGCAAGCCGTGGACCCTCAATTCCAGACAAAGATCGTGTAAACAGGATAGACATAGCAGATGTCCGTGAGCTGATGTCCAAGCAACGACGTGAGATAGACACCCTGCGGATGGTGGTGGATGTGGATGGCAACATGGTGAATGAGATGAAACTGCTGCGGAAGGAGTCTCGTAACATGAATTCCCGAGTCACGCAGCTCTACATGCAGCTTCTACATGAGATAATTCGCAAGCGGGATAATTCGCTGGAGCTCGCACAACTTGAAGGTCGCATCCTCAATGCCACAGCAGAGGCATTGCGGCTCTCGGCCCGCTACAGGGATCTTGAAGCTCGATTCTCGGCTCTTGCTGCTGTGGTCAATAACCAGTCTGTTCTGATTGGTGCTCTGGAAGAGAGGTGCCTTCAGGTGTACGGGAATCACAGGCAGGAGCCACTTCCCCCGCCGCTTGTTCAAGTGGTTCCAGAAAACATTCCAGTGCATGTGCCTCGTTTTTCCAATGAGATCCCGAGGGTCCACAACCGGGCTTTACCCAGGGAGCGGGGATCCAGAGCAGGACCAGAACCCACTGAAAGTACCCTGGAACTCAAACGACCACTGACTGCCAACATCAGCTCTGAAGGTAAGCGGAAATGTGTCTCTAATGGATATTTAGTTATAAGACAATACCGAGTATTGGGTTTCCTCCGTGTATTCTGGTTTACTCTCTAGGGGTGAGTGCAAGTGTAAATGATTGTGTTTGTGATGGTTCTGCAATGGACTGCTGAGCTGTTTGGGGTGTACCCTCCCTTCACCCAGAATTGGCTGAGATAGACCCCAGCCTCCCAGCAATCCAAGTAGGATTAAGCAGTTCAGCAAATGAATGAAGGATGCTAGCACCCCACAACATGGTCTACTCAGTATAAAAATGAATGTGGGTTCTACCTTTAAAGATTGTGGTGGTGAGTTTAAGATGGCACCTTTATTGTTAGACTATACAGTAAAGGTGTGCATGCAGGTGGGACTAGATTGATAGAAGCATATTAGGTGCCTGTAGGTGCGAATATGAGGTTAAATGCTTGGTAGTGTCCTGCAGTAGGCTGGTGACCTATTCAAGGTGTACCCCACCTCTCACCCAAAGTGAGCTAGGATTTCTTCTAGCTTCTCCTTCGTCCCTGTCAGAGAAATAATACATGAACAAAAATAATTGTGTTTTATTCTGTGAAATTGATCCCTAAGTGTCCCAAGTGTCTCTATAGTGGAAAGGGATAGTATTGGTCAGAATTTATTTTGGGAATGGTTGGAAGTGGGATTAAGAAAACAGGCCAGACCTTTAGCACACCTTTTGCTGTTCCAGTTTGAAATTAGAGTCCATACACATGTCAGCTTTTTGGCTTGAAAATCAGACTTTGCGCATTTTTAGACGTATTTCAAGGTTTCTGCTTCCTTTCAGTCCAACAGACCACAAAGTATGTGACAGCCATGCTACTTGAGCATTCAAGATACTTTACCAGCCAGTCAGCACAATTTTTAATGCACTGAAACCACAAGTAGGAAGTTTCCCTGTTTGTTTTTACTCCCTACCTGTCTTCTGGTCTCTCTCTGTTCCAGGCGATGAATTTAACTTTAAGAAATGTAGAACCCTTCAAGGAAAAGAAAACACATGCTTTAGCACACACTTTTGGAATGATCACTACTTCAGCTTCCCAATCCAGAAAACCACACATTTTTCAGATTTTTTAAAACAAATTAAACAATCAGTAGAGTCGCGGTATCGTGGACCCCACATAACGCCGCCAACTTTAGCATTTTCGGCCAGCTGTGTCATGTATTCTGGGCAAAGTAGTTCTATTATTTAATTCAGCTGTGAGAATTCCAGTTAATTACTGAAAAGGGAATATGTTAACTCACTGTATCTTAAGCATACTCTGTGCAGTTCTACATGTAAACTAGCTGCAATAACTCCATTAGCTTCTTACCTCAGAACCTGAGCATCGGGTGCAACCACAAGCCACAAACAATTAGATGCGCTCCTTTGGTCGGAAATCTGTGACAGGTGATATCCTTCAGTTAGTCTGGATTTCCCGTCCTGTTTCAAAGCCAACACTGATAATGTAGAAACGACATAAATGACTCACATGGTATATCTACATATATTCACAGTGGATCAGCTGATAATGATGGGCCCGGTTGACGGTTCAGCTAGACTTGCAGTATCTCTTCCGATGTTTTGCTTGGCTGAAATTATCGCGAGGTTACTTAATGGTGGTCACTCTGTAATAGAGTTTGTTTGCTTGATTTTTAAGGTGGCATGACTCAGTGTAAAAAAAAGAAAGTTTTTTGGTTTGAGAAGCTGATTTAGTGATCTTTCCTCCAGTGTGTACTAAACCATGTGCTTTCTTGTCCTTTAGGAATCTGTCCTTTAAGTCAAATGCCTTATGAAAAACTTGTTTGCAAGCTGTGCAACATTGTCACCAAACAGCCTTACAGAAATTGGTCGAGATGTACTTACATTACTGCTGAACATGGCAGAGACGCTGGCAGCAAAAAAGAACCTCCTGGGACATGATGCGAGGCAAGAACCTTGAGATGAACCAGACTCAAAATGTGTCTTCTAGGTGACAGCAGATTGTTACTTATTAGCCTAGTACACTGGTACGCTGTATCTGGTAGTAGTTAGCAAGTCTGTTTCAGAGCCAGAAGGTTCCAGGTTTGTGCACCAGGCTTGGTGAGGGCGTTTCAATGTGGAATTTGTATGTGATCCCTGTCCTTGCATGGCAGAAGCAGCACTTAGGTACAGGTGCAGAGAATGCTGGTAAAATAGTCCACTGAAGCAAGGGATTTTGGGAAGTGTTATCTTTAGTGTATTTATGTGGAAGTTATATAATGTGTATTAACATGGACGTTTATTTGTTGTTCTACCCTTCTTGATTTTTGAGGTCCTTTTCGCGACTGCCTTCATGCTATGCAGGCAGGACATGCCACCAGTGGAATGTACCTTCTAAAGCCAGATGAAAGTGAGCGGCCAATGCAAGCATGGTGTGAGCAAGATGTGGACAATGGAGGTTGGACCATCATCCAGAGAAGGAAGGATGGATCTGTTAACTTTTTCAGAAACTGGGAGAGTTATAAGGTGAGTGTGGTGCTAAGATTCATCTCTATCTCCACACTGGTTATATTTCAGGTGGCATAGGACAACTAGTCACATGGTCAACATTTTCAGTCTGATTTTATGGTGGATTCTGGCAGGTTTTCCCAGCATGTCACACATATAGTATCCTAAAATCTCATGGTAAATGTTCAGAGTTTAACAATGGCAGTATGGGAAAATCCACCAGAATTCACTGTAAAATCATCATCATCATGGTTTCCCTCATGGCATGTGATCGGCTTTGGGGCGCAGCTGCTTGGAGCATGAGAACACCTGCGTGAAGTCTTGTGTCCTCATTATTGTCTTCAGTGCCTGTTGTTCATCAACACTGAGTAGCTCTTCAACCTTCTTCCAGTTGCTTCTCTTGTCGACATAACAACCTTCTGAAGGGGTAATTTGGTAGAACTTAGGGTTTGAGATCTTGAAAGCCCAACCCAAGTCCCCATCAACTAGGGAAGCCAGATCTATCCCCTTTTTATGCTGACTTATGGGTGGTGCATTCTTCCTTGCATAGCCCAAAGCTATCATTTTTCTTAAGAAACCATTCCAAACAACATTGAGCTTCTGGAGTTCAGCACATGATAGCTTACATGTATGCACACTGTACAGTAGCCGAGACCGCACACGTGCCGTCAGGATTGTACGTCAGTAAATACGTACTTTAGCTCAGCCCATTTTTCAAATGCGGATGCGATCCTGTGGTGCTGAAACTCTGATGACATCCGTAGGTTTGTTGATAAGATGGCCAAGGTAACGGAACTGTCTCACATTCTTTATTTCCACATTGTTAACTGACAGTATGGTGGTTCTAGATCGTATACTTTCATCAACATTAAAAAAGCCATTGTCTCTGTCTTTTTGTATGACATCTGTAAACCGAGTCTTGGGAAAATGTCATATATCTCTAAGAAGAAGGAGATTTGACCATGTGACTGGTTTTCTGAGGCTCCACACATATTCCTTGTTCATATCAGCAGTGAAAAAAAAAAAAAAAAACCCCAACTTTGTGTTTAAGTCAAAGTTGGTGTCAAAATCTTATGCAATTAAAAGTGGAAGTGTCCCGAGAAAAATGCACTCAAATGACGGTCAAATAGTCAAAAATTCTCAAGAAATAAAAAGTAAAAAGTCACATTTTACCTGAAGGAATGAATATCAGTGATGGCACGGTGGTGTAGTGGTTAGCACACACCCCCCTGACAGCAAGAAGGTCCTGGTTTCACGGCCTCGGCTCAGCAAAGACATTTCTGTGTGGAGTTTACATGTTCTCACAGTGATTGTGTGGGTTTCCTCCAGGTACTCCAGTTGCCTGCCACAGTCAAAGACATGCACATTAGGCAAATTGGGTGTTCCAAATTGCCCCTAGGTGTGAGTGTAAATGGTTGTGTGTTGGCCCTGCAAGAACTGGCAAGCTATTCAGGGTGTACCCCACAGAAACACTCTCACTGAGCTCGGATTTCGAATCCAGGAATTTCTTGCTGTGAGGTGGACGTGCTAACCACTACGCCACCATGCCACCCTACCATTCCTACCATTCCGTATATCACCATTATTTAGTGGTATCCAGAATTTGGACTTTGGCATCAATGCCAGTTTGACTTCACTTTAGCAAAGAAAACATACTGACAGATGATGAAATAACTGGATTATAATTTTTTGTGTGTAATGAAGTAATAGTACACATTCATTCTCAATAATACTCAAGGAAAGTATAAATATGTCAAGATAGTATCGTAGCAAAGTACACGTATGACTTAAGTATCTTCCACCCCGGCTCCAATATTCTTCCACATCGCTGTACCCTGAAGCAAAGCAGCTTCACTTTCACAAAGTGCCAAGAAACAAAAGGCAGCAAAGCAGGAAGGCACACTCCATGCCAAACCTCTTATTGTTCTTTCCAGACTGTGGGTTCTTTTGCACAGGAATCTCTCAGGAATAGATTCATGCTATCTCGGCTGTCATGGGTGAACAGGAGTAGTGTTTGCATTTCTGCATTATGCCAGAAATGGGACGCCCCATTATTTCTATCGAGCTCATGCAGCCACATGCGCGTGAAAGATGACTCTCCCAACCTCAAGACATTTGTCATGATTCCAGGTCCTAATGGAAAACCTCGTTCTGAACCAATAGGTTTATGTTACTTCTCTCGCTTCAGGAAATATATTTGGCCACAAATTGAGCTCAGTTGCGTAAAAACGCACACAAATGACATAGTCGCTAGCCAATATTTGTATGTGGTGAAGAACAATTCATGCAGACTGAGATATCAGCATTTTTCAAATCAGACGAATTCCTAAATGATCAGTGAAGTCTTCTTCCCTTCAGGCTTTTTACCAATTCCTTTGTTTACAGCAGGTTAATAAAACATTACTCATGTCTCTTAAACAGTTACAAGCTTCCTTTCCTGTTGTTATCCAGCGTACTTAAGCACAAACATAAATAAAATCTTTTTTATTTTCACTCCGCTCCAGCAAGGGTTTGGCAACATCGACGGCGAGCATTGGCTGGGTCTGGAGAATATTTACAACTTAGGCAAGCAAGGAGATTACAAGTTACTGGTGGAGCTTCAGGACTGGATGGAAAAGAAGGTGTACGCGGCCTATAGCAGCTTCCATCTGGAGCCTGAGTTCGAATCATACCGCCTGCGCCTGGGCACTTACCAAGGAAACGCTGGAGATTCTTTAACCAGCCATAATGGAAAACAGTTCACCACGCTGGATCGGGACAAGGATGCCTTTTCAGGTTGTGACTGATTCAGATGTATAAGTGCTTCATTGATAGCTGGTTGCTAGAGCTAATAGATAGTGGGCTGAAATGTAATGTGTATAAAAATAACTAAATATCAAACTAATATGTTTGTCGTGCAATGTATTTTATTATTCATTCAAGATATTTTCTCATTTCTGATTGGTGAAAAGCTGAATTATTGCATCACTGCAATGGGATAAGCTGAATGATTATTGCATGACTGCATGACTGTCTACTTTAAACAGTGCTGGCTTACTGATCCGAAGGTCGGTGGTTTAAGTCCCACTATCAGCGACTTGTCACTCCTGCCCCCCCAGTGCAGCTAACTGGGTTATCAAAGGCCAGCCATGTCTCTCACTGTCTGTGGTGAGAGGCATGTAAAAGAACCATTAATGTCATTCGCAAAGTGTAGGCCATTGGGTTGCCGTCAGCGTGTTTCTGCCCTGCGATAGCCTGACGAGCTGTCCAGGGTATATTCTGCCCTTTCCCAGAGTCGGCTGAGATGGGTGCCAGCCTCCGCACGACCTTAATTAGGATTAAGTGGTTCAGAAAATGAGTGAATGAATAATAAAACAATTCTAGAATTTGGCTTTTGTATGATATGGAGAGAACGGCACGGTGGCATAGTGGTTAACACATCCGCCTTACAGAAGGAAGGTCCTTGGTTCGAGGCCCTGGGTTTGCAAGGTTCTCTTTGTTCCATATTGACCCGTGGTGTGAGTAGTGCTGGCCATGTGGTGCGCTGGCCAGGGTTTAACATGCCTTTACCCAGAGTCCGCTTGACCAGTTCGGCAAATGAATAAATGAGTGCGTGATTGATATAGAAAATTATTCAGTCTCAGAGGGTGTTATCCCACTCGCCCTTTGTCCTGGGTGGATAATAACCCCTTAACCCATATTCTACGTCACCTCATTCAATAATTGCTTAATATCTCAGAATCTGTAAAGATGTTGGGCAAAATATGGCACAACAGCATTTTTCAAGTATGTAACACCCTACTGACTTCCTGCCAAACTTCCTTTAAAAACCTCAATATTTTAAACAGCGAAAGCCCACCCCAACCTACCCCAGCCATCTCTAGTGTGCTGCATGCTACAGACTTCATTATTATTGTGCAAAACTGCAGTGTAACCATCTATCTTACCCATTTCTTCCTCTCCTCTTCCTGTCCCACTTGACTATAGGAAATTGTGCGCACTTCCATAAAGGTGGTTGGTGGTACAATGCATGTGGCCAGACCAATCTCAATGGCGTGTGGTACGCTGGTGGCGTGTATCGCAACAAGTTCCAAGACGGCATTTTCTGGGCAGACTACGGAGGAGGCTTCTACTCCATGAAGGCTGTGCGCATGATGATCAGACCTATCGACTGAAGCAAAAACAAAGCCAAAACCCGAACATTGTTTATCATCTTCATCTCTGTGTGTATACAGTGGCAAAACTGGAACTTCAGAAGAGCTGCAAGAGTGTTCTCAATTCCACTTCCCAGTAGCTAGAATGGCCAACCTAATCACTGTTATGAACCCAGATCTTTCAAAGTTCCCCTGCACACGAGGGCAATTATACAAGTGCGTCATAATTAGACACTAAATCAAAAGTACATGCAGTTTTATGGTTGTATTTCTCAGCTGAGGCACTGTTAAAATGCCATTGTGGTTAGCTTAGGGCTTACTTCTGAAAACATTCATTCATTCCTTAATTATCCTTCCACTTTTCCTGCTGGGGGTTGTGGTCGGGACAGCCTGAGAAAGTCAGCTCAGATTTCTAAAGTCAATTAAATTTTATGTCTAAAGCACTTTGAACAACATCAACATTGTCACACAGCTTTAGATTTTGATTTAAACCCTGTATCCCTGGCAACAGACTCCAGCTCCTCCATGTGATCCACAGATGTTCCCATCCAAGTGTGAAGTCATTTTTCCTGCAGGTCAGGGGTCTGCCTGAAGGTCCCTGTCCAGTGCCTGATACAGCTCTAGCAGGAGCATTGTAAGGTGCCAGCATTCTCTGAACTGGCGCCTCGGACTCTCCCACCAACAAACTGATGTTACAGATTAGAAGCACACTCATGCAAAGCAGCTTCACCATACACCATGGATAAGGTAGCAAATAGGTGCTATATGGGTAGAGATTTTAAAAACCCATGTGTTCATCTTATGATATGTTCTATAGGTTATAATCATTTAAAATCCTATAACCTTGACTTTGACCTTTCAAGGTCACTTATGGTCAAAGGTAATTGTTTCATTTGAAAGTTCATATATTGTTTCTTATTAGTATTTTGTAGTCTGTCCCTCATTGAGTTAATGGGTGGGATATAAGAAACTTAAATTTCACCATGGGAAATATCTATCTCTAAAAATTTGTGACCTTGCGCTGACCTTTACCTTTGCCCCAGACATTCCTAAATCAAATCCTCTTTGTGACTCAGGTAGGGTAGTGTTCCCACCAAGGTTGATGAAAATCTGTGAATGTCTGAGTTCACAGTAAATTTGACAAACATCACTGGTGATTATAATACCTTTTTCAAAGCTCTGTTTATTGGTGGTGGTAATTACCAAAGCCAGTTTCTATTGCATGGGTGTAGACCATCAAAGGGTGCTTTTACCTAGGCAGTGGTAAGTCAGTTTGAGTTAAAACCAAGCTGGTACATCTGTGATGCAGTTCTTTAAGCAAGTGAATTCACGCTTGGGTATGTCCCAAAATAACCGGTCTGAGATCATTTCAGCAAGGTGGTCTCAGAAGGCATCTCAAACATGGTTTGATGGCAGTGATTCAACTGGGTCAAGCAGACAACAGACAGAGACTTGAACATGCCAGATATTTTAGACCCATAGTGTACCTGACCTCCATCCTTCATCTTGCAGGTGGTGTATGTGCAAAACCTAAAGACTAAAATGAAAGATATTATCTGGTAGGAGTGGTCTCAGTGGTTGAGGCTCTGGGTCACTAATCAGAATGTAGGGGGTCCAAGCCTGAGTGTCACCAAGCTTCCAATGTTAGGTCCTTGAGCAAGACCCTTAACCCTGAACTGTTCAGTTGTATAAATGAGACTGAAAAACTGAGACTCTGGATGAGGGCTTTTGCCAGATGCTCTTAATGTAAAGGCGTAATTAAAGCTCCCTGTGTGTTTCATGACACATTAAAGCTGTTCAGTTCTATGCTCAGTTTACGTTACTCTGTCTGTTTATAACACGCTATATAACATTCTGACACTATTCTTCTCATGATTAGGGCTGTGGTGGCCCAATGGTTAAGGCTCTGGATTAGTAATTTGAAGGTTGGGCGTTCAAACCCTAGTACCCCCCAAGCTGCCACTGTTGTTCTCTTGTGCAAGGCAATTAACCCTCAATTGCTCAGATACCAGCTGTCCAGGGTGTACTCTACCCTCGACCAGAGTCAGCTGAGATGGGCACCAGCCTCCCCGTGACCCTAATTAGGATTAAGCCGTTCAGAAAATGAATGAATGTATGAATGAATGTTCAGATACCTAAGTTGCTCTGGATAAGGGGGTCTGCTAAACACTGTAAATGTAAATGATTACCAACCCAGCCTGGTTTAAGACGGACGGGTGTTGTGCTTTAACTAGACTGTCATGCTTTAGTCAGTCAGAGTACTTTGGAAAAACCAAAGATTTAAAAACACACCTCTTTGTGCAATTATTTTAAATTAAATCCATTGCTGATTTTTTTTTTTTTAAAGCACACTATTCCAAAAAGAAGAAAGAGTTACGGCCTCGTTTAGCTTGTCTTTTAAGATAAAAACAAAAAAGAAAAGAACGAATGAAACTGCAGACCAAGCAGGGCCTCTGAGGGGTACGGGCACAGACAACGAGAAACAGATTTCTCAAAACCCAAACAGAGCTCGAAGAAGAAAAAAAGGAAGGAAAGCGAGGAGAGTTGGTGGAGGTGGGGGTCGAATGGGTAAAAAGGAAGTGAAGTCAAACTTTGCTGAAGGTTATTTTTTTTAACCTTTTTTTAAACACAAAGACGTTGACATTCTTTCCAGGAGAAAGCGCAGTGAAGGTTCACAGGAGTCGCAAAGTCCCCGTGGGCGGTAATCGCAAGCGAGGTCTGAGCCATCCTGGAGGCCGACTAACGGACCGCAAGGATGTAACGGAGCCTCAAATGTCAAGGAAGTTTGAATGTTCCCTGGCGTCAAAATATTATGCATCCCTGACCTCAGCTAAGCTGTCAGGAGTATCGTATATCTGGAACCTTCGATAACCAAAATAAAGTTTTCTTGGATACTGATCAGTGTGGTGGATCGCTATGTCAATATATTTTGGTTATTCATACATGACCTGCAGGTCTGTCAAACACATCACTCACCACCAGGTAGTCGGCTAATATCGGTTTGCTGACAGGATGTAAGGCTGGATCTTGTGTTTTTTTTTTTTTTCATCCTTATTTAAAGCTCCTCTATGAAGCGGAACGCTCCGTGGTAAAATGTTTTAGCAGTCTTGGATTTTTATGGGGTGTTTTGCTAGACGCTCTTGAAATAACAGGGATTTTCTTCCTTTTTGGAAATGGAAAAGGTTCCATCATTCCTGACACAGGATGGCGACTTGTCAAAATCGTATAAAATTAAAAAAAACTCAGTCACATTTCTGTAATTTCTCACGACACGGGGTTGAATTTACAGGGTTTTTTTTTAATGGCGGAATGTTGTTGCTGACCTTGTAGTGGACAACTGGACTGCAAACACGGACACACACCCGTCATGTTAAATGTAGTTGAGTTTAAATAGAAAAACAGCTGGGAACTGAATCACACACAGCAGTTTAAACTTTATTTATTTTAACAGCTTTATTGAGAGGTTTATTGCTACATAAACATGTTTAAAACAGTTCACTGAAAGTTTTAAAGTAAAGCAATTACTTTGGATACAGAACATTTACTCTGACCTTCACAGGGTCATACAAGACACACAACTTATCACCTGTGTTTTAAAAGTAAACCAAATTAGCCACGCTCACAGAATGGCCACCATGTTGAAACATCTAAGTGTGGATATAGTGACGTTTTCTGTAGAGAGACATTAAGGTAACAGGTATGGAAGGAGTCTCCAGTGTCAGCCCATTATAATAATCTGAAAGTAAGTTGTGATGAAGCCTTCAGTATAGAAATGTTTCTCTATAGCAGTATAATACTGTAATTTTAGGTCCTTGTTGCAGCTGTTTTTTTTTTACTGAATAAAAAGATTTTTTTTTCCTAAATGTGAGCCCAGGTTGATGAACACTCTCTCATGGAGGGAGGAAATGCATACACACACACACTTCCCTGTCATTTAAATGATTACTAACCAATTATGAGCATCTATGACCTCATACATATAAAGGGGTGCATAGTGCTTTCTTCCATGTGTGTCACTCATCTCCTCAGTATGCATGCACTGCCCTTTGAAAAAAATGCAGCCAGCTGGTTGGTGGAGGGGGTGGCATGGTGTTGGCACATCCGCATCACGGTAAGAAGGTCCTGTCTTGAAGTTCTGGGCTCAGCAAGAACATTTTCTTTAGTGTGGAGATTCCATGTGCTTCCCATGCTTGCATCGGTTCCCTCCTGGTAATCCAGTTTCCTTTGACAGTCCAAAGACATGCACAGTACACAAATTGGCTGGAACTTGGAAGTAAATATGAGTAAGAATTGCTGTGACCCTGTAATGGACTGGTGCTCTGTTTAGGGTGTACCCCACCTTCACCCAGTGTCGGCTGAGATAGGATCCAGCCTCCCCGTGACCCTAGTAGGATTTGAAAAATTAATGATTGCATGAATGAAGATGGATGGAGGAATGGATGGATAGACGGAGAATTCAGGTGCTTGTCATTGGCCTCCCTGGTTGGTGGTAATCGTGTGACAGGGATGCATCGTTTGGTGGATGGGAGTAGGCTACAACTTAAAATAACTATTACTATCGTACTCTCGTGATTTATTCTCTCCACAACTCAACCAGTGTATCACACAACTAGCAAAACAATCCTACAAGGTTTTCGCATTGCAGTGACGGCATTCTGATGTGAATATATTTCCCTGGTGCACACATCCTTGGGTATACCACTTTTAATCATGAAGCAGAAGAATCAAAAATACAAAGATGTGGCTCCAGAAGTCCTCCAAAAGTCCTATTAATGATTCAATCCTTATAGAAAGCTGTGTATCTGCTGTATAACTGGTGAAGGTATTTTGGAATTGCGATTGGAGGAGACATGGTCTTGTCTTTATTACCTGATGCTGATCCAGCTGGGGAAAGATCAATTTCAGCACCACATTCTGCAAGCATTGAGCAGGCCTCAGTTAAGTTTACATGTTGGACCACCAAACTATGGCAGTGTGGCAAAATAGCGTAACTCTGGGTGGTTTTGAAGGTGGTTCGATTCGGTTCAGTTTATAATGATGGCGATGTGGCAAAACAACTGTGAGTAGTAGGTGAAGTGTGGTGTGAATGTTGTAATGAGGTTGTATTGAAAAAGGTGACAACACGGCAGCTACAAGACAGCTAGATGAAGCAACTGATACATTTCAAACATTTCTAAAATCTCGCGGTGTATGGGGATCAGTGCTGGTCGACGGTGAACACCATCATGGTGTCAAGACTGCAGGCCAACATGGTTTGGAACCACGCTGAACCACCATCAGAACCACCCCGTGTAAGACCTGCTTTACAGGCCTGTTTTCTCTTTTGTTCAGACTGATGTCATTTCTCAGATTCTTGTAGGATAGATTTTTCCAGATGATGGATTATGAGATAATGCAAGCCTTGTCTACCTTTGATTGAGAACAGACATCTTCTGGTGTGCTTTAAAGTGCTATGAGAATACCCCTCCCAGAAATTATTAGGATATATGCTTGCTATATGGCCTCCAAATTGCCCCTAACTACGAGCGTGAATGGTTGTGTGTGTTGCCATGCGATTGATTGGCAAATGTTTCTCGACCGGAAAAGGGTGGCGTGTCTTCTCCGGGTGGGTGGAGAGGTCCTGCCTCAAGTGGAGGAGTTCAAGTAT
>JAQMYF010000010.1:22110902-22123200 GCA_030014195.1 Neosilurus mollespiculum | reverse complement strand
AATAAGAATATGGTGCAGTATATATAGCATAAGAATATGGTGTAGTATATACTATGTATATATGATGTAGTATATAGCATAAGAATATGATGTAGTATATAGTATGTATATGTGATGCAGTATATAGCAAAATAATATGATGTAGTATATAGTATGTATAGTACAAGTATATGATATAGTATATAGTATAGGAATATGATATAGCATAATATAAGTACATGATGTAATACATAGTATATGATGTGATATAGTATAAGGATATGATGTAGTATATAGTATAGGAATATGATGTAATATATAGTATGTATATATGATGCAGTATAGTATAAGTATATGATGTAGTATATAGTATATAGTATAGGAATATGATATAGCATAATATAAGTACATGATGTAATACATAGTATATAATGTAGTATATAGTATATTATATTGTATATAGTACAATTGTAGATAAAGAGATATTATAAATAAGATAGTTCTTAAGTGTAAAATAAAAGACTGAATCTTACTGGGTAGTTGTAGGAGTGAGTCGTAGACTTTACACTGCATCTGTCCGGTGCTCTGGTAGACACAGGACTGCCATAGTCCCTCATACATGGCCTGCGCTGTTATAATATTGTCCCCTGCGTACGAGGATTGCTTCCACTCTGCCATGACCGTGGAGATGATCAAACCCAAAAACCCTAAAAATGCCAAAGAGAAGCCAAGGAGTTGTATCCCTCCGTTGGCCATGTCTGCTATCAGAAGGGTCTCTGATCTCCAAATGGATGATGAAAGACAGGGGGTCAATCCTGAGAGAGGGTGCAGAGACAGAAAGAACAAGAGAGAGAGATCTCAAGAGCTCTCAGATTCAGGTCAGTAGAGAAGCTCTGCCTAAATTAAAGTGTGGAGTGTTTGCTGAGCATCACGCTCTCACTCACCTGGGGGCAACACACACACACACACACACACACACACACACACACACACACACACACTGAGAGAGAGAGAGAGAGAGAGAGAGAGAGAGAGAGAGAGAGAGAGAGAGAGAGAGAGACATAAACTGGCGCCACTTGGTGGACAATTTAGTAATTGCAGTTAATTAAAAAATTTGTGTATTTAAATGCAGTCAAGGAAGAAAAAGTTCACCCTCCTTCATTTCTACCTTTTAAGGTATCAGGACCTTAATAACAGTCGTGTAATTCTATACTTTTATAAACAATGGGGATGACCGACGCAATTTATTATTATTATTATTATTGTTATTATTATTATTGTTGTTGTTATTATTATTATTATTACTATTGTTGTTGTTGTTGTTATTATTATTATATGAAGATATTGATGGGTTAATATTTATAAGCGTTCAATAATAAATATAATCATTTTGATCATGTCATGAGGAAGTCTCAGACATCTCGGATTTGCTTCACAGAGCGCTGAGGGTCATGAACGCCATTTTGAGAAGCGGTGGATCTGGAGAACTCACTAAAGTGCCCAAAATGCTTTTACATTCCAGGAAGAGAAAAATAGAAAAGAAAACATGGACTTTTAGAAGGTTCATATGCAGAACTTATGAGAATGCGATGCGTGTGCACTGTAAATATACGGCAACCTGGTGGATTTCATGGCACCAGGACAGGTCACAGCTGATTCGGCTGCACAGGGGGGCCTACAGTATATATATATATAATTTGGAACAGACAATTAGCCTAATCTGTATGTCTTTGGACAGTGAGAGGAGACTGGAGTACCTGGAAGAAACTGAAGAAATCACAAATCATGTGAAGAACATGCAAACTCCACACAGAAAAGCTCTCATCAAGCCCGGGACGCACTACACCACCGTGCTGCCCACAACCATGTATTGAGTATGGGGCAATTACTTTTTCACATGGGTGTGAAATAATTATAAATATTATTAATATAAATTTGTTTGGAGATTTGTTTGTCCAGAGTGTACCCCGCCCTCACCCCTTCCCCACGACCCTGATTAGAATTACTCGGCTTAGAAAATGAATGAGTAGATGAACTGCATATTAACTTAACACACCCACACCCACACACACACACACACATTGTGTTTCCTCTGGGTACTTCCTCCCACAGTCCAAAAACATGCACATTAGGTTAATTGGTGGTTCCAAATCGTTCCTAGGCGTGAATGGTGGTGTTTGTGTTGGCCCTGCAGTGGGCAGCTAACTGTTCAGGATGCCAGCCTCCCCGCGACCCAATTTACACTTAAGCGGCTAAGAAAATGAATGAGTGAATGAATATACATAATTTACTGTAAACTGTGTAAGAGCTCAAATCAGTACAGGATGTTTTAACAGCACTGTGTTCCCATACAATTAAATATTTTATACACTGAAGTGAAACATAGAGGTGTTTTATTAAGCACACCTACACAAAGTGTCTGCCTGTGAACCACTTAATCCTAATTAGGGTCACGGGAAGGCTGGCGCCCATCTCTGGGCAAGGGCAGAACTGTATGTGAAAATATCTGTTAAAATATTTCTCTGATATTGTCTCTCAAAAGTTCATAAGATCCCTTTAATTTCTATTTCTGCTTGGCTTCATAACTTCATTAAGCAACGATAAGTAGTTTCTGAATTAATATCATGAAGAAATCTGCAGACAAATGAAACACACGGGCTGCTGAGGAGCTTTAACCAGAGCACATGATTTTGTAGTGTCTTCCTGTAAGGCACTGAATAACCAACAGCAAATATTTTCCTTTAACAGAACAGACGAGTTCGAGATTAGCGCTGACATTAGCACAGCTGAAACTGCAGAAAGTCTGAACCTGGACCTGCACCTCGACTGATTCCTTCTCACAGAAAATCTGTCACATGCAGGTACGTCAGGAATATTTCTCTTTCAGGGGAGGAAGTTTGCACAAATTATTTATTTCACTATTTTTTCCTGATTACATTCGCCAAGAGGGGGGCTCATGTATTCACCAGTCTCTGTTTCTCTGCTTGTTTGTTTGACTTTTAGCAGCATTGCACAAAAACTACTGAACTGATTTTAACCAAACTTGGAATGGGTCTGGCAAGAAGCTGTTACATTTTGGAGAAAATCTGGATCACAATTTGGATCCAGGAATATATTATTTTTAGGACTTTTTAATTATTATTATTTTTAATTTTCATTGACTTGTTGGGGTATGGGCTTGGGAAGAACCCATTATATTTTGGAGGTGATCCGTGCATAGGATCATGTTAAAAAAATCCTTAAAAGTCTTCAGGACGGGATAAAGAGTTTATTGAAGGTCCACTAGGGGGAGACGTTTCATTATAACTTTGCCAAGCTAAAATAATCCATTTGTTTCTGGTGGAAGTAGCTTGGACTCTTTGAGTGCCCCTGTAGTTTTAGCCTGTTTTTCCTTTTTACCTGAAGTGTAATAAAAAAAAAAAAAACTAATTAAAATGAATTATTCTATTTGTAGAGAAATTTATTTTACAGTTAAATAACATAAATGTACCATTGTTGGTAGCTGTATTATGAAGAATGTGTAATAAACACCACACAGTTATAATATACATAGTTAAAAAAACAACTATACACACTTATGTTACATGATACTCATCAAAGTAATTTATGGAATATTAGGGTTAGGTTTAGGGTTCCTGGGAAATATAGGTACTACAGACCTAGGACATGCACATTAGGCCAAATTGCCCCTAGGTTTGAGTGTGAATGGTTGTGTTTGTGTTTGCTCTATGATGAACTGGCAAGCTGTTCAGAGTGTACCCCACCTTGTAACTACTATGTTTTTCAGGAAATTTCACTGATTCATTTTCTCCAAAGTTGCATTGTATACAAAGTGTCAAAGCAAAACCCAGCACTGATATGTTGTTTGTTTTCCCAGGAGAAATGAAGACCCAGCATATGATTGCTCTGCTTTTCCTTCTTCAGCTCTACCAAAGCTTCAGCTTGAGCTTCTCCTGCCCTCCACCATGCGAGTGTTTCTCCTCAACAATGGTCATTTGCTCAGATTCACACATGAAGGCTTTGCCTGTAGACATCCCCTCGCAGGCAACAACTCTGTTTGTGGTAGCAACAAATATCACTGGTGTAACAAATATCACCATTCAGAAGCATCCCGCAAACCTGACCAAACTGATATTCTTGAATAACCCAGTACAGCACATCTCACACCATGCCTTTGAAGGTCTGACCAGTCTAGAGGAGCTGGAGATTAGCGGGGGTAGGTTCTTGGTGTTACAAGCTGGAACCTTTGATAAATTGGACAAGCTCACCAGGCTTCTTCTAAATAACAACAATATAACACGTCTAGCACCAACCATTTTTCACTCTCTTGACAAGCTCGAGACGCTTCAACTGAAAGGAAACCAGCTCGAAAGTGTCCACCAGGCGATTTTCAACAAGCTCTACAACCTCCTAGCGCTCAATCTGTCCTCCAACAAGCTTTCTACAATAGACATGAGGGAGTTGAGCAAGCTTAAGAAATTGGATTTAAGTATGAACCAGATCACCTCTCTGTCCCTGGACACCTTCCGTGGAAACCTTCAGCTACAAATTCTGTCCCTGCAGGGCAACCAAATCCCCAATATCACTCAGGACATCTTCAGCCAACTGAACAGCTTGGAGGAACTGAATCTCAGGGATAACAATATAACGACTCTGGGTTGTAAATTATTTCCTCCCAGTCTGAAGAAGCTGACACTCAGAGGGAACCGCATGCTCCGACTATCCTCCACTGCATTCGCTGGCCTTCACAATCTCGCTCATTTGGACTTGTCTCAAAACCTGCTATCTTCTCTTCCTGAAAAACTTTTCCAGAGTGTTTCTTCTTTAGAGCATTTGGATTTGTCTGAGAATTCGCTTCTGGAGCTGGACAACACTGTATTCAGGGGTCTGTTCCTAATCAGTGTAATTGATTTGAAGAAAAACAAGCTAAGCTCGCTAGACCCAGATCTTTTCAAAGATCAGGAAATGATATCACATCTCAACTTGGCTGAGAACAGACTGGAGAACCTGCCGGTTTTCGAGCTGTTAGATACTGAATGTTTGTTGACGCTCCATGGTAATCCCTGCCGCTGCGATTGCGACCTGGTTCCGCTACTTGAATGGTTGTACTCCTACAGCAAACCCATAGTGGACCTGAGTCAGGTTTACTGCTCTAGCCCTCAGCATCTCAGGGGAATGAGCCTCAGCACCATAAATAAGGAGCAGCTTGTCTGCACGAACCGATCCATCGGTGAGACACAAAGCACGATAAACCAGGCCGCCAGCACTGACTCTGACACACAGTGCATTCTCCATGAAGCCAATGGCAACACTGTTGTTAGCTGCAAGCTCACGCAGTGTAGTAATTTTACGCTTGACGTGTGTATTCATCATAGAGATGGAAATATTTATAATTATATTTTAACCAACCCTTGGCCTAAGTTCAATCAGTGCATAAACGGGACTGTAGTATTCACAGTTCAACCTTAGACTCTTTTTAATTATAATTCAACATGGAGTATTTTTAAACGGGATTCTACAAGGGCACCATCCTAATTCAATAATACCCAGTGGGCCAGTTTGGGAGGATCGTAAAACTTCCTCTTATTCTGATTTCATGAATTTCCGTATTTAATAATTATTCTCTGAGGCAAGAGGGATGTCCCTGTGTACTCCCTGGGATGGAATGTTGTGGGGATGATTCAATTCAGTGATATCCACCAAGTCTGAGGTGAATAATTCTTTTAGTATGTACACTACGTACTACACGGGAAAATAAAAAAAAATGAGATTTCTATAGTCTATGTTTACATATTTTAACTATTACCGAGGTAGGTCAGGTGAGCTGTACGTGCTCTGAGCAGAGCTAAGTGCTGTGTAGCTAATGGTGTGTTTTTATAGTTATTCAAAGGTTTAGTATATACTACACCGCAACAAAAGGGAAACAAACTAAAATGAGATTTTTTATGGGTCAAATTTCCATTTTAATAATTGACAATAATGACGCCGCCTGCTCAAAGTTACCATGACAAACTTTGGGTGTCCTCTCATTCTGATTCCAGCATTATTCACTCAGGATGTGGTTTTATAATCCTCAGAGGGCAGACCAATCAGACTGCATCGTTCCCATGCAGTATACAGTATACTAATGTCTACTAGTCCTCACTGGACACAATTTAAATGTTTTTTTGTTTGTTTGTTTGTTTTTTTGACAGTTTGAGGTGTCTCCTGTTACAAAGTGCTGACACTGGAGACTCCTTCCATAAATGTTAAATAAAGATTCCTTCTACATAATTTCAACACGTATGCCTTAATTTATATTTCATATCGGTTTTGTTTGTTTGTTTGTTTGAGCATCTGATACACTTGTCCTTGAGTAAGCAGCCACTACAGAAATGAGAACACATTAGAACGAGTGCATTAATATAAACTTGAGATTTGCCTTCACGGAGCTGCTGTTGTCGTTTTGCAAGCGGTTATTACATTTTAAGTGCAGTTATGTTTTATGTTCAGTACATTAACCGTTATAAAAAAAAGCTTATGTCAAACTATATTAAAGTAGGTATAGAAAAAAATCACCAGTCCAGTCCCGATCCGGGAAAACTCCTAGTAGTACCAACCACTTTCCACTTCTTGATTATGGAATTTACTGTGCTCCTAGGAATTGATAAAGCATTTGAATTTCTTTATCCATTCCCTTCCTTGGCCGGGTGTGCTGTTCAGGGTGTACTCCGCCCTCACCCAGAGTCGGCTGGGATGGGCGCCACCCTCCCTATGACCCTAATTAGGATTATGCAGCTTAGAAAATGAATAAATGGATGAATTTCCTCCCTTGTGCCTGTACACAACATTAACCCTGAGATCTTTTGATAGTCCCTTGCCAGCTGTAGTTGAATGTTTGCTTTCAGTAACACTTCCAAGCACTGGAATGCTCTAGGAACTGCTGTTTTTATGCTCAACTAATCAGACTGATTACAGTTGATCACAGGAGCAAGCCAATTAGCCTGGTAAGAGGGCGGTGATCCATTAAACAACTCAGTGTTATATTTTTCACTTGGCTGTTATATACTGCACTGAGTAAATACAGATTCAAAAAGTGTGTGAGAGTGCACAGTAGCCATCAGGGGGGTTTTATGCTAAATAATAAGCATGAGCCTCAATTGTTCTAAATTTGGGTAAGCAAATTTGGTCGCCGATGTCAACAAACACTGATTTATCTTCTTTCTTTCTCTTCATCTTCATGACGGATATGATCTAGAGATTTGTCTGTTCTAGGTTACTGTAGAAACATAGTGGCATGACATGGTGACTCAACAGTGGATGACTTACCCCCTGTATAAATATAAAGATCTCATTCTCAGCTAAAAAACATTACAGTGATCCTTAATAATAGGTATTAAAACCGTAATGAAAGCATACTTCTAAACTACTAGATACCACACACTAGATCCCATTTCTGCCAGTGGAAACTAAAACTAAAACCTGCATACTGCTCAAACTACTGCAAAATAATCAAATTATCATGGAATAAGAGTCTTTCAAGCTTGAAATAAGTTTAATGAGTGAACTCCACTCCATAATTTTAATTAGCCACCTCAATTTAAATGTTTAGGGTGGCATAGTGGTTAGCACGTCCGCCTCACAGCAGGAATGTCCTGATATTTGAGTTCGGAGCGATAGCATTCCTGTGTGGAGTTTGCATGCTCTCCTCATGCTTGCATGGGTTTCATCTGGGTACTCCGGTTTCCTCTCACAGTGCAGACATGCACATTAGACTGATTGGCTGTTCCGAATTGCCTCTAGGTGTGGATGTGAGTGTCACTGGTTGTGTTTGTATGTTGGCCCTGCAGTGATCTGGTAAGCTGTTCAGGGTGTATCCTGCCTTCACCCAGTGACGGCTCTGATATGCTCCAGCCTCCCCGAGACCCTAGTAGTAGGTTTAAGCGGCTTGGCCAAAGAATGAATGAATGAATTTGAATTTTCAACATGCAGAGACATTTTTATATAAAGAGCAGATTATCCAGGAGAAATCTCGAAGCACATGACTGGCGCTGAGCTGATAAGCGAGGTGGATACTCTGTAAAGTTCAAAGTACAGTCAACACATCAAACAACAGTGTAACTGCGCCGACACACCACCATGTGCTCTTTATTTCGAAACACGTGCTTAACAGGAGATTCCACCGAATTTCATCATGATCTCCAGACCTCACGTCTCCATAGCAGATAGTATTATTTATTAATCTTTAAACGTTTATTGTTAAAATTACTGCTTTATTTACTACTGTATTGCTCATTTGTTTATTTGTTTGTTTGCAGCCAGGGATCCTTTTAATGCCTTATATAGTTGACAAATTAATTCAGTACTGATTTAATTTATAAACACAATATAAACATAAATACAAACATTTAAATACAGTGCATTGCGGAGTTCTGTACATTATATTTCCTTCATAGACTTTTTTTTTTTTTTAACTTTCCACCAACAGTTCACACACACCCCCACCAACACACACCCCCAGTAATAATAATAATAATACAATGTTTTCAAGATTTCATTCCTTACTTCATTTACCAAAACATTTAATACTAGGGTCACGGGGAGGCTATAGCCCATCTCAGACGAATCTTGGTGACAACGGGGTACACGCTGATCAGCTCACCAGTCCATCGCAGGGCCACACACACATAACTATTCATACTCACACCTAGGAGCAATATGGAACAGCCGATTACCCTAATGTGCATGTGCATGACTGTGGGAGGAAACCGGAGTACCTGGAGGAAACTCACACAAGCATGAGTTGAACAAACAAACTCCACACAGAAACGCCCTCGCCGAGCCTGGGACTTAAGCCCTTGCTGTGAGGCGGACGTGCGGACCGCTACGCCACTGTGGCTCCTCATGGCTATGATTTTATGTTTACAGCATTTGGCAGACGCTCTTATCCAGAGCGACTTACAATTATCATTTTTTATACAACCAAGCAATTGAGGGTTAAAGGCCTTGCTCAAGGGCCCAACAGTGGTGGTAGTGGGGATTGAACCGCTGACCTTCGGAACAGTAATCCATCACCTTAACCACTAAGCCACAACTGCCCTTTTCAGCCATTTTTTCTGCCATTTTCAGTACTATAACAAAATAAACCCTTATTAAAACTGGTATCAGCTGTGCAGAACCATGGTTATGCGTGACAGAACCCTCTCAGAGAACCACGGCTCTTTTTTTTTAGACTTTTATATTTTTAAATTATGATTCTGTTGAAACTGGATATTTCTTGGGATATCGAAATGGACCCATGAAGTTATCCTTCTGTGAGGGCCGAAGGAAAGGGTGCGGTGGTCAGGTTGACCCAGAGAGGGCGCTGTTCACTGAAAAGAGGAGCCATGTTGAGACAATCTCTCTCACTGTACTGCTAAACAAGTAAACAAGAAAAATAAACACGAACCATTTTGGGATACGCACAAGTGGCTTGTATGATGTAAGAGTCCGATTGGACGAGCCTGCAATAGATTTTGAATAAAACTGAAATAAAATGATGACAACATTAGCCATAGACGTGTTTAGAGTGTTATAGGATTGTTAAACTTTATTTATTTATTTTAATCTGATTTAAAAGACGCCAGAAGCTGATGTGATTGGATCGGTGGTCTTAAGAGGAATTATTAGGTAATTATTCTGTTTCTCTGAATAATCATTTCAGTTCCTCATACTCGTACATATCGGAGGACGAGAAGCTGAATCCCTGCCTCAGAGAAGTTCTTCATTAAATTTAGAAGTAGCTCTGCAAGATCGTTCTGGTTGGTGGTTTTAACTTTTTAGCCTTTGGCCAAAGTAAATAATTCAACCAGACACTCCTCCAGCTATTAAATAGTGTCATACACAAAGCTCAGTTATGTAACTCTGCATTCCTCCAGCAGCGTTTACAGGACAGACGTGCAGGAGTCCACTGGCAACCAGTGCACTAAACAAACAACCCGGGCGGCAGAAATTCTTACACTACATACAGGCATTATAGTACAGGATATACAAAGAATATACCATATACACACAATGTTTAAATCACTACATGATGGTCCCTGGTGAGAGTTGACCCAGCCTGATTCATATTATGTAGAACAGGGGGTGGTATGAGCTTAATCACTCAGTATTTTGCAAAAATAGATTAATAAATACAGCATATACACCAATTGTTGGTGTTGTTATTATCTACTTCTTTTTCCATCTCTGTCACAAAATAATGAATAGGGTTGGGGTTAAGGGCCATGCCTAAGGGCCCAGATGTGGCAACTCAGCAATACAGGAGCTCAAAACCGCCCCCTTCTTTATCCCTCTGTCATATAATGGCATGGATATAGTCATCAGTCTGTCCGTCCGTCAGTCAATTCAATTCCAGGCCAGTAGTTGTACTTTTTAATATTTTTACATTTCTGCAGTTGATATTTTCTGATGCGTGGAGGCAGCATGTTCTCCTGATGACTCTTGTTTTCTGTGATTTATTTATTTATTCATTCATTCATTCATTCATTTGCTAAACCACTTAATCCCACTAGAGTCACGAGGAAGCTGGAACCTATCTTAGCTGATGATGGGATACACCCTGAACGTGAGCTCACCAGTCCATCACACACAACCATTCACACTCAGACCTGGAGGCAATCTGAAACAGCCAGTCAGCTTACTGTGCATGTTTTTGTACTGTGGTAGGAAACCGGATTATGCAGAAGAAACCCAAGCAGGCTCAGGGAGAAGATGCAAACTCCACACAGGAACGCCCTCGCCGAGTCTGGGACTCGAATTTAGTACCTTGTTGCTGTGAGAAAGATGAGCCTCATCTATCTATCTATCTATCTATCTATCTATCTAGCTATCTATCTATCTATCTATCTATCTATCTACCTATCACTGATAAAGTGCTTTCCACAGACCAGTGTATGAATAGAAAATAAATAAAAAGAAACGTAGAGATGTGGAAGAAGAGAACAAACAAGAAACAATACCAGTGTACAACAGTACACCAAAGACAAATACAGTTACTCAAATATCACATTTTTTTTCTTTCTTAAAAAAAGAATGATTAATATAATCAATAGGGGGCAATGGTGGCCTGGTGGTAGGGTGCTAGCTTACTGATCCAAAGGTTGGGGTTCAAGCCCCAATATCATCGAGTTGTCATTAAGCACACACATTAAACACCCACAGTCCAAAAACATGCACATTAGGCAAATTGGCTGTTCCAAATTCCAAATTGCCAAGTTCCAAATTCCAAATGGCCCCTATGGGTGAGTATGAGTGTGAATGGTTGTATGTGTGTTGGCCCTGTGATGGTCTGGCATGCTGTTCAGGATGTACTCTGCCTTCACCCCATATATTGTGATTTTAAATACCAAACATCATTTTAATTATATAGCACATGTAACAGAGTATATAGAGCAGGTAATAGAATATGTACAGAAGGTAATAGAGTATATAGAGCAGGTGATAAAGTATATACAGGATGTAATAGAGTATATACAGATGGTAATAGAGTATATAGAGCAGGTAATAGAGTATATAGAGCAGGTAATAGAGTATATAGAGCAGGTAATAGAGTATATAGAGCAGGTATTAGAGTATATACGGAAGGTAATAGAGTATATAGAGCAGGTATTAGAGTATATAGAGCAGGTAATAAAGTATATACGGAAGGTAATAGATTATATAGAGCAGATGATCAAGTATATACAGCAGGTAATAGAGTATATACAGAAGGTAATAGAGTATATAAAGCAAGTAATAAAATATATACAGAAGGTAATAGATTATATAAAGCAGGTAATAAAGTATATACAGAAAGTAATAAATTACATAGAACAGATGATAAAGTATATACAGGAGGTAATAGAATATGTACAGAAGGTAATAGAGTATATAGACAGGTAATAGAGTATGTACAGAAGGTAATAGAGTACATAGATCAGGTAATAGAGTATATAGAGAAAGTAATAGAATATATAGAGCAGGAAATAGAATACATACAGAAGGTTATAGAGTATATAGAGCAGGTAAAATAGTATGTAGAGCAGGTAATAGAGTATATACAGAAGGTAATAGAGTATATACAGAAGGTAATAGAGTATATACAGAAGGTATTGGAGAATATAGAGAAGGCATTGGAGAATATAGAGAAGGTAATAGAGTATATAGAGCAGGTAATAGAGTATATACAGAGGGTAATAGAGTATATAGAGCAGGTAATAGAGTATATGCAGAAAGTAATGGAATATATAGAGCAGGTAATAGAGTATATACAGAAGGTAATAGAGTATATAGAGCAGGTAATAGAGTATATACAGAAGGT
>JAQMYF010000010.1:22099458-22109987 GCA_030014195.1 Neosilurus mollespiculum | reverse complement strand
GCAGGTAATAGAGTATATACAGAAGGTAATAGAGTATATAGAGCAGGTAATAGAGTATATACAGAAGGTAATAGAGTATATAGAGCAGGTAATAGAGTATATACAGAAGGTAATGGAGTATATAGAGCAGGTAGTAGAGTATATACAGAAGGTAATATAGTATATGCAGAAGGTAATAGAGTATATACAGAAGGTAATGGAGTATATACAGAAGGTAATGGAGTATACAGAGCAGGTAATAGAGTATATGAAAAGTAATAGAGTATGTACAGCAGCTAGTAAATTATATATAGAGTCTGTACCTCCATTATCAGAAATGAACTAAAAATGTATGAAAAAAGTGGAATATTGTGCAAAGAAAAAAGAAAGCTTAGACAAATACATACACACAGAAAAAAAGAGAAACAGTGAAAATGGCTGTGTTTAATCATTTCATGCTGCCCCTCCCTTTCTCTGAAAACAAAACTTTCTTTTTTTTCTTCTTCTTTTTTTTTTTTTTTAAGAAGGTTAATTCCATCTCTTGGCATGTTTACTTGAAAATTACACGCCTTGATGTGGTGCATTCACAAAAAAGTTCACAATGCCATAATTAAGAAGAGATTTCAGATTAAGAAATCACACAGCAAATAAAACAACTTTGGTTTTCTTTCTTTCTTTTTGTTCTTTGGCATCCATTAAATCCATTAAATTCAAATCCTTTAAACATCAGCGTCGTTTCTGGTGAGAAGGCATGTGCCTTCCTGTTCAACCTAAACCCCCTTCCCCCAAATCCATGGCCTCAAACCTACCACCATGGAGCGGAGGGAGGGAAAGACGAAAGAGAGAAAAAGGGAGGGAGTGAGGCGGGATCAGAAGGGGAGGACTCGTGCTCAGGCTCGTAGTGGCGTCTCTTTCTCTCTCTCTCTCTCTCTCTCTCTCTCTTCCTCAGAGTTTGGAGTTAAGTCAGAGTAGAGATCAGAGACTTCTGAACGTGAACGTAAGCATTTAAGTACCTTTGCTGCAATTTGTTTCAACAAAAAAGTAAACAACCCCATTCTGGAGTTAAGTTTGAACCTGAAGCACAGTGTGTATCTCCAGCTGTACCACCATGGCGAAAAACTCTCTCCTTGGAACCGTGAGGAGAGGCATTTGATCTTTTCCTGCCAGTACGAATACTAAAAGTGAAGAAGAGAAAGATAAGGAACGAGAAGTAGAAGAGGAGGAAGAAGAGGAAGAAGAAGCACAGGTTTGGAACTCAAAGGTAAGCTCATGAGCTAGCGGCTCCACTTCAAATGCTCCTCGCACCAAACCCAACTTTCTCTTTCCTCTCTCCTCGACGTCTTCATGTCCAGGTCATGGATGAATGAATCTTCACAGAGTCTGAAGAGCATCAGGCTGTTTCCTAACAGAGCGAGTAAGATAGAGAAGGAGAGAGTTTGTTGAGTTGTTAGAGTGAACAAGAGTGAAGACTTCTCATGATGTTCCTCTGTTCTTTTGTAGCATTTTCAACCGTCTGAGGCTCAGACTTCATGCTAATTGAACGCATATGCTGATGCCCAGCGATTGAGGAGGTCCTCAGTGTTTTTCTTGCTGTTGTTGGGTTGCTTTGGTGTACCAGAGCAACAGAGCGAGAGAGAACGTGTAGTGCTTTTCCTTTAATCATTGACCCGGCTGCTGTGAAGATTATTCCTGATGTGCATAAGTGATATTTATGATCCTAAATGTGACCTTGCGTGAGTCGTACAACTCTCTACAAGAAGCTGAGTCAAAGAGAATGAGATGGAAAGGCTAAACAAAGGTTACTGTTATGATTTGAGCCATGGCTAGCATTAGCAAAAAAATCGTATGGCACATTACTCTTGCTCTTTCAAACTACAGTCTACTACGATGTTCATGCGAAAGCAATCAACTAGAAGATGGGGTGATACGGTGGCGTCGTTACAGCCGGAAGGTCCTGGGTCCAAGTTCTGGGCTTGGCGAGGGCATTTCTATTTGGACTTTGCATGTTGTTCTTATGCTTACATGGGTTTCCTCAGGGTACTGTGGTTTCCTCCCACAGTTCAAAGAAACGTACATTAGCTGTTCCTCATTGACACTAGGTGTGAGTGTAAATGTAAATGGACTGGTGAGCTGTTCAGTCAGTACCCAGAGACGGCTGAAATAGGCTCCAGTATCCCTGCGACTCTAGTAGGATTGAGCAGTTTGGCAAAATGAATGAATGAATGAACGAACTGGAAGATGGCACACGATTATCCTAAACTCTTGGGATGGAAGGTAAAAGTGATAACAAGATGGTAATATACAGAGAAAAATATCCTCATCACATCAAGTCTACGTTACCAACTGTATTTATGCGAGCTGATTGATGACGTCAATAGATGTAGTACTTTTCTTTAAGTACAGGTCCATCATCAGAGGATCTTTATCCTCATACGCTATAATCTGACATGGAAACATACCTTATTGTACTCTCTGGTATAGATTTGGTAGATCAACAGAAATCAGACAGTGTAAAACCTTTACATCAAAAGTTATGCCTGCACTTGATTAACTCTCCAAACAAGCCTTGTGTAGCCAAGGGGAAGCCGCAGGATCACCATGAGGCACAGGAATTACCCTCTCGTATTTAAACATACAGTATATCATTCATAAAAACAAGCTACATGATGGTGGGAAGCCAAGATAAACCTTTACCCTCCAGGATCCTTTTCAGAAAACTCAACATATTTCTGTCAAAGAAGTAAAACATTAAAGTCTAAAACGTAAGCAGTTCCCTGTTCCTTCCGCTCCACTTTTGTCCCATAGCTGATATTGTTGGAATTCATCTTACAAAACCAGTCAACGGTTTTAGAACACCTCAGTTCTTTCAGATGTGTCAGTGAAAACATAAAAAAACAACAATCGAAGGTATAAAAAAAAGAAAGAAACCCAAACAAACAAAAAAACAAACAAAAAACATGTTGTAAATTTTTTTCTGTTTAAATCGTAATCTCTTTGGCCAGCATGGTGGCGTAGTGGTTAGCATGTCTGCTTCACAGGAAGAAGGTCCTGGGTTCGAGTCCCAAGCTCAGGCATTTCTGTGTGGAGTTTGCATGTTATCATGGGTTTACTCTGGGTGCTCTAGTTTCCTCCCACAGTCCAAAGAGATGCTGTTCTATATTGCCCTGAATGGTTGTGTGTGTGCTGGCTTGGCAATGGTCTGGCCAGCTGTTCAGGGTGTACCCTGCCTTTGCCCAGAGTTAGCTGAGATAGGCTCCAGCTTCCCTGTGACCCAGGTAGGATTAAGTGGATTGGCAAATGAATGAATGCAAGTCCCGTCCCTTTTCCTTAAGCTTACATCTTCATGCAAACAGACGAGTGGGAGATACACAAGTATTCCACCATCCAGGAAAATACTGACTATACAGTTCACTAACTAAATAGTCGCTAACCAAAATGAACCTCAGAAATCATTCTGAATGCTGCCTAAAAACTTCATTGAATCCCCTAAGTAAACCAGGGGGTGTGTCACTCTGTGTAATCATGCAACATAACTTTCACTGACTGCATAAATGGCTGCATAAATCTACAGTCTGGGCTAGACAGAAATCAGCCACGGCATCTTTATATCATTCTGCAATCTATTTTTTTTTATTCACAACCAATAGAGGTGACTTCTAGAAAAGTAAAAAAAATCCACTTCAAGCCATTTTTTAACAGCAAATAAGACTATGCCAAAAAATGAGCTTTGTATTTATGTTTTTTCCCCTTGAAAGCGAGTCAATGCATAACCCTGGTAGCATTAGCTGCTGGCCTTGGTTCTATCCCTGTTTGTGTTAGGAAAGCATACAGATACATCTGTTAGCCTGTTTAAGCCCAGATGAAAAGATCTGACAAAACAAAACCATGACCGAGAGAGGTATAAAAGCTGCCTGCCCTTTCTCAGCCATTTATACTGTGGCCTTTCTGTACCGAGCGACCATACGGCTAACATGTGTCAACTATTACAGGCACCATCAGGGACTACTGGACCACAAAGTGGCAGTCCCAAGCATGGCGTTTCAAAAATGGTGAAAGCAGTGTTAGATTCATAAAAAGAACACGAGAGAGACGAAAACACAAACCCTAAAAAAAAAAGATGTAGTTTTTTTTTTTTTTTTTTTTTGGAGTATATGTTAGAAAACGTCATGATTTTTAAACCACATTCTTTTGGCTCTCAGGATGCAGAGGCCGTAATTTTGAGCTGGTTTAGAAACTGTTATACAACCCACAGGATACTCTGTCCAGTCAGCATGCTCTATATTGTTTCCGGCTGATTTTTATCCCCCCCCCTTAGAACGTCCAACGTAGGAGGCGAGGCAAATACAGGTTAAAGTTCCAGAAATGCTAAACAAACATGGCTAAAATAGCTTGTCACTCCTCCCTGGATTCTTTCTACCAGATTCCACAGCTTTGTTTAGTGTTGAGATTCAGTGTTGAGCAAGAAATAATATAACATGTTTGTAAGCCACAAGTTAAATCAGGTTTTAAAGTTTAACCAGAAAGTAATTCTTGCATTCAAAGCATTTGGTGTAATTATATCTGACATTTTTTTGATGGTAGCGTTAATAAATCAACAAATATTTTGGCCAGATGTAAGTTTTACAACAATAAAAAATGACTGAATCTAGAACTAAGTTGTTCTACAGCAGCTCTCAGAAATAAAGAAACTAACTGTAGTTTTCCTTGTTGCTGCTGCGGTATCATCAAGGGTATATCGTTTGTACTTTGTGTACTGACCCTTACAGCTTTACTAACTCTTACTAAAACTAATTACTAATCACTACACCACATGCATCCGAGGTAAATGATGCAGACCAATGGGATGAAAGATGTACCCATGATGTACCACAAGGTATAAAAATGATGGTTCACCAAGATGTCCCCATTGATAGTATCTAAGATGTACCCAAGATAGTCCCTCTGGATGAACCTTTGATAGTACCTTAAGATGTACCCATGATGGTACCCCAAGATGTGCACAGGTTGGTACTCTAAGATGTACCCTTGATAGTATCCTAAGATGCGCCCTTAATGTTACTTCATGATGTGCCCTTGATAGCACCTTAAGATGTACCCATGATGGTACCCCTAGATATACCCATGATTGTAGCCTAAGATTTGCCTTTGATATAATCCTGAGATGTACTTATCATGGTATCTAAGGATGTACTCTTGATAGCACCTTAAGATGTACCCATGATGGTACTCCTAGATATACCTATGATTGTAGTCTAAGATTTGCCTTTGATATAAGCCTGAGATGTACTTATCATGGTATCTCAAGAGGTAAACAGGATGGTACTCTAAGATGTGCCGTTGATCGCACCTTAAGACATAAATATGTTGTTGCCCCAAGATATGCCCGGATGGTACTCTAAGATGTGCTATTTATAGTATCCTAAGATACACCCATAATATTACTTCATGACGTGTCCTTGATAGTGTCCTATGATGTACTCATGAATGAATCTCAAGATGTACTCTTGATTATACCTTAAAATGTACCTATGATGGTACCTCAAGAGGTAAATGGGATGGTACTCCAAGATGTGCCCTTAATAGCACCCTATGATGTACCTATGATGGTATCTCAAGACGTGCCCTTAATAGTACCTTAAGATCTACCCATGATGGTACCTCAATATTTGCCCTTGATAGTATGTTAAATTGCCCCTATGCTGGAACCTTACGATGTACTCTTGATGTAACCCCAAGGTGTATCCTTGATGGCAACCCAATGGCAAGCATAGGCAGGTCTGGCGATGCTATGAGGGCAATGACTCTCTACAATGAATAGGATTACTTTTTTGACCATACCTCAAGAAAAAACCTATATTGCCTAATCAGTGGACTGAGTCTCCAAGGAAGGCAATCAGGAGGCATCTGTTTCCGCTTAGCTAGGCTGGAAGAAAGTGGAACAAGCCACTGTTGTCAACTATTAGCTAAGACTAGCAATATGACATTTTGTCCTAAGCATACACTGCATAGCAACCCATCAGACTTTCACCTGATCGCTTGATAGACCAATACACAGTGATTGAAGCAAGTCTACCTTTTCTTGAAAAAAACAACAATAAGGCAGAAGGTCAGACACATCACTGGCCACTCTAACAAAATAAATGGTCCTCAGGCTTTATTTATTTTTGAGTCTGTGAGATTCTACGGCAGTTTATCTTTCAGACAGGGTTCCAAGAGGAACCCTTTTAAAAAACGGCAAGAATTCACAACTCTCCATTAAACACCTTTTTTTTTTTATCTTAGGCTGATTGAGTGATTGAATGATCAATGCTACGAGGACGAAGTGTCTTCTAAGTGTTGAACCCTCCTCTCGACATTTCTCAGTTTCTGACCCATGATCATCACAGAAGGCTTTCCCTCCACCTTTCCCAAGCCAGGTCACATTCCTAACTAATGGCCTCCTCGTTCCCCTCACCAAACCCAACTTCCTGCTGCATTTTACGGTGTTCCTGTTGTCGCCTGGGGTTCAGCACGGCCCTGAGAGTCATTAATCATGCTCTGCTGTTTGGCTCAACGCTGACACCGTCATCCCCAAAAGGTTGGAGGTCCTCCATGCATCCCAAGAAGATCTTCTCTGGGAAAACCTTTTATCTCTCTGATGAGCAAGTTGGGAAGGAGTAACTATTAATTACAGCATTTTTGCAAGCTTCCCATCATGTTTGGCCATTTTTTTCCCTGTAAGCCACAACTCATGTTAACTAGGTGTCAGATTTTTGTTTCTAGGGTCTAAGATAAATTTGTTGATATTTTTCTTTCCTGTAATGAAAGGCAGATTCCAAGCTTCGGATGACACAAATATTTCTAATATGACCACAAAGACCCCCAAAAGAATCTTGGCTCGCTGTATTTCTGATCATTGGCCAACCAAAATCTCCAAAACAGTAATCAATCACTAGATCATGAAACTTCATAAATATGAACGGGGCAGATTGAGGAGAGAGGAAGTAAACCACAGAAAATATGGAATTCCACTTTAATAATAATAATAATAACAATAATAATAATAATAATAATAATAATAATAATTAGCCCCATTAGAAATGGTCTCCTTTCCAAAGTGGCATGGTCTGTTATTTAGCCTAAGGTAAGCAGTTTATCTCTGGATGATGTCATCTTCAGTGGCTTATCACTATGGTTAGCGGTGTTGACAATTGCGATGGCAGGGTCAGGAGGTCAATCCACCACATCACAGACACAGTCTAATGTTTATGTTTGAAAAGTTAAATAACAAAACCCAGAACTTATTACTAGGGCCTTTCTTTCTGTCTTTCTTTCATGGTACCCCATCAGTACACAGATATTTGTATCTTTGAGAAGATGAACTATGTTACGAGCATTGAAAGATGTTGGATGTCTTTATTTATTCATTTTTGAAGCCACTTAATCCTTCTAGGGTCTAGAATTTGAGTGAAGGTAGGGGTACACCCTGAATAGCTCACCAGTCTTTCGCAGGGCGGCACACTCACAACCATTCACACTCAAATTTAAGGGCAATTTGGAACAGCCATTTAGCTTAATGTGCATGTCTTTGGATTGTGGGAGGAAACTGGAGTACCCAGAGGAAACCCACGCAAACATGGGAAGAACATGCAAAGTCCAGACAGACACGCCCTCAACGAGCCTGTGATGCGAACCCAGGACCTTGTTGTTGTGAGGCAGACATGCCAAACACTACCCCACCGTACCGCCCAGTGTTTAATTTCATTCATATTTAACATGCCCTGTGATGGTCTGGCAAGCTGTCCAGGGTGTACTCTGCCTTGCCCAGAGTCGGCTGGCGGATGGATGCCAGCCTACCCCATGACCCTAAATTGGATTACGCGGTTCAGAAAATGAATTAATGAATGAATATTCAGCATCTTACTTCACTGATACTTTGGTTTTGGTAAATTTAAAACCAGTTTCTGCTTGAAGACTGAAGATTTTAATCGAAGATTAAGACGTCTTGCTCAAGGGGCCGTCAGTGGACCTCAGCCAGTCCTGGGACTCAGTCTCACTAGTGTATCCCCTCACAGTGCCCTTTCTCTTCTGACTCCATCTTTCCTGCTGCCAAAAAACCATCATCTCATGCCTGATAAGATCGTGTAAAGATCTTGGTTTAACTTCCATGGAAACAGCACCCAAACACCACGTCGTGACCGACCACCTATGTTGCATGAATCTGCCTTTTTAACCACACTCACGTCTGAGCAGTGTTCCCGGGGGCTTAGCCGAGCCGTCCTCTGTCTCGCTTTGTGCAGCTGTGCGTGGGTGATAACAGATCATATATCTGCACCAGGCTGCCAGATATTTCCTGGGTTCTAAAGAGATATGGAACGTTTACCGTAACTGTTGACACAGATTCCATGAATCAGAGGATTTACATGAACGCAGCAGGAATTTAGCGAGGATGCAGCAATAATTACTTCCCTGAATCGGACTCCATTTATATATTCATGGGAAACACACTGTATAATCCCTCTTTTATATTCGTCATGTGATTTCTTTCCACTTACCTCAAATCAACGTCTAATTTTGTTAGTGAGAAAAAAAAAAAAAAAACTAAATCATGTACAGCAAACTGATCACTTCCCTGAAGTGAGTGGCAGTGGTGGCTCAGTGGTGGCTCAGTGGTGGCTCAGTGGTTAAGGCAACGGGCTACTGATTGAAAGGTCAGGGACTCAATCCCAGGTACCTCCACTGTTGGGCCCTTGAGCAAGGCCCTTAATCTTCAATCGCTCAGTTGTATAAACTGATGACTGTAAGTCTGCCAAATGCTGTAAATATAAGTAAACCTCAACAGGGAGGTCAAGACCCTGATGTGTAGCTACTAACAAAATATTAATTTGAAAATGATATTAAATGGATTTAAATTGTTTCAAAATTATTATTATGACCTGAAAATAGACCATTGAATACAGTAGCGGTGACACGGCGGTGTAGTGGTTAACACTTCCACCTCACATTGATAAGGTCCTGGGCTCAAGTCCTGGGCTTGAGTGTTTCTGTGTGTAGTCTGCATGTTCTCCCTATGCTTGTATGTGTTTGCTCTGGGCACCCCGGTTTCCTCCCACAGCCCAAAGACATACATATTAGGCTAACTGGTTGTTTCAAATTGCCCCTAGGTGTGAGTGTGACTGGCAATGTGAATGACTGTGGGTGTGTCAGCCTTGCGACGGTCTGGCAAACTGTTCATGAGTGAGGGAGGGAGTGAAAACTGTAATCAGCCAATCAGTATTGAGTGTTCAGAAGATTATGCCTGTGTCCAAAATTACTCACTGACTCACTACTCCCTATTCACTATTTAGGGAATTAAATGTAGAGGACTATATAGTGGTAAAATGTTTTCGGACACCATTGCTCAGTACCGTTGTGTGCCAGTGGTTTGCTGCTGCCTTTTATTAAGTGAAATTTGAGGCTTTGAATTAATTTCTTTCACCTCATTGTAACTTTAATATATTTATTTAAAAATATTTTAGGAATTTTGTTGTACAAAATCACTTACATTTTTAGGACGCTAGTGGTTCCTGTCTGCTCTCTTCTCCTGCCTGTCAGGCAGTTCTTCCAACAGCCCAGACACAGTGCATGATGGTATATATTGCTTGTTTAGTGACTATCGAATATCGATTGTACACTGCATATCATGATGCATTATGGGATACATGGAGTGTTTTATATATTCAGACACCACTATATAGTGAATAGTGAGTGATTTCAAATGCAGGGTATATCATATTTTTATCCATTTGTAGTTATACTGGAGACCCCTTCCGTAACCATCTACATAAATGTTCTCTTACAGGAAACATCACCATGGCAACAGTTACAACACTTTTTCCATGGCTTGTTGTGCACCATCTACCATGTATAAGCAGAGCGTGAAGCGACTAGGAGTTAACTCCTCCTGAATGGGATGCTAGTCCATCGCAGGTTACCTTCCCAATATTTTAACTGGTACCCATTTATACTGCTGGGTGAACAGAGACACTTGTGGTTTAGACCTTGCCCAGGAGCTTTAGCACAGTGGGGGTCTAACCCAGATCATGAGCCCAGCACCCTAACCACTACACCACTGGCCCCATGCAGTAATAATAGTAATGCATGATGGAAACGATAATGTACTGAAATAAGTGCATTGCTCTCAACCAGAAACTTTTGACCAATCAGAATCACTGTGGTATAAAAGTGTACTGAACTCCACACAATTCATTTTTAAACAGAGTAAACAGTGTTTATGATGGTCGCTATGCTCTACGCTCTTCTGTTTAAAAAAAATGCAGCTTCCTTTTTTTTTTTTTTAAGGACTCTCTTCATATTAGCAGATGCTTAATAAATCAGTGGCTTGTCTGATTTATCTGAGACGAGGGCTTTCCTGTTTCTGCCCTCAGGGTGTTAGATTCCTGTGTGCTCATCCAGGTGAAGGGCGGAGCCATTACACATGATTACTGATTTGAATCGTCTCTCTCTCTCTCTCTCTCTCTCTCTCTCTCTCTGTCTGGATCTCTCTATCTGTCTCTCTCCCTCTCTTTTAT
>JAQMYF010000010.1:22088116-22098116 GCA_030014195.1 Neosilurus mollespiculum | reverse complement strand
TTTTCTGGGGTTTTTTTTTTTTTTTGCTTTTCGTCATTAAGTTTTTATTTATTTACTTATTGTTGTTTTTTATGATTTTTAAAATATTTTTTATTTTATTTAGTTGCATTTTTTTGGTTTGTTTTTTAGGTTTATAATTGCTTTTTCTGTAATTTTCTTTGGGGGGTGAGCGATTTCTTTATTCAGTTTTTTGTATTTAATTTAATTTTATTTCTTTTTTCTTTTTTTTTGTTTGCTTTTGTGTTTTTTTCCTATTTTGTACTTTCTGATTTCTTAGTTTTTGTTATTTCATTTTTTTCATTTATTGTTTTGTATTTTTTTATTTATTCAATTATTTTTAGTTTTTATTATCTTTTCTTTCTTTTTTCTTTTTTCTTTTGACATATGAGTTGTTTTGTTTGTTTTGGGGGTATTTTCTTGTATTTTCTTTTTTGTTTTGTTTTTATGTTGCTGTATTTTCTGCTTTATTTAAACTTTTTTGTGTTTTCTTTTTTTTTTTCCACTAATGGCCCACAGTATTACAGAGATAAGAATTTACATGTGGATTAGAATTTGCTTAAACTGTGTTTCAGATGCCCTGAAGCACTTTAATTGGTTTTAAATCTGGGTATCCATGTGTGTTTAATACACTTAGATTCCAGATGGATTTACTCCTAATACGAGGTGTATGAAATGGCCGAGTGCATATCAAGCTGGACTTGTGAAAACCTGAAGACGTGCCTCCACATATCCGTGTGTAGAAATATCTTTAAGATTACAGTTGTGTCACCTTGATTTAATACGACGAGGCATTTGAATGATCTGCTGAAACTGAATGAGATGAAATACATCATGGAAATTGGCTCAGTGGGTTGTGGCTACGTGGCGCATCCAGCCTTCATCTTCAGGTGTCAGGATCTGTTCTAGAAGCGCCTGTTAAAACAAGTCCAGGTGTCAAGCGCAGTGATCTTTCTCCACCTCAAGACTTTTCCAACTCATCGTTTTGCCTGGTGGGCTTGTAGCAGCACGCTGCCTTGGCGCTAATGGAAGCTGTAATAGTAATTGCATATGCTAAAGCATTTTACACGCTAGCAGCAACGAAGATGTTTATATGCACAATAATATTATCATCATTATCCCATTACAGCTTCTTACACATCACTCATTATCATGTGACCAGAAGTAGGATGTTATAAAAGGGATTAAAGTTGGGATCAGAAAGCTTGTCTTATTTTAAACATTGTTTTATGGTAGATCTTTCATCTCTGGCTCGGTTCACCAGCAGGTAAAGTGGTATATATTGGGGTTATTGATGGATGTACAGTATGTGGACCAGCAGTTTGTCCCACTGCTAAAATGTTTCTTACCTTAAATGTGTTATAAAACTTGTTTGAAGGCTGGGGAAAAGTCCATGTACGGTAACAGCACATCTATCATCACTTGTATCAAAGCTATAAGTGCTCAATCTTCAAAATTTGAGACCTCACTGTGATCTTCAGCTTTGACCTTGACATTCCAAAATCAGATAATCCCTGGGTAGTGTCCCCACCGAGTTTGGTTAAAATCCATGCATGGGTGTGGTCAGGATTTTATTGCAAGCGGTTGTGCAAAGGTAAAATTTAAGAGTTTAAGAGACCTTCCATCTTCATGTGTCCTGTGTTGACAAGCATCATGTGGGCATCATGGAGAAGTGTCCGGGGTTCGAGTCCCATGTTTGGTGAGGGCATTTCTATGTGGAGTTTGCACCTGGGGTTGCACTCAGGTTTCCTAGACATGTACAGTAGTCTAATGGGCTGTTCCAAATTGCCCCTAGGTGTAAGTGTGAATGGTTGTGTGTGTTGGCCCTGCAATGGTCTGGCGAGCTGTTGGAGGCGAAAACTCCAGGATTTGAAACTTTGAGTGTAAGAACCTGTCGATGGAGCTCGCCGGATGTCAAAAATAAATAAATAAATAAAGTAGACAGAGAGGAAGTGAATGTCATTATTATATCAGAGGGAGAACTCGTTTCATTTTTACATTATTTAATAAATAATAAAATCACACATTTCATCCCTTCACAGTCGCTTTAACTCTACAGAGTATCAGAGAGAAGGATTCTGCTGTGTTTACAATGTTTCCGATGTCACTCGAGTCCGAAATTAATAGTCACTGTCAGGATGTGGATTTATTGCTTCCTGAATGGTGTGTGTGTGTGTGTGTGTGTGTGTGTGTGTGTGTGTGTGTGTGCAACAGCAGAGGTTATCTATGGAAAACAATGCTTAAACCTGTCGATGGAGCCTGGGTTAGAAGGCCACGTTGGATATTGCAGTGTTTTTGACCCAATGTGGGTGTTTCTGTGTGTGTGTGTGTGTGTGTGTGTGTGTGTGTGCGTGTGTGTGTGTGTGTGCGTGTGTGTGCGTGTGTGTGTGTTTTGTGCTATGTTTCCAGTTAGTCTAAGAATGTTAAAAATAAATCGACAGAGAGGAAGTAAATTCCATTCCATCATTTCTAAAGCAAAAAGAACAAACAAACAAAGACATAAATAAATAATAAAACATGTCACAGTTCTGGAGGAACGTCTCCAAGTCTCCGGTTTCGAAATCAGAATGTCTGAAAAGTATAAAAAACTCTTCATGACAAAAAAGGTTGCACTTTGTGTGTGTGTGAGTGTGTGTGTGTGTGTGTGTGTGTGTGTGTGTGTGTGTGTGTGTCATGATAAGCTAACTATAAATAAAAACCAAGTTATTCATTAATACATTCCAACATTGTAATCATGAGGAATAAAACTCTTAAGGCAGTGCTGTTAGGGGAAAATAATCAACTTGGACGTGATAAAAGTTTATTTCTTCACTTGGTCTTTCTTAGAACTTTTGCAAAAGTTCATATATTTATACATATACACCTTATATACTTTTATATTTTTATATCTTCTTTATATACTTTACACTCATATAATTATACACTTTATTTTATACTTACATGCTTATACACTCTTATATACTTTACTATTTTATATGTACACATTCATATACTTACACAATTTATATTCTATAAACTATGTATACACTTAATACACACTGATATAATTTTCATTCTGGGACCCAAAACCAGATTTTTTGTAATATGGATAATATGTTTAGCATGTTGGCTTCAAAAGACAACAAACAAAAGTGTCAAGAATAAATGATGCACATCAAAAACAACAAAACAAAATGGCACCTACCAGAATGAAAGTCACAAAAGTCAGTATCGGGTATGGTCTCCGTTTGCGGTGATACAGGCGGTGATTTGCGTTGATACAGGCATTGATACAGGCGGTGATTTGTGGTGATACAGGCGCTGTTTTGCGGTGATACAGGCTGTGATTTGCGGTGATACTGGTGGTGTTTTGCGGTGATACTGGTGGTGTTTTGCGGTGATACTGGTGGTGTTTTGCGGTGATACTGGTGGTGTTTTGCGGTGATACAGGCAGTGATTTGCGGTGATACGGGCAGTGTTTTGCAGTGATACAGGTGGTGATTTGTGATGATACAGGCAGTGGTTTGCGGTGATACGGGCAGTGTTTTGCAGTGATACAGGTGCTGATTTGCGGTGATACAGGCAGTGATTTGCAGTGATACAGGCAGTGATTTGCGATGATACAAGTGGTGTTTTGTGTTGACACAGGCAGTGATTTGCGGTGATACACGCAGTGATTTGCAGTGATACTGGTGGTGTTTTGCGGTGATACAGGCAGTGATTTGCGGTGATACAGGTGGTAATTTACAATGATACAGGCAGTGATTTGTGGTGATACAGGGGGTGATAAAGGCAGCAAATTGCAGTGATACCGCACAGCGATACCAGTCCCGCAAGTGCTGCATCCGAATATAGCGATCCCTTACGGGAGTCGTCACTCTCTCTCGCCCTGGTCGTGGCCTGTTATTAACCGACCCTGTCATGTTGTGGTGGTCAATCAGGTTTCTGATGGCGGGTTGTGTACAGCCCATACGCCTCGCTACCTCACTGTAGCTCAACCTGGCCTCCACCATACCCATTGCCCGGTGTCGGTGTTCACGTGATAGACGTGGCATTATGACGTGCACTAGACTAACAATAGTGGACATTTCTGAGCCTTTATACAATAGGCTTTCCAAACCTCTCCTCAGATTGTGCAGATACACATTGTGTTTTGGCTCAAACTTTTGCAAAGTGACCTACACATGTGCCATGACAACTCATAATTTTCTCAAGTGCCCGAGTGCTATCGTCAATAAATCCCTGTGGATAAATCCCTGCCTGAAATGTTGATTATTAGATGAGTCCTGTAGGTGTGTCTGTATTAGAACTGTGCCCTATTAACACATTTCGTGGACTTATGTAATATAGTAAATATGGAATGGAGGATTGCTTGGTTGGAAAAAATATGTATACATAAACTTTGTTATTGGCTACTGATGAGTGGCATGGCGTGTTATATCAGTAATTTTGTGTAAAAATAAAAGTTTATTGTGGCCTAGAATGAACTTTCAGAGAACTGCTGAATTGGTTTCTTTGTGTTTTGGAAAAACAGCACAGTAGTTTCTTAAGCTTCACTGCTGCTGCATTGGAATATCAAGGGGCCATTACTTTTGCAAATTGTCCGTTCAGTATTACCCTCTTAATCGCTCTCATTCCACACAAAACGACACCATTAATATCCAATTAAGCGTCTCTCCTGAGAACTTCGTCCCCCTACCCTGTGTTCCCTTGGCGATGACCTCCTTCACACAGTCGCCCTTTCATTCTAATTACAGAGGGTGTGCAAAGACAACAACCCACCCACCTCCCTGCTACATTCGGATTTATAGCTGTCTTTGTCGTGTGTGTTTGGACTTCATTAATCGACACGTTCAAACAACAAATCGTCTCAAAAACAAACACGTCCCTGAAAGACCGTCAGAGATGTAATGAACAAAGAGGAAAACTAATCGCAAGCCATAGAATCAGTTACGTGACACCGTACTGGATATAAGAGACTTCGTTTTGAGTTCTGAGACCTCACGCAGTGAACTGAAGGATTAAAGCTTGGAGACGTCATTCAATATCCAGTGTGACTATTATGCTTTTACAGCGTCATAAAATGTTTTTCAAAAGAGATTTGACTGCTGCGGTTTCTAGCTGCTCAACAATTAATCTGCGTTCACAAACACTCTTTCGGTATCTATCAAAGGCAAACATGGAGACAACGCGTGTCAGGGTGTAAAAGAAATTGTCGTGCATGATATATATTTTGACAGAAAGTAAAAAAGGTGTTCTGAAGGACGGCGCTTCAGTCATTCAGAATCTTGTTCAAAGCTATAAGTACAGTTTTTACGATCAGCATCTAAATGTTCCACTGAAAGACATGCCTAAAAAAAACCCAGTTACACACTAACACATCAAATATTACCTACCAAATATTATCACGAGAGATGCCAAAAAAATCTTTGTGAACATGGCTTTAGAAGTGTAACATCACACAGGACAAGAAAAAGCACAGAAGTTTACTTCTTCAGTCAGTATTTTCTCTCCTTTTTGTCGACTAAAAAACAAATAGTTATGTTTATCGCATTTAAATATTCATTCTGATTGGTCAGGAACCCTGGGTTTTCACTGCGGCACCATGTCCACATTCTCCACGATTTATGAGCATGCTCTCGGGTATAAAAAAGTGGCAGGTTGCATCCAAGAGATGAAACTTGAAGGAATAGTTCATCAAGATCCTCAAGGTCTGTTACACTCTGTTAAGGTCTGTTAGGTTCCATTAAGCTCTACTGTGCGATCATCACGATTCCATCAAGTTCCCTCAAGATCATCACGATTCCATCAAGTTCCCTCAAGATCATCACGAATCCACCAAGTTCCCTCAAGATCATCACGATTCCATCAAGTTCCCTCAAGATCATCACGAATCCACCAAGTTCACTCAAGATCATCACGAATCCACCAAGTTCCCTCAAGACCATCACGATTCCACCAAGTTCCCTCAAGATCATCACGATTCCATCAAGTTCCCTCAAGATCATCTCAATTTCACCAAGTTCCCTCGAGACCATCAAGAATCCACCAAGTTCCCTCAAGAACATCACAAATCCACCAAGTTCCCTGAAGATCATCTCGATTCCACCAAGTTCCCTCAAGATCATCACGAATTCACCAAGTTCCCTCAAGATCATCACAAATCCACTAAGTTCCCTCAAGATCATCAAGATTCCACCAAGTTTCCTCATGATCATAACAAATCCAGCAAGTTCCCTCAAGATCATCTCGATTCCACCAAGTTCTCTCAAGATCATATCGATTCCACCAAGTTCCCTCAAGATCATCACGAATCCACCACGTTCCCTCAAGATCATCACGATTCCACCAAGTTCCCTCAAGATCATCAGAAATCCACCAAGTTCCCTCAAGATCATCAAGATTCCACCAAGTTCCCATATGATCATCACGAATCCACCAAGTTCCCTCAAGATTATCACAATTCCACCAGGTTCCCTCAAGATCCCTCAAGTCATTTACATAACCATTTATTTATCTTATTTATGTCACATGTAATGGGTAGACACCTTAGCGGTGTTCCAGTGGGGGAAAGGTTTAGTGTTCTTTTGCCCCTCTGACACGACATCCTGCCATGTGTCACATGGCTTACTCATAGTACCTAGAGGAAGCCCATGCAAGCCGGAGGAGAACATGCAAACTCCACTCAGAAATGCCCGAGCCTGGAAATTGAACCTTCTTACTGTGAGTCGGATGTGCTCACCACTAACCACCGTGCCACCTTCTTTCTGACAACAAATCCCAAAGAATGCCATTGAACCACTGTGTCACTGGATGCTTAGATTGAATCTCACCTTCATTCAAAGTAACTTGAATAACAAATGTACTGCAGAATAAAGTCATAAGTTTAATATTATTTACTGAAAGGACAGAAATTACATGGGAGCAAATGTTAAGAGTAAAAGTAGATGAAATAACAAGTGCTGAAATGTCACATTAAATTGCAGAAGATTTCTTGGACAGTGTATCTGAAAGGATAAATGGTGGTATGAATGTAAGTATAGGGTAATGCCCCATGGCTGGGAGAACTGATTTGAGCTGTACTGAAATTGGAAAACATTTAAAATATTAAACAGAAATTTTGATTCATGAGTGCCTGTGTCTTAAATACTTCTCAATGATTCTTTTTTCAGAACTAGGTCCCCTCACTATCTTTCTGATCTCCCAATTTTCCTGCTCACCTGAGGTTCAATTGATAATTGTACAATACAGGAGTCATTACATGCCACATCAGTTTTAATTTGAAGCAGGGGCACAGGTCGTACTATTGTGGAACAGTTTCAGATGATTTTGTTGGACCCATTACAGACATCCATCCTCCACTACCTTAAAAAAAGCATTAACCTCCCTATTCTCCTCAGCGCTCTTAGCAGTGGATGAACTGACCCAGACTAAAATTATTTGAAAATACCCACCATTTCTATTATTAGCAATGTTATCAATATAGATGAAAACAGGTCCATAAAACTCCTCCACGTGCTGATGACAGATAGGTCTGCACAGATGGAAGTGTGAATAAGAGATGAAGAGAATATAAAAGCAACCTTTTTTATTTACTTTTATTTTTTTTCTCTGTTGCTTTCATGGGTGGCATGGTGGCGTAGTGCTTAGCATGTCAGCCACACAACAAGAAGGTTCTGGATTTGAGTCCTTGGCTTAGGCATTTCTGTGTGGAGTTTGCATGTTTTCCTTGTGCTTGCCCGGGTTTCCTCCGGGTACTCCAGTTTCCTCCCACAGTACATAGACATGCACATTAGGCTAACTGGCTGTTCAAAGTTGTCCCTCGATGTGGATGTAAGTGTGAATGATTGTGTGTGTGTGTTGGCCCATGGTAAGCTGTTCAGGGTGTATCCCGCCTTCAGTCCGTGTCAGCTGAGATAGGCTCCAGCCTCCCCGCGACCGTAATATGATTAAGCAGTTCGGCAAATGAATGAGTGAATTTCAAAGTAGTTATTTCAAGATAAATAGAACATAATAGTTCAAGGAACGAATAAGTACCCCATCAAGTTTAAAATCAAGTGGAGCAAGGCTGCCAACTCTCAAGCATTGAGCATGAGATTCATGCAATTGACACAAATCGCAGACTCTCACACCACATGTGCAATTTCTCATGCTAATGTTTCTCATCTTCGCTTCCACCAATGTGGACTTGGTGCTTTTTAAGTGAAGGAACAGCGGGTTTTATAATGGACAGCCACAGCATGCTTTAGATTTTCTTTCTTAAGAAATACACATACAAAAAAAAATTGCATAGAAAATGTGAAGGTTCTTACTCCTGAGTGAACAAACAACCATATGTAATTTAATATATTCTAAGAGTCTCTCAAAAAACACTTGTTAAAACAACCTGAAGCTAATCATTCAAAAACCCAGGTCACCAGCACCTCGTTGTTAACGGACCATTTAAAAAGTGCATGATCTGGGAAACTGCATAAGATGCCACCAAGATTATAGTCATCTCCTTTGTGGGCAGTCTTGTGAATTGCATTCGTAGGATAAAGTATGGATTCATTACTCTGGAGTGTAAGATTCTCGAGTGTAATATTACAGAAAAGTCCTACAGAAAAAGTACAGTGATAAAATCAGTATATATAGTACTGTGCAAAAGTCTTAGACACTTCTTTTAATACAAACTTTATTATTGATTTGTATCGTATGGCTTAAACATTATTAAGTCATTATAAACATGGTAGATTCATAAACATTAGTTTTTCAGCTACAATATATTAAATGTTACAAAAAAAAATGTCACTACAGAAAAATACATAGAGTACTAGAATCACTCGTAGAGTGAATACCTCCACCAAGCCACAAAAATAACAGCAAGTACACAGCACCCTCTGCTGGACCTGCTGTAATACCACACTTCTAAAAAAATAAAAAAATAAAAAATAAAAATAAAAAATCACATTGCTAAGGAAATCCTTTAAGAAAATAATTCATTCATTTTCTAAACCGCTTAATCCTAATAAGGGTCACAGGGAGGCTGGTGTCTGTGTCAGCCGACCCTGGGCAAAGGCGGGGTACACCTGGAACAGCTCACCAGGCCAACACACAACAGGGCCAACACACAACCATACACACTCTCTCTCACATCTAGGAGCAATATGGAACCTTCAATCAGTCTACTATGCATGTTTTTTGGACAGTGGGAGGAAACTGAAGTGCCTGGAGGAAACCCAAGCAAGTTTGAGAACATACAAACCCCGCACAGAATCCCCCTAACTCGGAAATCGAACCCAGGACCTTCTTGCTGTAAGTCAAACGTGCTTATAACTGTGCCACCGTGCTGCCTTTTAAGAAATTCCTGAATCCAAAATTTGTTACTTGGGACATACTCTACACCCCTCTAAAAAGTATGAAAATCCATGCGTAACTTTTTGCTAACAAACAGAAGTAATAAGAGAAAAAATAATAAGGCGGAAGTAATAAGGTGAAAGTAAATGCGACAGTCAACATCTACATTACTGTTGCTGGTTTTCTTAAGTGACTCATTAAAACGTACCAGTTCATTCCCTTATAGCAGTTACCATATCTGAGGCTATTAGTGTTTGCAATTATATGAAATATATCTAGAGATCCATATGCATCTCTATCATTGAGGCTGATGTGATTCACATCTTAATGCGTTGCCAATAATCAGACACATTAAATCTAGATATGCAAAAGCTACTTATATTGCGATGCGATGTGAGTCAACACAATTTGATTCAACACAATGCGATTCAATGTGATTCCTTTCCCCCCTCCGGAACAAATCTAACTTCAAACTGAACTCCGAAGCAGCCCTGAGAGGAGTCATTTTTTGTTTTTCACTTGTACCAGATATATTTTTCATGTGTATAATTGTTTTATTTATATGATTGTTTCGCTGTACAGTGGTGGCCTGGTGGTAGGGTGCTGGATTACTGATCCCAAGGTCGGGGGTTCAAGCCCCAATATCAACGGGATGTCACTGCTGTCCCCCCCAGTGCAGCTAACTGGG
>JAQMYF010000010.1:21965227-21978893 GCA_030014195.1 Neosilurus mollespiculum | reverse complement strand
GTGTGTGTGAGTGTGTGTGTGTGTGTGTGTGTGTGAGAGAGAGAGAGAGAGAGAGAGAGAGAGAGAGAGAGAGAGAGGGAGCAAGTGTGAGGGAGAAAGAAAGAGAGTGAGAGAGAAAGCAAGTGTGAGGGGGAGAGAGAGAGAGTGCGAGCGTGCACGAGTGTGAAAGAGTGAGGGAGAGAGTGTGAAAGAGTTAGAAAGCGCGAGTGCACGTGAGTGTGAAAGAGTGAGGGAGAGAGTGTGAGAGAGTGAGAAAGCGCGAGTGCACGCGAGTGTGAAAGAGTGAGGAAGAGAGTGTGAGAGAGTGAGAAAGCGCGAGTGTACGCGAGCGTGAAAGAGTGAGGGTGTGTGAGAGAGACAGCGAGAGCACACGAGTGTGAAAGAGTGAGGGTGTGTGTGAGAGAGAGAGAGTTGATAGATTATTAGTCATTAGAATTAATTTCATCTTCTGAACACTGAACAGAAAGGGTTAAAACGGGACTGCTGCTCCTCTTCCACATTTCGGGGGGCATCATCAGCACATCACGTTCTCATTAGCCTCATTTGTCAATTCCCGATTCGGTTTTTAACCTCTGGCAGCTTCAGCGTGGTGGCTGTACTTCCTGTAGAGACCGGTGTTTGCTCGGGTTCTGGAGCTGTTACAGTGTTAAAGTGCTTCTAATCCCGTGTTCCTGAGCGTGGGCGAGCGGTGCGGTGAGGTGTGTTTTAGCTCCTTTAGTAGAGTTTGGGGTCAGAGGCTTGGAGCCAGACGCTGTTTTCACGGACAGGGTTGCATTTCCTGGAAACGAACCTCAGTGTTTTTCCCAGGGGACGAATTAGAGTCAAGGTACACAGATGCACAGATTCATAAACTCGCCGCTCGGGTCCAAATCCATGGCAGTCTCTATTTTGCACAGGTTGGGTTTTGGAGGTTTGGTTCCTGTCAAGGTTTCTTCCTTCCTTCATACCTTGTGCTTTTTAGGTCCAGGTCTTTGAAGGGGGTCTTTATGAGAAGTTTATCTTGGAAATGGCTTTCAGGGACAAATCCAAGCGCTCCTAAATCCAAACGCTCCCAGATCTGCCCCTCTTCTTGATAGATTTCATGCAGGGTGGCACGGTGGTGTAGTGGTTAGCACGTCCGCCACACAACTCACAGCCTCATGGTCCTGGATTTGTTTCCCCGGCTCGGGTGTTTGTGTGTGGAGTGTGCATGTTCTTCCTCTGCTTGCGTGGGTTTCCTCTGGGTACTCCGGTTTCCTCCCACATTCCAAAGACATGCCCATTAGATTAACTGGCTGTTCCAAATTGCCTCTAGGTGTGAGTGTGAGTGTGAATGTTATGTCTGTGTTGCCCTGCGAAGGTCTGGTGAGCTGTTCAGGGTGTACCCGTCCTTGACCCATAGTCGGCCAAGATGGGCTCCAGCCTCCCTGCAACCCTACTGGGATGAAGTGTTTTAGCAAATAAGTGAGTGAGTGAAGAGATACGGCGGATTAAACTTTTTTTTTTTTTTTTTTTACCCATAAGAGTCTTGGGTTCAAGTCCCAGTCTCGGCAAGAGTTTTTCTGTATGGAGTTTGCATGTTCTTCCCGCACCTGCTTGGGTTTCCCTCCTTGTACTCCGGTTTCCTCCCACAGTCCAAGGACATGCACATTACATTAATTGGCTGGTCCAAGTTTCCCCTAGGTGTGAGTGTGTATAGTTGTGTGTGTTGTCCCTGCGATGGATTGGCGAGCTGTTCAGAGTGTACTCAGCCTTCGCTCAGAGACGGCTGAGATGGGCTCCGGCCTCTCCGTGACCCTAGAATAAATTAGCTTGTTAAATAAACAGATGAATGAGTATTTTCTCAGCTGTGCGTTCACGCTGTGTGTTGTGGCCGTGTGTGTGTGCAGGGTCCATGTCGAAGGGAGATGGATGGCATTCTGAACATGCTGAAGATCACCGACATGGTGAACCCCCGAGGCGTCCGCATCCCAAACTGTGACAGGAAAGGATTCTACAGGAAAAAACAGGTGAGTTACTATAAACCTGAAGGATTTCAGCTCTCTGCCGTGGACTGGAAACACCGGTGCGTCCTGGTTTTAGTCTAAATTGAGTTAAACTAGGCTTTTCGCCCCTGCTCCGTCATTAGCCACGCCCACAACACTCAAGTTCCCACAACATTCCAAGATATTGCTCTGGAAGTGCCTGCAGAGTCACATCGTTATGTTAATGCTTTTGGTAAAGAAAAACATAGTGGCTCTTATAGGCCAATCAGTTTCAGGTATTCTGGTCATGTGACCCGCATAGAACTTGTTGTGATTAGGATTTTCCAGATAAGGGTAGCGCTAAGGAACGTGCCCCCTATGCACCTCAAAAGGTGTTTTCAAGGGCCGAGGTTTGTAAATGGTCCGTGCGAAAAAATGAAGACACCCCCGAGTCCTGCTACGAAGAGACGAGGCTGGAGTTTCCCCTCTCAGCAGCGTGACATGAGCCTCATGCATAATTTCAGGGCATAACATCTACACATGATCTCAGAGGTCCCTGTTTTTCTCCGGGTGATTAGCATTCGGGCGAACGAGCACCAAGGGCCCGTCTATCTCTCTCTCTCTCTCTCTCTCTCTCTCTCTATCTATCTTTCTCTCTCTCTCTGTCTCTCTCGGGGCCAAACCGAGCGTGGCTGCCGTGGTGGGCATCTTGCGTAACCCTCCCTGAGAGAGCGACGTCAAGGTGGCTACTGGGGTCTGAGCCTCTCCCCATAATTATCGGACTCCTTGCGCCGGCTGCATGAAAATAGATTTGAGCCACTTCCAGATTCACGCGGTCGGCCCACAATCGGTTTATAATAAACAAGTGTCCCAGACGCCTTCATATGGGTGCACTTATCCTCCATCGTCAAGAGTAATATTTATACAACATGGCAGGTCCTTCTTAATGGGAGACTTCTCCGTCGACCCTCAAGGTAAAAGAAAAAGAGTCGTGGAATTAAAATCATCATTATCTTTTAGGACCATTTAGGAAAATGAGCCTCGGCCGTGGAGGAGACGGATGGAACGGGGGCCGTTTTACGACGGGGTGTTTACTTTTTGTGGTCGGCGCGACGCTTAGCCTCGTGCTAATGATTAAACCTGCAGGTCTTGTGCAAATGAAAAGATTGCATTAAGGCTAGCTCGCATATTTGTGCTCAGATTGCGGAGCTTATTTTGGGTTCGTGAGTACGATTCATGACCTTTACAGTGTACCTATTATCTATTATCAATTATTATTATTATTATGAAGTGTTTTTATTACACTTTTTATTACAATTTACACTATGCTAATGAAGCGTAATGCTGCAAGTTGGGCAAAAACAAGCCCCTTATCCTTCACCCTCCCACACAAAGTTTTTTTTTTTTTTTTTCCCAGTCTGGATATTGTCTCTTGTCTCTCACTTCATTTAGTTTCGTGAGCTCCACACAGGCCTCCCAGTCTAGAGGCAATTCCCTGGGTATCTCATACTGCGAGGAATGAATCAATGGGCCATTTACAAATCATCGAGTCCCCTTATGCTCTCATGGAACCGTTGGTTTTGTTGCGTTGTTGTATTTTTTTTTTTTTTTTACACACTAGACAGGACTTTGACCTTTAGTTAAATTGGCAGCTGAATAACAGCCCTCTGGGTTGGAGCGCCAAGCTCTGTAAGTCATTTGTAGCACCCATAATTTGGAGCCGGGGGTATAATCAGCAATGGATGATTTGTACTGGCCAGCGGGAGGCTGAAAATAGAAGCTGGCGCTGGCGAGCTTCACACACTGGCCCTGAGCAAATATTTTAGCCTCCCTGTGTTTACCTTTAAGCTGTTCTGTGTGAACACAAAACAGGATCACAAAAAAACACCGACTCCCTGAAAATACCTAGTCACAGGTCAAATCAGCATTATCTCAGTGTGTGTGTGTGTGTGTGTGTGTGTGTGTGTGTGTGTGTGTGTGTGTGGGTGGGTGGTGGTTGGGGGGGAGGGGGGGGGGCTATTTAATTACCGCAACGGTAAATCCATTAATCCTCCTGTCTGTCTGATTTTCCCTCAGTGCTGGCCGTCTAAGGGCCGGAAACGCGGGATATGCTGGTGCGTGGACAAGTACGGCCAACCTCTGCCAGGCTTCAATGGAAAGGAGAAAGGAAGCGTGCCGTGCTACACTCTGGAGAGCCAATAGAAAACAGCAGAGAGGTGAAGGAAAGACAACAAGAGATCGAGGGAGTGTGTGTACACTGCAGAATCTCCACACTCAGACCCTCCATCTTGGACTCGCAAGTCGGTCCTCCAGGAAAATCATAATAATAATGTTAATAATAATAATATCAACTGGAGGGCCTATAATTCTGGCCTTTCCTAGAGCTCGAACGAGCTCGAATTTATTTCTGTGCTCCACGCTTTCGCAGCAGTGGAACTCTAGATGCTTGCAGAAGACAAAGAGGTTGACGGATGAAGGGATGTGGATGTGTCTCCGGAGGCGGGAGAGTTGGAGTGAGGTAGGACTGGACATGGAAGACGGCACTAACCCTACAGAGCACCTTCTATAAGTTAGTGTGTGTGTGTGTGTGTGTGTGTGTGTGTGTGTGTGTGTGTGGCTTGATCTTGTGTCTCCATAGCTTCGTATCTATCAGCAGCTTTTCAAAGCATAGTTTTAGCCTTTAATACGTATTCCTGTTGCGCCCATCTGGGACTTGGAATGAGACGAGACGTTATTGGTGGGATTCAGTATCACGAGCGTAGTGCATGATGCATGAGTACAAGCGTATAAACTCACTCACAGTATCAGGACGGATCATAAAAACCTTCCATATCCACTTTACTTTCTGCGCATGTTCGACATCATTCTCACAGTGTCATAAACACGTCTGCGATGATTCTATAAGACGTTTTTTAAACAGAGAAACACTTGTTTTTATTGCTTGAGTGACAGACAGACATTTTTTTGTTCTGGCTTTTTTTTTTTTTTTTAACGAGTGTGTGAAGCTAAAAACTTTCCAGAAGACATCCACGCACCCTAACATGAGCCAGAATAGGATGTTGATTTTCTTTCTTTCTTTCTTTCTTTCTTCTTTCTTACTTTTTATTATTTTCTTGTCACTAGATTTTGGTTCACTGCGCTAGATTTTCAGGAACTGATGCTCGCTGGGAAATTTGTGACCGTGGCTTTAAATGTATATAACGTGCACAATCACTTCCTTTCGGTGGTCTAACAACTACAACCAACTGGCATTAAGGTATCAAATCCCTAAACAGAGTAGGTTTCTAAAACCTCTAGTTGATGTCAAACTTTCCAGAAATCCCAACTGGAGTAAAAAAGAAACCCTGGAATCTAGTGCAAAATTCAGCAGCCTTCTAGTATAAGTATACAAATATAATACAAGTATACGAAAATAAGTGAAGTACAAGCATGAAATGATCAAAATCCAAACTGAATAAAAAACTTATAATAAAACATAACATAAAAAAATCTATTCCTAAATATACAGAAGAGTAAATTTATAAATTGTCCCAGTAGTGTAACATCATGACAACAAATTATCCAATTGGACTTAAAGTATTTAAATTCTATATGGAATAAAATGCTAAAATTAGCAAAATTGTACATTTCAAAACATACAAAACAAAACAAATGTTTCAATTAGAATAAAAGTTTGAAAACCTCGACCTGATGTAAAATTATCCACATCAAAATATCCAAATGTGGTAAAGTTTAACAAAAAATTGCTATCATAAGGTCACGAAATTATAAACTGGAGAAAATTAATACATCCTGTAACCCGTGGTAGTGTTTTTTTTTTGTTTGTTTTTTTTTTGTCTTGTTTGTTTTTTGGTATTTAAATTTTTATTAACTCGTGAAAAATCGTAAAATGTGCTATAAATGTTTCATCATACAACTAGTACATAAAACATTTTATTTTTTATATCAAGTGGTGTACTCGGGACTAAAACATTACCACGTTATGGCTAACAAGCAGCTGAAACTATAATATAACTGTTTTTGCTTTGTGGAAATCTCATTAGCATCCCGAAACTGTTCCATTATTTCATCAGCTACACTCCAGTTTGGTAGATGAGCCTGTAAAGCCCCAATGAAAAGATTTAACCCGAATGAAGATGTCTGGAGTAAAACATAATCCTAAAGGCGTTCAGGTTTGATGCTTTTTATTTTAACTGCTCAATTTATAAAAAGTCAAATAAATACATCTAAATAGTATTATTCATAATCAACATGTAATCAGGAATAATTTACACCAATAGCCCTCGCTGAGCATAAACAGACTTGATAAAATAAAGTACACAGCACCCCCTGCTGGGTCTACTATAACACCACACTTCCAAAAAATCCTTCTGTCTCACAATGTTAACAAAGCTTAAAAAAATTCCTGGATCATCTCCAAAATCGAATGGAGACCCCCACCTCTGGGAGAAATTTAATGAAAATCCATGCATACATTTTTGTGTAATCCTGCTAACAAACACCAACAGACTGAAGGTAAAACATAACATTCTTGGCAGAAGTACCAATATCTGATTTCTTACCTTAAAATATTTATTCCAGCCCAAACTGTACTGGATTTATGTGTAATAGCCAATAATGCTTGATAAATCCTTAATGCAAGCTGGGTCACAGATCAGCGATGTAAAATGCTAGTTAGTTAGCTAATGTGAACCTGTATATAGTTGTAAGGAAACATGCTCGACAAATTGTAGGAAGTTGTTTCACCAGCATGACGAGAGGCTTGAGGATACAAATTAGCATTGAAATACAGGGACTTTTATCACTGCGCACTATTTTTTGGTATTATGTTTTTCTGTTGGTTCTTTTGTGACCAAAGGCAAAATTTGCTGCGAACAGGGAAACTCAGAACACCGTAAGCACATACTCAGGCTTCTAGTGATATTCAATTGCGTCTAGTACAGTACAATGTAGCTAAGAGTGGGCCCTCTTTATTATAACAGGGTTTTGTTTTGTTTGTTTTTTTGACTAAATCCCCATTGTGATAAGCTATAAGCAAGAAAATAAACAAGAAACCAAAAACTTCTTTCTGGGGACATTCCAGTACATTGTGTGTAAACAATATTTTTGTCATTACTATCTATTAAGTGTGGCTAGATTTTTTATAAGTGTCAGGTTATTCCTCGTGCCTTTAAAGGGGGGAGATATATCTGTGTATATTTTTACTTATAATAATTAAAGATTCTAATTTAAGGAACTATCAGGATTTTGGTGTTGTTATTCCTGTATGCACAAATGCACACTATATAATATGTGAAACGCCCTTTTAACAATTTTTTTTTTTAATCAGTCATTTTTATTAAAAGAATACATGTACAACAGAAATTATATTGTATACACTGATATCATTTTTACATTTACTATAAATAAAAATACATACACAGGTAGTTAGGTAGGTGAACTGTAGCAGCATGTAAAGGTTCAGGGTGTCGGTCAATGTGACAGATCTTCACGCATCACAATTTCTTTTAATATACATGTTTGATGCATCACACAAGAAGAAGCCGTCAGTGACCCAGTCCTCGCAACACAAATCTACTTGAGCCTGTGATCTGAATGGGATGGAAGGCAGGACGGATGGATGGATGGATGGATGGATGTGTTTTCACAGAGATCCAAGGGACACGCCCGCAACATGGGTTTACGAATCCCTGTCTGGTTTTTCTCTCGTTTCCTGTCTTTAAAAAAAAATGTCCTGGCATGCAGCAATGTTGGAACCCTATTCCTAAAGCATTCCTGCTTGCAACTAAAAAGAATCCCAGTGGTATCCGAACTGCTGCTCTCCAAACCAACAGGAACACTAATAGCCTTTCAAATAAAGCACCGTATATAAATAATAATCATCGTTTCGGTGAGATTCGTAATCTCGAATGCTGAGAAAGGAAGGAAGCGATGAGGAAGTGATTCCCAGAGAGAAAGACCTGAGGAAGGAAACCCAGGAACCTGCACTCTGGGGAGAGGTAGAAGCTTTATCCGAGTCACAAACATGAGCCAGATCTGCGATCTACTTTAAAACATCTGGGATCAATTGGCAGTTGTCCATGTAAGTGGAAAAATCCAGAGCTATTCCTTCTAGGGGCAGGAAGAAAACACACACACACACACACACACACAGAGCTCGGACAAATTCACAAACGCAGGCATCGCAAGTCGAAGAAGAAAGTTTAGTAGGTTTGCACGAATGTAGGCGGAATCGACACATCGTAAAGCAAATAAATGGTGAAGCTGTTTAAGTTCAAAGCTCCTAAACTGGGCTGAGACTAGAAGGATGCAAACCCACTCTACCGGTTTTTCATAGTGGTGTGAGATTCAATGGATTTTTGATATGTGCCATGGTTCTACTGCTATTTCAACGTAGCAATGGAGTTGTTTCATCCAAACAACAGTGATAGTACAATAGAAATACAAATGAAACAACACTATTTCAGAAAATATAAATACCTCTTGATGATTGATTAGCCTATTGAGGAACATTCAATAAATATGCACTGATATGAACCAGAAATAATGATAATAAATTAAAAAAAGACAAATCAGAAAGGTTTAGTGTATATACTGTACATACTACATATATTAAAGGTGCAGTGTGTAACATTTTGAAGGATCTAATAGCAAAAATTAAGTATATCATCAATAAATACATTTAAATTAAGCTATAATTATTAAATAATAATAATAATAATAATAAGTATTTATATCTATATGGTCACAAATATTTCCCCCCCCCTGAGAGTTCAGGGCTATGGTGGCGTAGTGGTTAGCACGTCCGTCTCACAGCAGCAAAGGCCTGGGTTCGATTCCCGGGCTCGGGCGTTTCTGTATAGGGTTATCATGTTCTCCCTGTGCCTGTGTGGGTTTCCTCCACGTACTCCGGTTTCCTCCCACAGTCCCAAAACATGCACATGTTAGACTAACTGGCTGTTCTAATTCGCCCCTAGGTGTAAGTGTGAGTGCAAAGGTCTGGCGAGCTGTGCAGGGTGTACCCCGCCTTTGCCCAGAGTCGGCTGAGATGGGCGCCAGGCTCCTTGTGACCCTAATTAGGATTAAGCGGCTTAGAAAATGAGTGTGTGGTGAGTACAGGGCTGTCTGTTGTGCTGACTCTTTTCGCACACGCGCGTTATACTGTCTTGTAAGGTGGTAGATCGCAGCAAACATGCATGTTAACAGTATGGGTTGGGAAGATCCAGTAATTAGGATTAGGGTTGGACTTAGGTAATTTATGGTAATTAGCCTGGTACTCGCCTGGGGGGAAAAATATGCAAACAGGTCCACTTTCATGGAGGCTGCCTTCTTGGAAGAGGGGGGGTTCAGGAATTAAATTTTAATTGGTCGCAGACTGGAACCTGCCAAGAGACGCCACTAAATCTTCCACACTGTACCTTTAAGTTGTATTTTGGAATCAGATGTCCCAGTGATATTAGGTAGGTAGTCCTGATTAATGAAAGTGCTTTTGTATGAAACACAACTTGTGTGTATGAAAAGAGCAGCAGGGTTCAGTGAGTGATCTCCTGGTGACAGAGGGCGTCTTCGGGGACATCACTGGATCCTACAATTCTCTTCCCATTCCAAGCAGACACGCACCAACATCGTGCAGGCTGGCCGACAAGGGAGGTCTCGCACTGTGATCACGACGGAACGGACAGAAAGAGACAGAGAGACGTGATTTAGTGTACAGTTCACTTAAGATTAGCTGGAAGCAAAACATACACTATCACGTACCATATGTAACCTGAAGATCACATGATGGTGTATGGAACCACACTGGGATCAAAGCAATTTGAGTAAATATGAGGTGCGATCAAAATGTTGCAAGGATAGGTTGTCCACACAGTAGCTATCATCATGGGTAAGTGTTTACATTTACGGCATTTGGCAGACACCCTTATCCAGAGTGAATTACATTATTTTTTTTATACAACTGAGCAATTGAAGGTTAAGGGTCTTGCTCAGGGACCCAACAGTGGCACCTTGGTGGTTCTGGGGCTTGAACGGTTCAAGCCCCAGAACCACCAAGGTGCCACTGTTGGTGGTTCTGGGGCTTGAACCGCCAACCTTCAGGTCAGTACTCCAGGGCTTTAACCACTGAGCCACATCTGCCCAGTACGCCAAGTGACATCACACTGTCAACATCAGGACCTGTGTTACACATGTTTTTGTGGCAATGCACAACCATCAAGCTCCGGTCAGCAGAGGAGACCCTAAAAAGGCTTCAGCAAGCCTATGGCTATAAAGCAATAAGGTGGGTGAGGTGTTTGAGGAGTATTCAGGCATGAAAACGGCACCACTGGAGAAACTTGTTGAAGTGGTTGTGCTCTGGTCCAACGGCAAATCAATATCATCACAAAAATACATGTACCACAAGTCTGAATGTTGACAGCGCAAAGTCACATGGCACACTGACTCACAGGAGTGACTGCTCATTCCTGCAAAGTGTACAAAACTGTAGGACGCTCAGGAACTCGTTCGCTACAGTAACAGACCCGGAACTGTTCATAAAGGTTTGGGCTTGGAATTCACGTTCAGGCTCACCTGCTTGGTCTTGTAGAAGCCATGCTTGTCGCAGTTGGGAAGGTAAAACGTAGTAAACTTCTCACCCAGAGTCTGCTGCGAGGCTGTGATAGTGTCCAGGGCAGAGTGCAGTTCGTTGTGACATGGACCCTACAACGAAACATCGATCAGACTTCTATTGATGAAATGTGTGTTGCTTTCACCTGCTGTAGATGGACACCCTAAAGACTAATGGGTCACAGATCCAGTTTAAACCCAGGCCTCATGCATGCACTGTATTTGATGTCTCTTAAACAGAGTAGATTCGCCTGGATGCCGGGAGTCCGATCTTGGAATTCCAGGTATCTTAGCATCTGGAAAACAATACAATCATGGAACACTACTAGCTCAAAGACACCGAGGACTTAAGAACTCTTCCATTAAACATTATCTACTCTGAACCTTAAACTCCAGAGAGAGGCAGTCAGGGGGGTCCAAATTTATCTGCAAAGTGCTCGAGTGGTTGCAGCTTTCCTTCCAACCAAGCAGGAGCCGTACCTGAGGGTCAGCTTAAGGCCAAGCTGAACTGATTAATCAGGTGGCTCTTGACTTGTCAAAATGTAGACCTGCGTCCACGTGATTGGATGTTGCTGTTTTGGATTATATCTGGAGAAGCTTGGTTAAGACTTGGAATAGAGCCATTTTAAGGCCTGACTGTGAGAACATCTGATTTTATTTTATTTACAAAAAACTGTAAAAGGGACGGCACGGTGGCGTAGTGGTTAGCACATCTGCCTCATAGCAAGAAGGCCCTGGGTTCGAGTCCCAAACTTGGGCATTTCTGTGTGGAGTTCTCTCCATGCTTGCGTGGGTTTCCTCCGGGAACTCCGGTTTCCTCCCACAGTCCAAAAACATGTACATTAGGATAACTTGCCCCTAGGGGTGAGTTTGCCCCTATCTTGCCCATAGGGGTGAGTGCGTGTGTGAATGGTTGTGTGTTAGCCCTGCATTGGTCATGGTGTGACCCGCCTTCACCCAGTGTCGGCTGAGATAGGCTCTAGCCTCCCTGTGACCCTAGTGGGATTATGTTCGGCAAATGAGTGAGTGAGTGAGAACTGTAAATAAGGTTTATGGGACGGGTTCATAACTCAACCCAGAGGTGTGTCCAGTTATATCCACAACTGGCTTGCGTGGCCACAGTTCCAACCAATCAAGAACCGCTCCAGTTTAATCAGTTTATCTTGGCCTAATCAGCTGTCAGATGTGGCTCCTGCTTGGGTGGAAGGAAAGCCTTCATTCACACCTCTCTGCTGTAGATAAGACCCGACACCACTGCCAGATAAACTTCAGAATTTCATAAATGTATTTTTTTCCAACTTCCTGACACTCAGTGCTCCAGGTATTCTCCAGTTTCCAGTCTAGCATGAAGAATCATGTGAACTGGTATCAGGGTTCCCAAGACGGGATTGGTAACCCAACCTTAAAACATCTCAGAATGGCTCAAGTACCTCTTGTTACGGAAGAAATAATCCACGGGGTGAAGCTGGACCTGGTCCAGCTCCTCCTCCCCAGGTGGGGGAAATGTGTTTGATGTGTTTTATGTTGTACAGAGTTGTGTGGATTAGGGTTTAGGAGCTAGAGCTTTGGAGGAAAGGGTTCGGATTGGATCAAAATGTTGGATCAAATCCAACTCCGCCCACTAAAATTTACATTCTGCACTGACAGCCATCACGAATGTTGCATTCACTGTAACTCTAATCAGGAGCCTGACTCTTGTCAAGTGTTACAACACTGCCCCCTAGGGTCACAGAGATTAAATTACAGTCTGTTTTTTTTTTTTATTATTATTATCGACACTAACCGGGGCAATGGTGGCCTGGTGGTAGGGTGCTGGATTACTGATCCCAAGGTCGGGGGTTCAAGCCCCACAATCACCAGGTTGTCACTGCTGTCCTCCGAGTGCAGCTAACTGGGTCATTAAAGGTCGTCCATGACTCTCACTGTCTGTAGTGAGAGGCATGTAAAAGAACCCTTGCTGACTTTCGTAAAGAGGAGGCTGCATTGCCGTCAGCGTGTTTCTGCCCTGCGATGGCCTTCCGAGCTGCACAGGGTGTACTCTGCCCTCACCCAGAGTCGGATGAGATGGCCCGAATTAGGATTAAGCGCTTCAGAAAATGATTGAATGAATGACACACTGACCTGTAAACTGAAATGTTTCCACCTACTATATTGTTTTTTTTCCCCTCTAAATGCATTAGCAATCTAGAAACTGCTTATTTTTGATGTCCAGATATTAAAATCATTGGCTGAAATCTCCCCTTTGGGTAATTACACTAAAAAATAAACTAGATTTTGGTACCTTTAGCAGTACACTGGCTTGTCAATGGGACAGTATCCTCAAAAGTGCTTAGTTGTACCCTTTTTATGTACCTTTTAATGCATGGGAACATATATGTACCCTTTTCACCCTTATGGTACTTATATAGTTACCTGAAGGTCCAATAATTATCTCTGGACGGTGCATTCGTGTAGAGTATATCTTAAGGGACAATAATGGACTTCTAGGCTACCCCCATTTCTGCTATATCTTGTTGTGGTTATCTATGATCGGTCGAAGGAAATCCTCAGGACAAATTTCTGTCACTAATATAAATTTAATAAACATTATGTCGTAGCATCTTCTTGTCCAGTGGAGTGTGAATCAGTACAACAGCTTTTTGTTCTTTGTCCTGGTGTCTCCACCTTTTAGTAGGACATATTATTTTATTTTGCCAGGAATTTAAATAATAATTATGGTGTGGGTTTTTTTGTTTGTTTGTTTGTTTTGTTTGTTTTTTTTTTTTTTTGCTTTTTGTAAATAAGAGATTTTAGACTTTTAGTTTTTCAATTAACAGGAAAAAATCTACAAACTGCTAAAGTGCATGATGTCATTATGATTATAATATATGCATGACGTCGAATTCATATGGTCACTTTAGAACTACTTTTGATTTAAAACCTTTATTCCTAAATATATACACTTTAGTTTCATATTACATTTTTATTCTTAATGTTGTTATGAATGTTCTGTAGGATTCTCTCATTTTTGTTCATCTTAGATTTTTTATGTAAAATGTGCATGTGTTGCATAAATAAATTGACATTTTTGAAGATACATCAAAGGTCCAATTAGTGGCAATTTGGTTTAAAAAAATTAT
>JAQMYF010000010.1:21881612-21907020 GCA_030014195.1 Neosilurus mollespiculum | reverse complement strand
GAGAGGGGGAGAAAGAGAGTGGGGGGGGAGTTAGAGAGAGAGAGAGAGAGAGAGAGAGAGAGAAGAGGAAAGGAGAGCGGGAGAGAAAGAGAGAGTAGGGGGAGAAAGAGAGAGAAAGAAGAGGAAGAGAGAGGGGGAGAAAGAGAGAGTAGGGAGAGAGAGATAGTAAGAGAGGAGGGAGAGAGAGAGAAGAGGAAGAGAGAGAGAGAGATAGTAAGAGAGAGGATGGAGAGAGATAGTAAAGGGGGGAGAGAAGAATAAGAGGGGGAGAAAGAGAGAGAGAGGGGGGGGGGAGATAGTAAGAGAGGAGGGAGAGAGAGAGAGAAGAGGAAAAGAGAGAGGAGGAGAGAGAGATAGTAAGACCGAAGGGAAGAGAGATAGGGGGGGGGGGGGGTCAACATAGCATTGAAATGCTTAACTTAAAAAAAAACACCCATTAATATTTATTTGCTATTTTATATTCATTTATTTTTTAAGCTGTTTAATCTTTATTGGGGTCGCGGGGAAGCTGGCGCCCATCTCAGCCGATTCCGGGTGAAGGCGGGGTACACCCTGAACAGCTCACCAGGCCATCGCAGGCTCAACACACACACGACCATTCACACTTACACTCACACCTAGGGCAAATTTGGAATGGACAGTTAGCCTATTGTGCATGTTTTTTTTTGGACTGTCGGAGGAAACCCGGGTACCCAGAAGAAACCCATGCAAGCACTGGGAGAACATTTAAACTCCACACAGAAACGCCCCGAGCCCGGGAATCGAACCCAGGACCGTCTTGCTATGATGCAGATGTGCTTGCTATTTCAAATTTTACTAAAATTTGAAAATGAATTTTATGTTCACACCAGAGCGGCACGGTGGCGTAGTGGTTATCATGTCGGCCTTTCAAGAAGAAGGTCCTGATTTCTAAACCAAGGCATTAAGAGGTGAGACATTCGCATGTTCTCCCCGTGCTTGCATGGGTTTCCGCCGGGTACTCCGGTTTCACCCACAGGCCAAAAACATGTACAGTAGGCTGATTGGCAGTTCCGAATCGCCCATAGATGTGAGACTGAGTGTGAATGGTTGTATGTGTGTGGCCCCCATGATGCCTGGCGGGCTGTTCAGGGTGTACCCCGCTTTCACCTAGAGTCGGCAGAGATGGGCGCCAGCCTCCCTGCAACCCTACTAAGGATTAAGCGGCGTAGAACATGAATAAATATTACTAAATGAGGTGGCACAGTGATGTAGAGCTTAGCAAGCCTCAGAGTCGGAAGGTCCTGGGTTCAAGTCCCGGGCTCGGTGAGAGGGCAAATGAATTGTTTCATTTTTCTATTTTATCTACATTGTTGTGAATTAATATAGAAAGAGTAATTCATAGCCACTTGGTTCAGCTCTGTGAGATCCTGGAGGAATTGTGGGATAGCTGGTGCGTTATTGGCGGCTGTGGAAATCAGTCAAGCCTTTCGAGATGCTCCGAAATAACATGTGATGCATCAGGAGAGAAATCGCAGGCATCGCCTGTCCATTTTTAGACAGACTCAACAGCTGGTCCGAGATCCACAAGCTGGAGTTAAAAACGGTGAGTTCTTCCGGATTTTTCTTAAGGACCTCCAACGTTCTTTGATTCCAGATGGTTGTCCTGCATATCCTGTTTGTTGGCTGTGAGCTGAGGACTGAACAGACCATCTGCATGTCCATGAACATGAACAGCACTCCGCTCGCTCTCCACTGCGCTATTTTTGGGAGTTTTGTCTGTTTAGATTTATCCGAATCAATGCGGCCATGACATCCCACAATTCATTGCAGTAGCTGAGTGTATACACAGCGTAACATATTTGATAAATAATATACTGCTGTTTACAGTACAGAGTCGACACGGTGGCGCAGTGGTTAGCACATCTACCTCACATTGATAAGGTCATGGGTTCGAGTCCCAGGCTCTGTGTGGAGCTTGGATGTTCTCACCGTGCTTATATGGGTTTCCTCCGAGTGCACTGGTTTCCTCCTACAGTCCAAATACAGGCACATTAGGCTAATTAGATGTTCCAAATTGCCCCTAGGTGTGGGTGTGAGTGTGTGTTGGCCCCGCCTTTGCCCAGTGTCGGCTTAAATAGGCTCCAACCTCCCCAAAACTCTATTTAGGATGAAACGGCTTAAAAAATGAATAAATGAATCCTCAACCCTGAAAAGCACGACACGACCAGATTCCTGAATCTCCCTGTTTTAAAATCACTGTCTGGACTCACAGATGAAAGAACATTGGTTTGTTATAGCAGAGGAACCACTCAAGTTTGTCAGGCACACTTTAAGAATACGCCGAGCCTGGAAGTGAGCTGGTCAAGTGCGACCATGAGCGGCGTCTTCTGATTGACTTCTGCTCTACGGTCACACTCGTACAGACATTAGTACAATTCGGACCCTTCCCATCTCGATACTGAGATTGTGGGTAATGGAGACGCAGGGCAAGGAGAAGATATTTCATACTGCCTGCTCGCACTACATACAATCATTTACTACAATTCTATTATTATGAATGAACATCATCACAAACAAGCAGTTTATATATAATTTTGTGTTATAAATTGGAGTTATTCTCTCGATTAGAGTTGATTGATTTGGTTAAATGATGTCCAGCAGGGATGCTAGAGCCTAACTCAGCCAACACTGGACAAAGGCAATACACACCCTGGACAGCTCACCAGTCCATCACAGGGCCAAGACATGCACACAACCATTTACACTCACACCTAAATAGTAAATGGCTTTGGATGTGTTGCCCTTCAATGGTCTGTTCAGGGTGGACCCCGTCTTTGCCCGGTGTCAGCTGAGAGAGGCTCCAGCTTCCCTGCGACCCTGGTAGAGGTTTAGGTGCTTTGGTAAATGAATGAGTGACAGATTTAGACCCAGATTAGGCCAATAATGCACCTCTGCCCTTTTACATTACCAAAACATAAACTTTATCAAAACAGCATTGAGATTATTTATTTATTTATTTTTGGCTTCTTTATAACTGTAACAAAATTTGCATTGTGTAAAGTGGCCATCACACAAGATTGGTTCCAACAAAGACTCAGGGCGGTTCCAACCCATATTGGACCGAAGTAACATCGTAATGATGTTCGCTGTCAACCAACACTGACCGCCATTAACTGAGATTTTCAGAATGCTTGAAATATCACGGTGGCTCTCTAAACTGTGTATCGCCATCTAGCTGCCTTGCCTTGTGTCACCTTTCACAACCTTTCTGTGACCCGCACTCGGTATAACCTCTTTACAACCTATTCACACCGTGTTTTACACCTACTGCTCACAAGTACTTTGGCTCGTCACCCTCATTTTAATCCACCTTCCAAACCGCCCCTGTGTTAGACAGTTTTGCCACACCATCATGACATTTTGGCAATTCAGTGAGGAAACTGTGCTGAACCTCTGTCAGAACTGCCCCCTTTAGAGATCTGCTTAAGAAGGCGTTTTATCAAATGTTAGCAATGTTAGCATGAAGAGAGATCAGTAGCCTGACAAGGTTTGTATTCAGCACCGTGAGTTGACTTTTACGTCACGGTGATGAGACAGAGACTTACGTAGATGATGTTGATAATTAAATAAAGAGCTCAGGAATAAAATATCCAAACCAGAGGAAGAACAGGACATGGCTCTATGTGTGTGTGTGTGTGTGTGTGTGTGTGTGTGTGTGTGTTACTTACAGAAGTTCAAGCAGCCATTAATCTCAATTACACCCCACATTACCCCAAGAGGGAGGAGCCACGACTGTGCATGCATGCATGTCTGCACCTAACTACAGTCTCATGGCACCGCTGTACCTTTTAGGGTCCAGTGGCTCATCAGTGTGGCAGCACCCTCTAAGGTACTGAAATATACTGCTTGGGAAAATATTTGGATATTTCCAAACTAGAAATATACAGAGTTACCTTCAGGTCCTGTATTTTCCCTAGGGGGTATATTAGTGCTAATTTTACCCCGGGGTCCGTCCTTGTGTACCCCTATTTTTGACACTGTACGTATGTAGCTTATCTCAAGTCTTCAGACTTGAAATCAGAGACATCCTGACATACAGCTAATGAGTATACTTTAGGTCTGCCCATAAAAATGAAATGTTTCTACATTAGAAAAAAAAAAAAATTATAAAAATAATATACAGATTTAGGCACTGCCAAAAAAGCGGAGCGCCCCAGGAGATTTCTGTGGGCTGTTTCTTTTCTGTTTATAATTATTTATTTATTCTGTCTATGTTTTACAAGTTTAAGACATGTTTTCTGGAAAACTCAGTAGAATCATTGGCAAAAATACTTTGGATTATATTAAAAAATTCCATTTGTTGTTTGGATGTTCATTCATTCATTCATTTTCTGAACCGCTTATTCCTAATTAGGGTCGCAGGGAGGCTGGCGCCCATCTCAGCTGACTCTGGGCGGGGGACACCCTGGACAACTCGCCAGGCCATCGCAGGGCCATCAGTCACACAACCATTCGCACTCACACCTAGGGGAACAGCCAATTAGCCTACCGTGCATGTTTTTGGACTGCGGGAGGAAACCGGAGTACACGGAGGAAACCCACGCAAAGCACAGGGAGAACATGCAAACTCCACACAGAAACGCCCGAGCTGGGAATCGAACCCAGGACCTTCTTGCTGTGAGGCGGATGTGCTAACCACTATGCCACCATGCCACCCTGTTTGGATGTTGTTTCAGTAAACATACAAACATAACAACCAATCAGCATTGTGATCAGAACATGATGCATGTCAGGCAATCACCATAATGATAAATAACAGCCAATCAGCATTGCAATGCAACTTTGCACCCACGTGACCTTGTCACGTGGCAATTTGATCGTGTCTCGTATGCACACACACACATGCACAAACACACACACACTTCAGTATTAAATTCGATTCATTCATTTGCTGAGCAGCTTAATACTACTAGGGTTGCGAGGAGGATGGAGCCCATCTCAGCCAACTCTGGGCAAAGCGTACACCCTGAACACTTTGCCAGACCATTGCAGGACAAACACATACAACCATTCACATTCACACTCACACCTAGGATCAATTTGGAACAGCCACTTAGCCTAATGTGCATGTCTTTGGACTGTAAGAGGAAACCGGAGTACATGGAGGAAACCCAAACAGGCACAGGGAGAACATGCAAACTGCATACAGTCTCTACAGTCGCCAAGACCAGGACTCGAACCCAGGACTTTTTGCTGCAGGGTGGATATGCTAACCACTACACCACTGTGCCGCCCTGTATTAAGTCTGAAGCTGTAAACTATTGGGAGTTGTGTAAAAAAATTATAAAGACGCAGCAATTAAAATAATTCCTCCCAAGATTTGATTATTTACGTCTAAACACATTTCATGCTTTTCTTTAGAAAAAGTAATTCACTGAGGGAGTTTTACTAGGTGCTTTTAGCTTCCCGAACCCAAGCTGGAGGCACAAAATGCCACTAAATGAGTTTAGAGTTTGTGCTCGTGGAAGCACAGATGCGGCAGGACTTCTCTCTATCAGCAATCAACAAACACTACAGACTGACACAAAGCACTCCAAATTGAATTACTTTGTATAAACATCCACTCGCTCCACAATGCAGATACAATACCTAAATACTCTCAATTCTCATTAATCAAAAGGTGTTGATTCATTTTCTATCAAAGCAGATCAGCCACAAATCACAAGCGTCAATTAATTCTATTGCTGATTTTTTTTTTCGTCTGTAGAAACGACATGATGAGGGTGGGGAACAGTGGAGGGGGGCAGTGAGGGATGGTGAGGATAGTGGAGGGACAGTGGGGGATGGTGGGGGGATGGTGTGTATAGTGGAAGGACAGTGGGGGATGATGGGGGGAAGGTGAGGATAGTGGAGGGACAGTGGGGGAGGGTGGGGGTATGGTGTGGATAGTGGAGGGACAGTGGGAGATGATGGGGGGATAGTGAGGATAGTGGAGAGACAGTGGATGAGGGTGGGGGGATGGTGTGGATAGTGCAGGGACAGTGGGGGAGGGTAGGGGGATGGTGTGGATAGTGGAGGGACAGTGGGGGATGGAGGGGGGGGTGAGGATAGTGGAGGGACAGTGTGGGATGAAGGGGGATGGTGAGGATAGTGAAGGGACAGTGGGGGATGGTGGGGGGGTGGTGAGTGTAGTGGAGGGACAGTGTGGGATGACGGGGGATGGTGAGGATAGTGTAGGGACAGTGGGGGATGGTGGGGGGGGGTAGTGTGGATAGTGGAGGGACAGTGGGGGGATGGTGAGGAGGGTGGGGGACAGTGGGGGGAGAGTGAGGACAGTGAATTCTTGAACATTCCAAGAATATGCAAAACTGGATAAAACAGAATTTCTAAAAGAGTTTTAAAACAGATCAATAATTTATTTCATCGGAGCACATCGTTCCTATTCTACCTCTGCCATCGTTTCCACATGAAGTCTCCCACTCTTCACGTTCTGCTCTGTTCATTAAGTAAAGAAAAAGCGAAGAAATGCACAGTGGGATTTTCTCCAACACTCCATTTGGGAGCTGATGCAATAGCACCACATCTATGAGCTCAGACACAGTAGCATGATAAATGGACAATTCTGTGCGTTTCGTTACTTAAACACTGGAAGGTTCTCCTGCTTCACTGTGCAGTTAAATCATTTATAAAAACGGATTCTTCAAATCTGAGCACAGATCCACCCGTCTGATCATTTCCACCACCTGTTTCTTAGTGTTAGTCTCTGATTCCTTTATCATTAGTAGCTTTGTGGTGTTATAACAGACAAACCCTTTCTCGCATGTCTTCAGCATAACAGTGGTATGAAAGCCATGCAAGTATATGCTCTTCGGGAAGGGGGGGGGGGGGGGTAACAGGAGATGATCTGACACAGACACTGTGTCTCAATTCACATGCTTGCGTACACATTTACACTGTGAAGGATATCATCATGTAGTGCATTATTAGTACCAGATGCCCTCAAAACCATTTAAATGTGAATGTAACTAAATACTTTGCACTCTCAGAGGTCGCCATCTTAGTCGAGTACAGAGTGGGATCAGATCCTCAGATGAAAATGCCGGGGATGTCGCCATTTCTGGTAAGTACACAACTTACGGTGCTCGATTTGAGAAAAGACTATCCCGTTGAAAATCACACGCTCTGCAAGTAAGTATACTGACAGCCATTAAAAACTTTGAGAGAGAAGTTCCTGTACATCTGTATTTGTAGGGGGGGTGAAGGGGGGGTACACCCTGTGGTTTTATTGATGAAAGTACTCGGGCACTTGAGAAAATGATGAGTTGTCATGTTGTCACGCTTCATTGCACATGTGTAGGTCGCTTTACAAAAGTGGACCAAATGCAGTTTGAGCCAAAACACAACGTGTATCTGCACAATACGAGGAGAGGTTTGGAAAGCCTATATAAAGGCTCAGAAATGTCCACTATTGTTATTCTAGTGCACATCATAATGCCACGGCTATCACGTGAACAATGTCTCCAGGCAATGGGTATGGTGGAGGCCAGGTTGAGCTACAGTGAGGTAGCGAGGCATATGGGCTGTACACAACCCGCCATCAGAAACCTGATTGACTGCCACAACATGACAAGGTCGGTTGATGACAGGCGACGACCAGGGCGAGAGAGAGTGACGACTCCAGAACAGGATCACTACATCCGAATGCAGCATGGTTGCTGTGTCACCGCAAATCACTGCCTGTATCACTGCAAACCACCACCTGTATCAACGCAAATCGCTGCCTGTATCAACGCAAACGGAAGCCATACCCAATACCAACTGTTTTGACTTTCATTTCGGCAGGTTTTTAATGACTGTCAGTGTACATACCTTCAAAGTACACTGATGGAAAATATGAATTACAACACAGCAAGGGTCTTGTGGGACAGCAGTGGGGATTCTGTTTCGAGCAAATGGAGCTCTGTTCCATGTCATGTTCATGACCGACACTCCAATCAGGAAGTAATCCACTTCTATTCAAGCTTTATAAGGACAGACAGGAAACCCTTGGGACTGCCCATGTCTAAGGCTACTGAGAGGTCAAGGAAGACTAACACTGAGGATAATTTGGCTGATTGAGTAACGTGAAGCTTAGTCCGTCACAAGGACAATTTCTGTTGAGGGTGTCACCTTAAAGCCAATCTGGTTAGTGTCATTGTGGGTGAAGTACAGACAGAACTGATTGGTTGAAAGGGAAAGTATGAGCAGTTGGTGGTTGCTAATGTCTTTCTGTCTAGAAGGCGGTTGTTACATGACCAGATGTTCGCAAGCCATTCGGGATGAAAGTGATGAAGATCTTGAGAGTATACTGCACTGTCGATATAATCTGATAATGACACAGGAGTCAAATTGGGTAATGACATACTAGACACAGATTAGATAGGAAGAAGAAGAAGAAGAGAATACAAAGACAAAAGAAAACAAAAGAAAAATGGAGAAATGTCAGAGGATGGAGACGAGCAAGCAAGAGGGACAGGATCAAGGCAGTGGCAAGCAGACAAATAATGATGACAAAAAGATAAAGAAAAAGAGAAAGTGAGCCTGGGAAAGAAGAGAGCTGAGAAAGAGAGAGTGTGTGAGAATGAGAGTGGGCTTTGCTTGGCAGAGATGAAGACGTGATTAGGAGGACTGCGTGTTCCTGGCACTATTTCTCAAGCCTGTCCTCATCAACCAGGTGGCCTGCATCTTGCCTACACACTTTCCCACCCTCTCGCCAGCCATGTGTGACTGACTGGACCCACAAGTTTGTTTAGAAAAATCCAGAGAAAAAACAAGACTAACGAGTTTACTGACTAGTAATTCTGGGAGCTGTGGTGTAGTGTTTCGGGTGCTGGGCTCATGATCAAGAGATCATGGGTTTGAATCGCCATAAGACCCCCACCGTGCTAAGACCCCTGGGCAGGGTCATGACCACAAGTGTGCCTCTGTCCACACAGCAGTATAAATGGGTTCCAGTAAAAGTACTGGGAGGGTAACCTGCGATGGACTAGCGCTCCATCCAGGAGGAGTTCAACTTCTAGCTGCTTCACACTCCAACAATGGGCTCGGGTTGAAAAAGCCAAAAACACTCTAGCTTAGTCCTGCAATAGAAGCCATATAGATTAGCCAGTTAGCCTAATGTGTATGACTGTGGAGGAACCCAGAGGCAATCCTACGCTAGCACATGGAGAACATGCAAACTCCACACTGAAACACCCTCGCTGAGCCCAGGATTCAAAACCAGGACCTTCTTGCTGCAGAGTGGACGTGCTAACCACTACACCACAGAGTACCATATGCAAGAAAAGTAAATGAAGCTTTAAGAATTACAGTCTTACTAAAGTTATATATTGAATTCTATTCAAAATGTCCTCAACTAGGGTCAGTTTCTGTTTTAGAATCTGGAGCTGACACAGTTAAGAACTCATATGAGAGTAGTAATCCCAGAATTATCACAGGTCAGCTATATACAGCATGAGGCACTTTAAGACTTTCACTGGGCTGCAAATGGAAAAACAGCCAGACTGAAATCTACGAATCATCTCTGACTGGTTACAGTCCTGTTTAAAGAGCTCAGCATTGCACTCCACTGCATTTGGGGATTGAGTTGCCATTTAACAGATTCCCTTAAGAGAAATGCTAATAACTAATCTATATGGATTCACTAATTATTTATTCAAGCCAATGTTTTAATTGAGCCAAATGTCAACGACGAGTGAAGGGTCATCAACTTGAGTAGATGTGGGTGTAAAGCAAGAATAGCCACTATGCCACTGTTGTTCTAGGGTGAGCCTGGGCTATCTCAAGACTCCCTGAGACTGGTAGCCTGGGGCTCTAAACCTCGAGCCAACAATTCTGTTTGCATTTTTATCATCATGTCTACAGCACAGCACTGAACACAAACACGAATCTATGCATAAAAGTGCAGTATTATGGAATCATGGTCTAAAACTTGTATCTCATTCATTAGGCCATTTCTTTTCTTTCTTTTTATTTACAGATTTTAAGCTTATTATAAATTTTCTTTTTTGTTTTAAATCACTTTGACTATTTAAAAAACCTCACTTGCTGAAATAGTCCAAACTCTGCCTTCCACCTTGACACCCCACCTTACACACCAATTGGCCTCAACAGGCTCATATGTGATTATCGACCCAAATTCCCAGACTTTTAGCCTAGTAGTAGCCCCAATAATACATGATTAAACCCCTAAAGTGACAATGGAAATGATAATAGCCTTGGCTTGCACCAGCTCGTCTGGCCTTATATGGATGGTAGAATCACGGCTATTTTGGAAGCATTCAGTATCAATATCAATTCTTCTTAGACAACCTTCCAGACTGGTCCATTATGGCAGTTTGGTACTGTTACCAACATTCATTCTTTTGCCAAACCATTTAATCCTACTAGGGTTGCAGTGAGGCTGGAGCCTATCTCAGCTGACTGTGTGCGAAGCTGGGGTACACCATGAACAGCTCACCAGTCCATTATAGGGCAACACACACAAAACTGCTCACACTCACACCTAGGGTCAATTTGGAACAGCTAATTAGCCTAATGTGCTTGTCTTTGGATTGTAGGAGGATACTGGAGCACCCAGAGGAAACCCACGCAAGCGCGGGAGAACATGCAAACTCCACACAGAGATGCCCTCGCCGAGCCCAGGACTCAAACTCTTAAAAACTCTAAAAGAATCTAAAAGACTTTCTTGCTGTAAGGTGGACGTGCTAACCACTACGCCACTATGCCGCCCACTATTGCCAACAATTGCCAATCCGAGCTGGGGTACTATCATTGGGCCAAAACAAAGAGACTGCCAGCCATTCACCCCATGTAGAGTAGCCAGTTGACCTAATCTGATTGTGGGAGGAAACCAGAGCACCAGGAGGAAACCCATGAAATGCAAAATGAACCTGGAAGCGGCTTGCCATGAGGCGACAGTGTTAACCATACAGAGAAGGGAAACAGTACAAAATGTGCTAAAAGGACACATGAAATGTTCAGCATAAGCATCCTGTGAACAGGAGTCCTGAGAGAACCACAGGACAGTTTATGCTGCAGCATTCACAGCACAGTTGTTAGGAAGTGCAACTCTCTACCATACGTGGGTAATTTTATCCACCACAGCAGGACAAGTGAGTCATAGGCACAGCAGTGTTTGGAAAGTGCAGGTCCCTCCGGGATCCAGGTGAGATTATCTAGAGCAGCAAGAAAGGGAATAAGGAGTGCAGACAGTTCGCAGACGGTACACCAGAAGCCAAAGTACAGCAATCAGGATCAATCAGGTTGATTCTGACGAGTAGGTGGAGACGGATCATAGTGCCAGGACAGACGACATCTCGTCAAGCAGCAGGAAGGCGCATGTAGCTTTACAGGACGTAAGAACAGGTGGTCAGGTATGATAGGTGTGTACTAGGTAGTATAATGTAGAAAGACTAAGCGGGGACTCAGGCAGGTCTAGCTATGACAGAATAATTAAAAGACAGAGCCAGAAGGTAACATAGGCATGAGGGCACCCTGGGACATCGATGTCCTTCCACTTCATCGTAAACAAATCTGAGTTACCGCATGAAGGAGAGCACAGAAATCATGACATGCTTTACTATAGAGCTCTAGACCAACAAAACCTCAGATCCATACTTTTATCTGAGAGAAAAGCTTGTTATCAAACCACCTCATAACACAAATGTTTTCTCCAGTGCAGAAGTAAAGAGTTTCCCAATACTAATTACTGGGATGTTCCATCGCTAGAGGCTTACAAGGAAAAACCTCTTCCCCCTGTTTCTGACCTCATTATTCCAAGTAATAATAACCTACAGGGCGGTACGTTGGCGTCGTGGTTGGCTGTATAAATACTATAATAATTTTTTTTATATTTTATTGTAGAAATTTTTTCCATCACATCAGAAAGCTTACAAATAAATAAATAAATCGAGCGACACGGTAGCGTAGTGCTTAGCACGTCCACGCAAAAAGGTTCTGGATTTGAGTCCCGAGCTCGGCAGGGGCGTTTCTGTGTGCACTTTGCATCTTCTTCCTGTGCATGCATGGGCTTCCTCTGGGTACTCCGGTTTCCTCCCTCAGTCCAAAAACATGCACATTAGCATAATTAGCTGTTCCTAAAAATTGCCACTAGGTGTGAGTGTGTTCGGTTGTGTGTTTATTGGCCCTGCAATGCATGAAAGTGAATGAATGATAAACAACATGCACCTTGTGATCAAATTAGAAGTGGAAGATTGCGATAAATAAATAAATAAGTTCCCTCAGGTGCTGCAGAGCTTGATACTCATTTGCAAAACCACTTAATCCTACTGCGAGGGTTACAGAGAGGCTGGAGCTTATCTCCGCCAACACTGGGCAAAGCCAAGATACACCCCAAACAGCTCACCAGACCATTGCAGGGCCAACACAGCCAACTAATCATCTTCACATCCACACCTAGGGGCTAATTTGAAACAGCCAATTAGCCTAACGTTTATGTTGTTGGACTGTAGGAGGAAACTGGAGTACCCAGAAAAAAGTCACGAAAGAGAAGGGAGAACCTGCAAGCCCACACAGAAATGCCCTGACTGAGCGCAGGACTTGAACATAGGACCTTCTTGCTGTGAGTCTAACATGCTAACCACTACACCACTGTACTACCCAGTGCTTTATATGTAAATCATTAACAGTATTTTAAAATGCATGAAAAAGTAAATACTGGGAATTCATATCGTTTGTAGGAAATACGGTGAAACTTTTCAAGGTCAGATAAGGACTCTGTGTGCTGTGTTGTAACTGGAGCTTGTTTATGCACCTAATATCTCTTAGCTAAGCAATGTTTCGGAGATGGAAATTGCTATCACAGTAATATTATCTCCATGAGCTCTAAAGACACACTGGAGGGAATAATCACGCTAATGTCTGCACATGATGTAACTGAAAGGACATCAAGAGTTTCTGTTTTATCAGAAAGCTTAATTCTAACTGCCTCTGCCCCAAGAAAAAGAACATCTGTCTTGTCAGAATTAAGTAGGAAGAAGTTTCTTAGTATCCAGTTTCTGATATCATTTAAACTTTTTGTGATGCATTAAGCTCCGGTCAGTCAAATGGCTTTGCATATTAATGGAAATGAATATCATGTTTAAGTGGAAGTGTAACCAAATGTAGCATATACAGTAAAGAGCGAAATAGAAATGTCCTTAGAACAGTGCCTTGTGGAATACCAGACTACTTTTAAGAGAACTAGTGGTTAGCACATCTGCCTCACAACAAAAAGTCCTGGGTTTGAGTCCTGGGCTTGGCTTGGGTGTTAAGAATTTGCATGCTCTCTCTGTGCTTGCATGGGTTTCCAACGAGTACTCTGGTTTCCTCCCACGATCGAAAGATATGTACATTCAGCTGTTCCAAATTGCCCTAGGTGTAAGTGTGAATGATTGTGAGTGTGTTGTCCCAACAATGGTCAGGGTGTACCCTGTCTTTGCTCAGAGTTGGCTGAGATAGGTTCCAGCTTCCCTGCGACCCTAGTAGGATTAAGCAGTTGGGCAAATGAATGAATAATGAATATATATACTGTATATAGAACTGCTCTGCTCTTATAACTCACAAAAATATATTTTCTCAAATAAAATCTTTTGGCATCTAAAGTATCTAAATCCACACTTAAATTGAGCTGTGTAATATCAGTACAGAGGCCCAAACCCACTCTCAGGCAACTAGTAGGTCATTTATTACTTTACCCAGCGTCTTTTCAGTACTGTGATGTGACCTAAATCCAGACCGAAAGATTTAATATCTGTGATTCATGTGCAAGTACGAGCTCAGCTGTTGAGCAACATCCTAAGATCCTGGCCATAAAAATAGCTTAACAGTTCACAAAAGCTTTGCTTTTTTTCTCTAACGAGGAGCTCGGCCACAGATCCAACCAATTAAACATTGTCATTGCATAGCCTTAGGTACACTGGCTGGGAGACATTCTGTGCCGCAAATATTACCACCCCACAAGAGCTATCTATGAGTTGGATCTATCAGCAGTGGGCTGGAGACGCCCCCAGTGCCTAAAATAATGCCTCATTCACTCACTCACTCGGCAAAACCCCTTAATCCTACCCGGCTCATGGGGAGGATGGTGCCTATCTCAGCTGACTCTGGGCGAAGGTGGGGTACACCCTGAACAGCTCGCCAGACCATTGCAAGGCCAACACACACAAAATGATTCACACTCACACCTAGGGGCAAATTGGAACAGCCAGTTAGCCTAATGTGCATGTCTTTGGACTGTGGGAGGAAACAGGAGTACCCAGAGGAAACCCATGCAAGCACAGGGAGAAAATGCAAACTCCAGACAGAAACGTCCTCGCCGAGCTCTGGACTCGGACCCAGGACGTGCTAACCACTACAGGCTGGACGATACATGTTGATTTATATTGTTAGAATTAACTTTGGGGAACAGACACTGCTAAGCAGCTACTATCCAAACATAGAAGTAGTCCTGAGATTCAGATCCAGAAGAATCATCATATTTATCCAACCTTCTGCTCCTTAGACTCAAACAAGCCCAGTTGACTTTGGCACTTAAACCACAAGTGCTTTTCTACAGATTGGATTACCGAACCCTGGACTGATCTCGTCATCATCATCCTTGGACTGGGGCCAGATTAATTATATTATTATCAGCATGGCTACAGTTCTAACTAAAGCACTTGTAATCCACCGCTTTGGTGCACTGACTGTAGAAAAACAATTCCGTTAATGTGGTGTCACTGGTTAAGCCCTGACAATGCATACTGAAAAAGACTAAATACAATTAGATGTGCTTAGTTTCGCTCTGTCCGATTACATCTATCAGGAGTTCTATTTTGAATGGGTGGATTATTGTTCTGAACTAGCACAAGCTTTCTAAGAACTGCTCCGCATGCTGCTGTACCAGAGTGAATTCTCAAATCTGATTGGTCGGATGGTGTTGATTAATTTTCATTTTCCAGCACGGCACAGTGGTGGCTCAGTATGAATGTTCTGGGTTACTGATAAGACGGTCAGGGGTTCAAGCACTAGTATCACTAAGTTGCTACTACTGGGACCCTGAGCAGGGAAGGAAGTGTAAATCACTCTGGTGACGGTCATCTCTTGTCGGCATGCAGTGTCCGGTGATTTGTTTTAAGTTCTGATGGGAAACAGTTGAAGCCTAATTGTTTGTTCATTCATTAATTTTCTGAACCACTTAATCCTAATTAGTGTCGCGGGGAGGCTGGTGCCTATCTCAGCCGACTCTGGGCGAGGGCAGAGTACACCCTGTCAGCTCGCCAGACCATCGCAGAGCAGAAACCCGCTGACGGCAGTGCAGCCCACTCTTCACGAAAGTCAGCTATGGTTAGCATGTCCACCTTACAGCAAGAAGGTCCTAGGCTCAAGTCCCAGCTTCTGGCGTTTTTGTGTGGAGTTTCCTCTGGATACTCCGGTTTCCTCCCACAGTCCAAAGACATGAACATTAAGCTTGTTCCAAATCTCCCCTAGGTGTGTATGTGAGTGTGAATGGTTGTGTGTGTTGCCCTTCAATGGTCTGGCGAGCTGTTCAGGGTGTACCCCACCTTCGCCCAGAGTCGCGTGTTATTTTAGGCATCGAGGGAGTCTCCATCCCACTGCTGATTGCACAAGGATCACAACACATCATAAAACAAGGATAGCTCTTGTCAGATTTCACCCCGCCTTTACCCGGTGTCGGCTGAGATAGGCTCCAACCTCCCCCTGACTCTGATAGGATCAAGTAGTTTGGCAAATGAATTAAAGTTTTCTATTATCCCTCGTTATATTCGCTGTATTTATACCATCGTTGCTTGTAAGGTTTTGCCAGTGGAGTTATTTCTCTTTTTATTTCATTTTTTTTCTGCTTTGTGCTTCTGTTTTTCATTTTGACTCGCGTTGCCTGACGTTTGACCTCTCTTATTGCTTATTGACTACAGGATTGTCGGCTAATTTGGATTTTTAATAAATGGCTCACATTTGCATCATCTTGCCTCTGCCTTTTGCCGGAAATTGTAATGATCATCTAATTTGTTACTCGTTAGTGCCTTTATTTACTTTTTTTTCCAACATCAGCGCCTCTGAATTCCCCTTTCTTCTTGCTCAGTAACATTTTTAACAGTTTTTTTTATTCTGAATTAGAATTGTGATTTCTTTAATAATGCTACATTTAAACAATACCTAAGTAGCAAATTTACTAAAATAGTATCTAAATATGTGAAGTACTTAAGTACAGTTACTCAAGTTCCCCCCTCCCCCTCTCTTGATAAAGAGTCATACATTTAGCATTAAACATGTTTTTCTTATTTGTTGACTCATTTTCATTTCAGTTTTCCAAACCATTTTATTATTTATCAGGGTTACAGGAAGGCTGGAGCCTATCTCAGCCAACTCTATCAGCAGCCAAACACACACAAAGGCCGTTTCACTCACATTTACACCTAGGGGCAATTGAGATTACCTGATCAGCCTAATGTGTATGTCTTTGGATTGTAGAAGGAAACCAGAACACCAGGAGGATACCCAGAAACACCCTTTCTGGGCATGGGGCTTGAACCCAGGACCTTCTTGCTGTGAGGTAGAAGTGTTAACCTCTATGCCACCATGCTGCTGCTATTTGTTTATTTATTTGTTTGCTTTCTAACATGATAGAAAACTAGCAATTATTTATTATTAGTATTAACACTTTGTTTATTATTCTGCAGAAAAGGTTATGTTTTACCCTCGGTTTGGGTGTCTGGTTTTTACCCTAAAAGTTCAGTGTAGATTTTCATAAAATTTCTAGAAAAGAAAAAAGGCAGCGCTTCGGACAAGGAAGACTCCATGAGATTTTAGAAATGATCCATATCAAATTCTGGATACAGCAAACTTTTTAAGTTTTCTTTACCTTTGTGGGATAGAATGATTTTTTGGAAGTGCAGTATTATATAAGGCCCAGCAGGGGGTGCTGTGTATTTAATTTTTATTTTTTTATTTTATTTATTTATTTTTTTGGTTTGGCTTGGTGGTATTCAGGCCCCCCATATCTAAAAACAATAATTCAGTCACAAAAGTAAGAAAAGGGACCGTAACCCCATGTCAGCCCTCCTAGTCCTCTATACAGAACATAAACACCACTTCATTCAGCCGGCTAGTCAGCAGTGTCTCTATTTTCCCTACTAGATGGCACACAAAGGCAGAAGTAGCCCTGTGACACGGACAAGTGAGGAACACGACTGTAATTTTAAAGGTAATGAATAACAGCAAGCCCTTCAGGCGAGTATAAGAAATGTATGACCTTCACTGTAAAGAAATCAATATATCATAAAACACAAATGAGGAAACTCTTAATGACTTGATAATTATTTCATCACTTGGCTCCACACAGCTTTAATAAGTCGTGCGTTGTGGTTTTTCCGAGGACGTATGTTGGGAGAGGGGTCCTTATCCTGCACGGGGGGAGTCGATAGTTCATCTGAGGTGTAGCAAATCTCATTTCATGCAGATTTAGAAAGCAATCACATTGTGCGTCAAATCTACTCAACAGTCCACCGTCAGAGACAGATGCCAGGAACATGGACGGATGAGGAAATTCTTACTGCCTGTCATCAAATGGAACATTTAATGAGAGAGAAGGGAAACGTAGCCAATTCTGTGGGAAATATGACAGTAATTCACGAAGCTGAACATGATGACATCACTAAATAGAGGGGACTATACAGCAATAGCCACTGAGCCTGACGTGAATAAATGTTTTAATAGATACCACACACAAGCACACAAAAAGCAAATGAAAGAAAGTTTTTGTGTCTTATTTTAATGATTTAAGCAACATCCAGGGTGCGCTGTGACGCTGCTAACAGTTCTGTGTAGCTCACGGTGTCTGTACTGTTTACCCTACACATTCAGAAACATGAGGAAACCACAAATCCTACAGGTGTTTTAGTACATACTCAAAGAAACACCGGAAAAACAAACAAAAACAGCAACACTTTTTTGTGATATATATTTTTCCATTTTAAAGCGTGATGATGAAGATGATGCTGATGTCAGGGCGAGTGCCTGTCACAAACTGTGAGTGCAGGGAGTATGCAGGGTGAAACACCAGGGGTCACTCAGGGACTAGTGCTTAGAACCTGGTTTGTAACAGGAAACACCTGGAGTTCCACAGGGATCAGTGTTGGCCTCCTGGGATTCCCCAGGAATCAATGCTTGGCTCCCTGATGTTGCCTTAAAGAAGTACTTGGCCCTCTTTTTCACATGATCCTTCTGTATCCAGTTGCACAGACTTACACAGACATCTCCATGGATGTTCAACTCATTACCAGATACTAGGAAAGGTACATATGTTTGCATGTTCTACCCATGATTGCATGGGTTTCATCTGGGTACCCTGGTTTCTTTCAACAGTCCAAAGACACGCACGTTAGGCTGACTGGCTGTTCCAAATTGCCCTGTTGTGTGAGTGTGAGTGTGAATGGTTGTATGTGTCGGTCCTGCGATGAATTGGTGAGCTGTTCAGGGTGTACCGCGCCTTCGCCCAGACTTGGCAGAGATGGGCTCTGGCCACCCCGTAACCCTTTAAAAAGTTTAATTCAATGAGAATTGCGTGGGAACTGGAGTGACAGCGGGCTGCACCTTGGGGTAGATACAGACAGTCATTCGCACTCATGCTTACACGTGTGGGCAATTCAGAGTAGCCAGTTGCCTTATGTGCATGTCTTTAGACTGTGGGAGGAAACCGGAGCACCCAGAGGAAACCCACGTAAACATAGGGAAAATATGTAAACTCCACACATAATAGCCCTGGTTAACTGGTGGGTTTAAACCCAGAATGTTCTTGCTGTGAGGCAACAATACCAACTGCTGCATCGCCATGGGTTTTAAGATCTCTAAGGAACCCAACATCACTCTTCCATTTCTTTTCCCAAACTCTGCAGAACTTTCTCCCACTCTCTTTTTTGGCTCTATCTATCCCGCTATCGCTCTCGCCCATCGATGTGTTAAGCTGCCATGGTGTGAGAGCAAGGTGTGTAATGACTCACTGTGGCGAGCTCGTCGAACTTTCCAAAGAGCTCGTTCAGTAGCTTCACCAACTCCTGAGCCGTGCACTGTGACGCCAGACTGGTGAAGCCCACAATGTCCGCAAACAGGATGCTGAAGACAGGGGAAGGGGAGAGAAGAGAGAAAGGAGTTTAGGTACCAGAACATTTATCTTTCATTTCCTTTCTTTTATCCCAGTATATCATAGAACTCGTATTAAATAAGTGAGAATAACGGAGACAATGTGGATAAAAGTAGGATCACTCAGCATTATTGTGCCTGGTTTGTGTGAGAGGTGAAACTTGTAGGGTCATCATTTCCTCTGTTACAGGACTTTTGTTCATCTGGTAATTTCAGTAATGATTCCTATAGTCATTTATTGTTTTATTTAGCTACAAATATATATATATATATATATATATATATATATATTGGTGGCACGGTGGCGCAGTGGTTAGTACGTCTGCTTCACAGCAAGAAGGCCTGGTGTCGATTCCCGGGCTCGGGGTGTTTCTGTGTGGAGTTTGCATGTTCTCCCATGCTTGCGTGGGTTTCCCCCAGGTACTCCGGTTTCCTTCCACAGTCCAAAAACATGCACAGTAGGCTAACTGGTGGTTCCAAATTAGGTGTGAGTGTGAGTGTGAATGCTTGTGTGTGTTGGCCCTACACCTTCGCCCAGAGTCGGCTGAGATGGGCGCCAGTCTCCCCGCGACCCTAATTAGGATTAAGCAGCTTAGAGAATGAATGAATGAATGAGTGAATGAATATATCTATATTACGTTACTGATTTCTGAAGCTCTATAAATGCTTCAGGACTTTGAGAAAGCTCTGAATAGCTGATACACTGTTAAAAATCCTGTTAAGATCATCTCGTGCTTGCCTTCTTCATATTTCATGCATTATTCTTTAAAAAAAGAGGTAAAGCAGGTTTTTTTTAATGACCCAGTGATATGGAATGCATTACAATTGAATCTAGTGATTCACCATGTATCAGTAATTACTGGAATTTATGATTTCTGGAAGTGCTCCTGAGCCCATGCAGTGATTTCCAGGACCAGTTTTTAATGCAGTACTGCCTGAGGACCCAAAGATCACAGACTTCCAGTATTCATTTTCATCCTTGTCCGTTGCACAGATTCTCTGAATCATTTAATGATATAATGTACCTTAGATGATTATACATTATACATTATTCTAAAATTGTTCCACAATTTGTACACATACTTTATTGCAGATTGATGAACTTCTGCCCAGATGTTGTTGTTGTTGTTGTTGTTGTTTTAAATTTATCATTTACTGACCAGTTGCCAATAAATAAATTAGTTGTGGTTAGCACATCCGCCTCACAGCATGGTCCAATTCCCGGGCTAACGGCGTTTCTGTGTGGGGTCTGCATGTTCTTCCTGTGCTTGCGTGGGTTTCCTCTGTGTACTCCAGTTTCCTCCCACAGCAAAAGAAACATGCACAGTTGGCTAACTGGCTGTTCCAAATCAGCCCTGGGTGTGAGAGTGAGTGTGAATGGTTGTATGTGTGTTGCCCCTGCGATGGCCTGGCGAGCTGTTCAGGGTGTACCCCGTCCTCGCCCAGAGTCGGCTGAGATAGGCGCCAGCCTCCCTGCGACCCTAATTAGGATTAAGCGGCTTAGAAAATGAATGAATGAATGTATGCTCTTCCAGCTGTTTCTTTTAAGTACCACTTTAGTTACAGTCTCATAGCCAGACCCTTCACACTCTTCACAAATCTGTATCCACTCATTTGTACCCAGTGTAGGATAAGACATTAGCTAATATTCTAATTTCTCTCTTGGCTCAGATGTCAGATCGTCCCAAATTATCCTGCTGCTTTACTTTTTTCCCCTCACATTGTCACCTCTGGATTTTATTTAATTTTTTCTTTAAAGCTGCTGTGCATTACTGTAATTATGGTGATGGGTTCTCATAACAAGAACATTTTCAGCCTAACACCCCTATTAAAGGTTTTAATGATGTTTAAGTTACTCCGACGTTCCCTTAGGCGGTGTCCGTCCATCCTAAAGACCGGGCACTAAAAATCTCTCTAACAGAGACAGTTAAAGAGTGACGCCAGTTTCTTCGTTACCTCTGAGTGAAAATGAAATAAGTCTGTATCATGTAGTGGGAACTCAGCGATGTCTGTTTTGTGCGTGGCGAGAGGTGAGTGTGAAGTGATGTGGCATTAAAAGCAGTAGCTGAAAGGAGTGTTCAGATGCCGTGTGGTCTGTGTGTGGGCTGCTTGTTTGAGCAGTGTAACAGAACACTGCATCTTTTGAGGAGCTGCTAAATGCCACTGTGTCATAACGCAGATGTCACTATGATTGGGCGCTATAAATTCAATTTGCTGTGAATATTTTAATTGGAGGGCCATCTGGGACAGCACGAAGAGGGATAGCTTTCCTAAAGTATGTGTGTGTGTGTGTGTGTGTGTGTGAGAGGGAGAGAGAGAGAGAGAGAGAGATCCAAGCTGAGCGTTCATTATAAAAAATAAATGCTGATGAGATAAGACATCACATTAAACAATATTAAATAAAACAATAACCGAATCTGCCATCTCTGATCGCAATCATTTCGTAGCTCAGACAGAGTTCTGAACCAACCACCTGCCACTGTAACGCACCATCATGATCTCTGTGTCTCACAGGAGGCTGAAATCAGAAAACCCAGCTATAAATACTAGCAAATGCTATCTAGCAGTTGACACTAATGCATCATTTGAAAATGGCACGTAGCCTAGCAAGCAAGCATTCCATTCAGTTACATTAGTCAGCTAGTTAGCATTCACTGTCTCCTGGTTAGAAAATCTGGCTATCACTACAGAACGCTCGCTAGTAACTTGCTAATATATCACGTAGCATGTAATTCAGTTACATTAGTGAGATGGTTAGCTAGCATTCACTGTCTTCTAGATAAAAAATCTGGCTATCGCTACAAAATCACCAGTAACTTACTAATATATCATGTAGCATTCAATTTAGTTACATTAGCAGGCAAGTTAGGCAGCGTTCAATATCATTTGGGCTTCAAAACCTGGTCGTTGCTACAGTATGCTAGGTAGTGACCTCACTAATGTCGCCAAACCAACCTGCTTCATCCTGCCAGGGCTGAGGCTGAAGCCTATCTCAGCCGACTCTGGCTAAAGGTGGGGTACATCTTGGACAGCTTACCAAAACACACACAACCATTCACAGTCACACCTGGAGGCATTTGGAACCACCACTCATCCTAATGTGCATGTCTTTGGACTGTGGGAGGAAACCAGAGCACCCAACGAAAACCCAGGAGAACATGCAACCTCCAAACAGAAGTGCCCTGGGATTCGAACCCAGGGCCTTCTTGCTATGAGGCAGTTGTGCTAACCACTACACCACTGTGCCGCCCGTGTATCAGGAAGCATGTAATAATAATTATGTTAGCCAAGCTAGCTAGCTAGCATTCACAATATGGTGGGAGATTTGTTCGGTTTTAAAAAACAAAGAAACCTATACAATTAAAATACCTATGTAGGTCGTCATCGTCTGAGCAGATGAGCAAGCCTGGATACTTGAACTTATCAACCTTCTTGACCAGTAAAATCCATCATCACACCATTACTTCCTTGTGGTGATGGCTGGTAACAAGGCCCTTGGGTCCTTGGCTAACAGTGATGGTCCAGTGTCAGGAATCCTTACGTTGCATCGAGGAATTCTAACTCTGGATGTCTACTCACTCAAATAACTTAATTAGCTTAATTAATTTAATCGTGAATGAGTAAAACGTACAGATTTAACGGCCAATAAAATGCAAGCCGATGCTTTTCTTCCCTGTGCTTGCGTGGGTTTTCTTTGGGTACTCTAGTTTCCTCTTACAGACCAAAAACATGCACATTAGGCTAATTGGCTGCTCCAAATCACCCCTAGGTGTGGGATTAAGTGTGAATGATTCTCTGTGTGTGTTGGCCCTGCTCTGGACTGGCCTCGCTTTTGCTCAGAGTCAGCTAAGAGAGGCTCAAGCTTCCCCGCAACCATCATAGTAAAAAACAGTTTGGAAGATGAGTTAATGAATGCATGAATGACTGAGTGAATAAATAATTCCTGTGCAGGATTAACAGCAACTACATGGTTGCCAGCGTTCTGCCACAGCAGCGTCGTCGCGTTCACAAACTCAATTTTACCTGTTGTCCTTGCCATTTATTTAGTGTAACTGGGTATATATCTGTCAATCAAGCAAATGACTTTCCCATAATGCAAAAACAGATAGGTGTCTATACTACTGAGAAGGATTTGAACCATTCGCTTCTATCACAGCCAACCGTTTCCCACAGACAGCCATCAGATTCCATCAAACCAGCGTCAGCCATGACACCCCAGCCCTCAGCTGCGCCTTCATGCTCTGCACAAGACCTTGTCACTGTTTCATCCATCAATCTGTGTGTGTGTGTGTGTGTGTGTGTGTTTGTTTGTGTGTGTGTGAAAGAGCGAGAGAGAGGGGAATGTAGATACATGTGTGTGTGTGTGTGTGTGTGTGTGTGTGTGAGACAACAAGCTAGATGACAGCTTCCCAATTATGCTAATGCGAAAGCTTAGCGCTAACCAGCACAGCGTGAGGGGAATAGGACAAGCGGCTCTTCTAGGAGACGACCTGACGGAAAATACACACAGACATGCACACACACACACACACACACACACACACACACACACACACACACACACACTGGAAGCTGACGATATGGAGTCAAGGTTGCCTTGAATATTTAATACACCACCAACAGCCCCCTCTGCCACCGAACTACAAACATGAAGGAAATCTTCATTTCTTCAATTTATCCAAAAATACTGTATATACTTACTGGCCACTTTATTAGGAACTCATTTACATGGTTATGTTGCAGCAACTCACCTTACAGTGTGTACAGTGGAGCTTCAGATCAAACTAAATAGGAAAGAAATGTAACCTCGGTGACTTTAATTGTGGTATGCATGTCGACTGCATGTTGCGGTGTTTCAGAAAGTGCTGAACATCCCGTCCAAAGAGAATGAAAATGACCAGACTTTTTCAAGTAAACAGAAAGATTACAGTAAGAAAATCATCTCCAAATGTTCAATTTATTCATGCATTCGTTTATTCAGTTTCTAAGCCGCGTAATCCTAATTAGGGTCGCAGGAAGGCTGGCGTCCATCTCAGCCGACTCTGGGCAAAGGCAGGGTACACCCTGAACAGTTCGCCACGCCATTGCAGGGCCAACACACATGCAACCATTCACACACACACTTTCACCTAGGGGTGATTTGGATCAGCCAATTAGCCTAAGGTGCATGTTTTTGGACTGTGGGAGAAAACCGGAGTACCCCGAGGAAACCCACGCAAGCACAAGGAGAACATGCAAACTCCACACAGAGATACCCTGAGCCTGAGATACAATCCCAGGCCTTCTTGCTGTGAGACGGACGTGCACTGCAGCACCGTGCCACCCATGTTCAATTTATCAAACCTCAAAGTGGAATTGAACCCAAACTTAATAAAAGCTTTCATGCATGGTTTATATCCATTCCTGTGAAAACGTGTTATGCTTCATAAACCCTTTTTGTGGAATGAGTAATAAATCCTTGCACAGAGGGGTGACATTGTATCGCGAAAAGTGGGACGTTCCAAATGGGGAAGAAACAGTAAACACAGACGTGTTTGTATTAGAAAGCACTGCGGTATATACATTTGTTCATATAAACAAGCAGAAGCTTGTCTAATCTATCTTAATGTAATGTAGTATTGAGTGCAGTTGTGCTTAGTTTTATTTTATTCATAAATTCACTAGTTTATATCTAAATTGTTCGGTTAATATCTGTAAACTGTTATGTTATTTTTGCCACTATTTTGCCTTTTATGTACTGATGCACAGAAGGGCAAAGGTGTGGTCCAGTGGGCAGGAATAAGTCGATATATGCTGGCATTTTTGCCATGCTGCAGTGGCTGGCCGAAAGATAAGTCCATCTGTCATCATCTATGTCTATCATCTGTATATGTCCTATTCTCCTTTTTTTGTTGTTGTTGTTTTTTTTTTTTTTGGCCCTCCCGCGAGAGTGAGACGGACTCAAAATAGCGGCCTTTTCAAACTGGCTAATGCAAACTGTCAAATGCATGTCAGCATATTGCATCTTCGAAAATATAAGTAAAAACCACCTGATGATGAAAATATACACATTTTCATTTCAGCAGGGGAGTTTGGAAGGCTTGCCTTTCATTTGACCATAAGGTTGATGGCCTACAACTGCAGGTGAGCACATCAGGTTCCACTCTTGTGAGCCAAGAACAAGAGTCTCAGGATACAGTGATACACATATATACCGTGTTTCCCCGATAATAAGACCTACCCTTACTTCAGCAGAACGGTCCAAAATAAGCCCTACCCCGAAAATAAG
>JAQMYF010000010.1:21868989-21881512 GCA_030014195.1 Neosilurus mollespiculum | reverse complement strand
GTCTTATTATCGGTGAAACACGTTATATATATATATATATATATATATATATATATATATATGACTGGTGACTCCTTCAATAAGTCTGTAATAACTGTTTCAATTAAAAACAGGGTATTATTAAAATAAATAAATAAATAAATAACAACCTGCTCATTGCTGTGATTGACAAATCAGAATCGAGTAGTCAAATAAGCTGTGAAATAAACATTAAATAAATTTCCTTTGAGAAATCCGCACATATTCACTATATGAACCCCTGTGTGAATTGTTACTATGGAAACAACATTCATTCAATCACTTTATCCTACTAGGGTTGCAGGGGGACTGGTGCCTATATTAACCGACACAGTCACACCCTCACTCACACCTAGAGCCAATTGGGAATACCCAATTAGCTTAATATGCATGTCTTTTGGATTGTGGGAGGAAACCAGAGTACCCAGAGGAAACCCCTACAAGCCCAGGGGAAACATGTAAACTCCACACAAAAACACCCTCGCTGGGACGGGACTCAAACCCAGTACCTTTTTGTTGTGAGGCAGACGTGCTAAGCACTACGCTACCGTACCTCCCAGTACGATAACAACAGCGTTAGTAAATGAATCGATTCCTTCAGACCAATCAGAGTGGAGTATTTGAAAGTGGTTTGGTATGGAACATCATATTTAAAAAGTACTATGAATTATTCAGTACCAGTTTTAAGATACTCGCTGCTGTAGTTTAATCTCTCTCTCTCTCTCTCTCTCTCTCTCTCTCTCTCGTTGCACAGTGATGGATGTTTCACGTTGCCTGGTGAAAAATATCCCTTATAAAAACGCTGTGTAATATTATGTTACAAAACATTACATTATTCATTTAGGCAGCCCGGGCTCTTATCGAGGGAAATTACGACCTCGCTGGCATTTCAGTTCGCAGCCTGTTTATGTTCTGCGTTTATTTTTAGCCTATTTCCTGCATCTAATTTATTTTTAGTAAATTAACATATTCTTTTCCCCCTCTCTTTCTTTCTACTTTTCAATTACTGTTGCCGTTGCCTTGTGTGCTAAGACAGATGGCTGTAATCACGGCCTGAGCACGTTTACAGGGTGAAAACTTTAATGAGTGTCAAATGTCTGTGCTAGAACACGGTTAGATGTTGACTACACTAACGTTTCCACTGAATAAACAAGTATGAATTGATATGGGTGGTGTGTATTTAAAGCAAAAGGAAAAGAAAAGAAATGCAGTTTTAACTAAACCGATGAATACATGATACAGTGTAAGTCAAAACAAAAAGCTAATTATGCTAATAAGGAGGAAGTGCTAACAGTGCTAATAAGACTTATAATAGCACCTCATTAAAAAAAAAGCTGATTTGTTATAAATAGAACTGATTTCTTATGCTGAAATGTTTGTACGAGATCATAAGGTGTCCTTGGTTTTTTCTTTTCAGCATGAAACACTTTCCAGGTTCCTCCAGAGAAGAATCGCTTAGGCGTAGAGAGCCATGTTTGAGGGGAAAAGTGGGTAGAAAATGTGGACTGAAGGAGGAACTGTAACATAAAACCAAAAAATAATTAAGTAAAAACGAGTTAGATGGGCGGTTTGATTCCTGAGCTTGGTCGCCTGGGAGCATGCATGTTCTCGCTGTGCTTGCGTGGGTTTCTTCCAGGTACTCCAGTTTTCTCGTACAGTTTAAATCCATGCAGATTAAGCTAACTAGCTGTTCCAAATTAACCCTGAGTGTGAATGGCTGTAAGTGTTTTGCCCTGCGATGGTCTGGTGTGCTGATCAGAGTTTACCCCTCCTTTGCCGGTCAGGTGAGCTATGTGCGTTCCAAGCACAAGTAAACAGTGTGTAGTTAGTAGTGTATTTGAGTTTTGTACAAACATAATAGACGCCGCACCCTGTGAATGTGTTAAAGTATATACTATACGGAGACACAAGAAAAAAAAACTAAAACAAGATTTTTTGTTTTAAATTTTTTCATTTAAAGTATGATAATAATGACGCCGCCTGCTCCAAGTGACCATGGCAGACTGTGAGTGTCCGTCGTTTTGATTTAGCCATTATCCACTCTGGATAGTTGCAATTTTTGAATGAGGCGAAGGATGATATAGAGAATTATTCGTTCAAGGGTTTATTGATAATACCCTCCGAGACCTAATAATTCTCTACGTCATACAAAAGCAAAATTATATATTTGTTTCATTATTCTTTAATTTTTTTTTCAAAGTAGACAGTCACGTTACTATGTTGTGCATGCCAGTCGTGCAGGAAATGTTCAACTTATCGGATGGCAATGATGCAATAATTTGGTTATCCCATGGCAATGATGCAATACCTAGAATTATTTCATGGCTTCCCACCAATCAGAAGTGAGAAAATCTCTTATATTGAAAATGTCTTTTTTTATGATTTATTTCTGCAGTAGTGGGCCAATCAGATTGCGCCGTTCCAGTGTAGTATATACTAAATCACAACATGATGCATTTTTCCCATCTTTCACTCCTTCAGCAAGCATCCTATCTCTGTTGGATCATTACATTTCTTACATTTGCATTTCTTTATTGGTTTCCTCTAGTTCTCAGCGTGTTCCTCTCTAAAAGCCTCTCCGCCTCTGGCTATTAACCTCTCAATTAGCATGTGATGAAATGCGTGATATTGGTGCTAATAAAAGGGTAATGTCTACCCGTTGGTTTTTTCCCATTCCAAACTCATACTGGGATGTAAATGAAGTGTTGAATTGACTGCCCTGATTTGGATACTGGCAATAAAAAAATTAGGCTTGAATTTAATTATCAGCTCCTAATAATTATCAGGTGTGTAATAAAGTTCTAGATTTAATATGTGCAAAGGATGAACAGCTTATAGACCATCTATATTGTACAAAATGATAATGGCAAAGTAGATAAGGGGGAAAATGTTCTTATACAGGTTGAAATGGTCTTTACACACCGACAGCAGTCAAAAACTTATGAGATTTTAAGAGGGCAGGTTTAGCCAGGGCCTTAAAAAAGATGCTCATAGCTCATAGCAATCATAGCTTACCAGATTACCAACCCCAGCTTTAACTTTAGAAGCCCCGCCCCTTTCCCTATCCACCACCATTTTTCTGTATTTTTCTAGCCTGAACATTCTGACATTAAATTCTGAGGACTAAAAACATACCAATATCCCATCATTCATTCCCTACATCCATGTTTCCCCATCATTTTCATTTCAGAGCTTCCTGTGTCTCATTCATTCATTTCCTGAACCGCTTAATCCTAATTAGGGTCGCAGGAAGGCTGGCCCCTATCTCAGCCGACTCTGGGCGAGGGCAGAGTACACCCTGGACAACTTGCCAGGCCTTTTGTGTCTCTGTTGTAGTAAATCTCCTTCACTAGCTCAGGAAAAGCCGAGCCATCACCCTCATCCTCACACCTCGGCTCTGCTGGCCTCTGTAGGGGCCGAGGAAGAAATGGGAATGGTGGGAGATGAAGAGCTCAGGAAGAGGAATATTTAAACAGCTGGTAAGAAGATGCAGTTTGTACTTGATAGCACTGGACAAGCAACCAAACCTTCACCAAATTAATTTATCGAGAAATCTTTTATTTATGACTCTTTACGGATTTGTGGAGGAAATTGAGGGTCGAGAGGCTTCCATGTAGCTGTGGGTTTGAAGAGAGAACGACTGGGAGTGGAAGAAGAAGGACAAAGACACTATAATGAGAGGTGTAAATATAAAATTGGGAATTTAACAAGGTAAAAATAAAATAAAAAGAGTTTCTTAGCGTTCTCTTTGCTGTCTATTCCTTCTGTAGTGAGTTTCCAGCTTTGTTGTTGCTTTATATTTAAGAGTTATTAGCTCTCTCTTGCTGTTTCCTTTTGGCTGATTTTTGTGGTGGGCGGGGTTACATTTCTGAGTAGCGATGTCATTATTTTTTTGAAGCAGTCAGACCCCCACCCTTCTTCACACTAATTCATTAATTCATTTTCCAAGTCACTTAATCCTAATTAGGGTCACGGGGAGGCTGACACCCATCTCATCCGACTCTAGGCGAGGGCGGGGTACACTTTACATTTACAGCATTTGGCAGATGCTCTTATCCAGAGCGACTTACAATTATCATTTTTATACGAATAAGCAATTGAGGGTTAAGGGCCTTGCTCAAGGGCCCAACAGTGATGATAGTGGGGATTAAACTACTGACCTTCCGATCAGTAATGGATCAGAAGGTAATCAATAACCCACTGCACCACTGGTACACCCTGAACACCTGGCTAGGCCATTACAGGGCCAAAACACACACAACCATTCACACTCACACCTAGGCGCAATTTGGAACAGCCAATTAGTACCCCGAGGAAATCCACGCAAGCACAGGGACAATATGCAAACTCCACACAGAAACGCCCGAGCCAAGCCCAGGACTCGAACCCAGGACCTTCTTGCTGTGAGGCAGACACGCTAACTGCTACACGACTGTGCTGCCTATACACTGTAATCTAAAATGTAAAAAAAATAATAATAATACATTACCACATTTAACCAAATGAGTTTCACAGATAAAACTAGTGAGGGGTGTCTACTGACTTTGCATATGTCTCTTCATACGTGCTGGTGCCATTACTATTGGACACTACATTTACCCAGGAGAAAGAATTGTGTATTTATGGTTTATTCTGTGCTGAATCAGAGCCCGCAGTTGGAAATCTCAGTGCTCTTTTTTCCTTCATTTTGTTTATTGCGTCGGCTTTACTCGCCCTCAAGCTATTTCCCAGCAGAAAATCCCATCTATATATTCTAATATACGAGCAGCACAATAAATCTGGTGTCTGGTCTGTTTAGTTTTACGTTATGGCGCTCGCTTCCTGCTGTTAGAACACAGATGCTGGAAACATGACAAAGCAGTGAGAAGTGAATCAGGTGGTCTGAATGGAACGACAGACTTCCATGTGTTCCATAAATACGGAGGAATCGCTTTCTAATGCTGTATTCCAAATCTCTCCACATGGAAAGGATGGAAGGATGTCTAGTGTGTGTGTGTGTGTGTGTGTGTGTGTGTGTGTGTGTGTGTGTGTGTGGTTGGCATCGAGGGAGGTTATGAAACAGGAAATAAATGCAGCCTGTATGGCATGTTGTTAATAATAATACGAGTGGAGTATAATTATAAGTGCAGCCGGTAATAACCGAGACTGAATTGCATTTCAATTGCCTGAAAATGCGCTGAAGTGAGGGAGTGACCATTCATCTGTATGAGCTTTATGGTCAGGTCATGTACAGTGTCTTGCATAATTATTTACACCCCCACCCCGAACTTTTCCGGATTTTGTAGTGTTGCAGCTTGGAGCTGAAATGGACTTCAATTTGATTTTATTTAATAATTTTTAATCTGAATAATATTCCTAATAATGAATAGGGGGAAACTTCATTCACCAATATTCGTATATATGTAGATGCATAATATTTGGGTAAGTAAAGTATTAATCCTGGTATCTGTGAAAGTTAGTTTTGGTTGGAACCAGATTTTATCAGTAGTCAGATAATCACTTGAATGGCGTTAACGTTTGTGCATTGTGTTTGTTACATGATCAAAGGTCATATTCCGGGAAGAACCCAGAGTTTGTTAAAGAACTTATCTAAACATCCCACGTTATCAAAATAAGTCATGGAACTTTCCAGAAAGCTATAAATCAGGGTTTGGCTATAAACAGAAGTTCTAGACTGTAAGTAGAACTACCACCAGACAGTTATATGCCTTAGCACCATAGCTTCACAGCAATCTTGAACTTTGACCTATGATCTCCAAATTCTAAACACTTCATCATTGATTCAGAGTGGACATGCATGCAAAGTTTGAAGACAATCCTTCAAAGCGAGATACTGCAGTCCTTCAAAGCAACATCTTAAAAATAGCACACATGAGGTCACAGTGACCTTTAAGTTTGACCAATGATCTCCAATTTCTAATTACTGTATCCTTGAGTCTGTGTGTACATTTCTGCAAAGTTTCAAAAGAATCCCACAATCCCTGCGCTTTATACAATAACAAAAATAAAAAGGACGGTTATTTAAAAAAATATATATATCCTGCTTGCAGACTCATATATTCATTAATTCATTCATTATCTAAGCTGAAAAATCTAATTAATTCATTATTAATCCTAATTAGGGTCACAGGGAGGCTGGCACCCATCTCAGCCGACTCTGGGTGATGGGCAGGGTACACCCTGAACAGCTCACCAGGCCATCGCAGGGCCAACACTCACACAACCATTCACACTCACACCTAGATTCAATTTAGAACAGCCAATAATCATACTATGCATGTTTCTGGACTGTGGGCGGAAACCAGGGTACCCACAGGAAACCCACACAAGCACTGGGAGAGTCGAACCCAGGCCTTCTTGTTGAGAAGTGGATGTGCTAACCACTGCTCTGTCATGCCGCCCCTGCTTGCAGACTTATGTTGGAAATGGTTCTTTGCTATTTTGTAATTCAAACTGAGCTTTTTAGCCTTAGCACAAATTGATGTTTCTTTGTTAAAGCACTCCAACATTACTCATCATCCTGAGAATGCTGTTCTAATAGTGATGCACGGTGGGGGTAGCATGATGTTGTGGGGATGCTTTTCATCAACAGTAATCAGGATATTAGTCAGGGTTGAGGGCTAGATAGAGGGAAGCCGAACGAATATATGGCCCTTGTAAAAGAAAACCTGTTGCGGTCTGTGAGAGGCTTGAGATTGGGATCATGTGTTTCAACAGAACTGCCTGTGAAAGGTTGAAAACAAGGTGTGAATGTTTTCGAGAAGCCTAGTTCACCATCTGAGGATCTGCGCTTTTCAAGTGAATTGATGAATTTCCTTAATTTTGTTATTTAAACAAGACAGACAGACATCTTGGCTTTTATTGGTTCATGCTTGCAGATCTAGTTTTGACTTTGTCATGATCTAGTTTAACCATGACTGATTGTGGATGCCTATTTCACATCACACCTTTTCAAGAAAAGTGAATTGGTCGCTTGGTTTCTTGGTATTTTATGAAATTCAGCTTCAAGAAATGCTTTATTTCGACTGGGCTTAAGGCATAAAAAAATAAGTCCTGAAGAACCTCCAAGCGTTCAGACCAAACTTCGACATTTCATAAAACAAGGTCAATTAAATGGCTTCGTTAAATTAATCTTGGGCATCGAGGGATGTCTCATTTCCAGCAGTGTACAGTATAAGGCAAAAATCTAATATATAATAATCTAATATATTCCTTCAGTCATTCATTTTCTAAGCCGCTTAATGCTAATTAGGGTCGCGGGGAGGCTGGTGCTTATTTAAGCCGAATCTGGGCGAAGGCGGAGTACACCCTGAACACTCACACAACCAATCACACTCACACCTAGGGCCAATTAACCTACTGTGCATGTTTTTGGACTGTGGGAGGAAACCGGAGTACCTGTAGGAAACCCACACAAGCAAAGGTAGAACATGCAAACTCCACACAGAAACATCCCGAGCACGGGAATCGAACCCAGGACCTTCTTGCAGTGAGGCGAACATGCTAACCACGGCGCCACCGTGCCACCCGTAGGCAAGGTTCCATTAAAACAGATTAGCAGACCAAAAAAAAAAAGGACCAGAACAGGGTTTTGATCCATTACCTGACGTTGTCATGGCGCTGGATGTAGATCTTGTGAAAAATGCGTTCGGGAGGTTTCAGGAAGTCTTCCTTCATCTCCATAGCCACGTTCCTGGGCAAGAGGCTCATCAGTAGTCGCTCCTATGATTGGATGCGTGTAAGAGTGTGTGTGAGAGTGTGTGTCATAAATTGGTGAGTAATGTTTTCAGGGGGGGAAAAGGGTGAAAATCAAATCAATTGCCAGTAAAGGAAGAGTGAGGTGATTTGAGTTGTTGATCTGAGGTAAAAACGGTTACCTGCTTTTCGTTCTCGTCCTCCATGCGCAGTCTCTCCTCGATGCAGTTGCGCGCCTGTAGGAAGGCCTTTCTCTGAGCACGCTCACTGAGGATCCGTACAAACAAACCGGACAGGTTCACGCTGGTAAAGAGCACCGTGTTAGCCACCAGCTATCTCACACACACACACACACACACACACAGAGAAAGAGAAAGAGCGAGATGGAGCAAAGAATAAACAAGGGATGATTGGCTCGATATATTATTTATGCTTTAAAAGCTATAAAAAAACTCTGATGCCAGATTGTCTTTCACTTGAAGTAAACCTGCGTTAATGGAAAGCTCTGTCCTGAAACACAATAAACATGTTCATAGAGATATTTATTATCTGCTTTAATGATTCTGATGCTAATCTGCTGCATAAGGTTAGTATTATTTAAAATTTAATTTTTTTTTTTTTTTTCAAAAAGGAAGGTTTTCCTCCTGTAATGATGTCATAGGATGACCGTGTGGTCGTTAGCACAGAATAAAAATATCAACAACAATTTTCAAACATAATCATTTCACGATTAGCTCCATAAAACAGCAAAAAAGCAAGCAAGAGGATGCTCATAATTTCAATGTCAACATAGAAATGTGGAATCTAATATGGAACTAGTGGAAACGCTGGAGCCAATGCTGAGCACAAGTTCCCAGAATGCAATGCCTCTATACAAGGCTGTCTTACACTAGCAACTCGAGTCTATGAGAGAGCTATGAGGTGATGACTGTCATGGTGGTGAAATCTTAAGATTTGAAAGCTGATCTGTTTAAGCAGAGGCTTCAAATGCACATGTCGGATATCTGACAGACTAAAGGACTAAAGCTCCGCCGCATCACTCTCTTTAGGGAGAGGGGTTAATTCCCTCTGGAAATTCCTAACCAGTAAATTCTAAACTGTTAAATGTGAACATAAAGCTGCATTTAGATGAAAGGAGTGTAGGATGATTTTTTTCCCCCTTGGAGTGTAGCTGCAACACCTGCTTTGATCCTAAATCCACCCTATGGGTATGGGCTGGGGTAGAGATGAGCTGGTGTGGCAGGGATTCATTGGCTGGGGCATGTGGGGATGGGCTGAGGGGGTGGGGAGGGGATGGGCTGGGTGGGCAGGGATGGTCTATGAGGGCAGGGATAGGCTGACGATGGGGATAGGGAAGGCTGGAGGTATGTAGGTGGGTACGGGCTCGGGCAGAGATGGGCTTGAGGGTCAGAAGAAGAAGGGTAGTGATGGGCTGGGTGGGCAGGGATGCGCTTTGGAGAGGGGAAGGCCTGAGGCGGGGGTGAGGATTAGCTAGGGGTCATGAGTGTGTGAGGGAGGAGTTTCTGACTATTATTAAGTAAATATCAAAACCAGCGGGGCTGGGAAAGCTGGAACCGCCCACTTCAGATTAGAGGGAGTGTAAATATAGATTTTTATGATATAGAGAAGTACCAAACAGTCAACTTTATGGTATTTATTAACATCAGTGCAAAAAAGATCCTCAAGTATTAAAAATCTGGCAGAAAACATTAACAAGGATGATGGTTGCTGTTTTTCTCGAACGATTGGCTTCTTTTGTACCTCCCCAAACACCTTTAACAGCTCCGGCAGTTTCATTGATCTGCTTATTCAGAGGTCACACAAACATTCCAGGAAACGACTCTTCAGCTTTACAGCTCAGCAACTACTAAGAGATCCTGTTTCTGGATTGGACGCCATGCTAATGAGGTGAACTGTCAATAACAGAAGGTGTACGGAGACAAACACACGGGCATGAGTGAAGAAATTAAAAAATATGTGAACACTGTGCCTGAAAGGTTAAAGGCTGTAATCAAAGTAAAGGTTGTTCACACTAAATATTGACTTTTTTTCTCAAAAAAAGAGACTGTTTTTGTTGTTATTACTATATATTGTTGTTTGTTTACTTATTCTCATCATTATGATCCAATATTACATGAAATAAATTCTTGAATAGTACTTGGTTTCTGATTTATCTTCATTTTGTTGAGTGTGTAATCATCACTGCATCACTGTATTTTTTTTTTTATTTTCTTCACTCACTAAACCATTTCATATGGTGTGAAGTTCATTCATGCTATGCAAAAGTCCAAAAAACAATTGCGACACCTTTCAATTTTTCTTAAAAAATTATTCTGTTCGGTGTTTTTGTTTATTAGCCATACTTTTACCTCAATATACTTGTCGGAATGATTTTTTGGTTCTCATTGCCTACAACAGCATTGTTCAGTACATTTTCACCAAAAAAATGATAGAGAAGTAATAAAAACAGGATACTAATGGAAAAATACTAAAGTGGTTGTAGTGCAGAGGTAGTGTGTGCATGTACAGTGTGTACAATGAGTGTGCAAAAAGTGTGCAGATTGTCCAGTATATCAGCAGTTCAGTAGCCTGATGGCTTGTGGGTAGAAACTGTCCCTGAATCTGCTGGTTTAAGTCCTGATGCTTCTGTACCGTCTGCCTGATGGCAGGAGCATGAAGAGTGTGTGGCTGGGGTGGCTGGGATCAGAGAGGATCCGCTGCGACTTCCTCCTACAGCGCTGTGTGTAGAGGTGCTGGATGGCTGGCAGTTCAGTCCTGGTGATGCGTTGTGTTGATCTGACCACCTGCTGTACAGCTTTGCGGTCCAGAACCTTACAGCTGCCATACCAGATAGTGATGCAGCCAGACAGAATACTCTCGATGGTGCATCGATAGAAGTTGGTGAGTTCTGGAGTCCATCCCAAACCTCCTCAGCCGCCGAAGAAAGAAGAGCCGTTGTCTCGCTGCTTTTGTGATCACACTCACGTGATGTGACCAGCTCAGATCCTCAGTGATGTTGATCCCCAGGAACCTGAAGCAACTGATTCTCTCTACCGCTGTCCTCTCGATGTGGATAGGGGTGAGACCTCCACCCTGCAGTCTCCTGTAGTCCACGATGAGCTCGTTGGTTTTGCTGACATTGAGCAGCAGGTTGTTGTCCCAACACCACGATGTCAGGGCTCTCAAATCTGCTCTGTAACAGACTCGTCACCATCTGATATGCAGCCGATGATGATGGTGGTGTCGTCTGCAAATTCGATGACGGTGTTGGAGCTGTGTGTGGCCGTACAGTCGTGAGTAAAGCTGGGTCGTGGGTAAATTCTGACACCACTGAGCTCGAGAAGGGTTGATATCTATATCTTTCAAATAAACCTGTCTGTGAAACACTCTGCACCTCCAGCTTCATGCATGTTGATCTAACACCTTCTTAATCAAAATGTAGAATTTATTTTTGAACTAATTAATGTTTTTATGATATTTTAAAAACAATAAAGAAATATCTTGAAAGCCAACTGCCTACATGTGAGTTGGGTCTGGAGAACATCATATAGCAGCAGTCATCGTATATGGTATGTCCATGTAATTAAATGGTTAAAAAAATTAATATATATATGTTTCTTAAAGAAGGAAAGACATAGGAAGAAGTACGTCTTCCCTTCTTTAGGAAACAAATATATATTATTCTTTTTTTAACCATTTAATTACATGGACATACCATATACGATAACTGCTGCTATATGATGTTCTATAGACCTCTGGACCTTCTCCAGTTTCCTCTGGGTACTCCGGTTTCCTTCTACAGTCTAAAGACATGCACATTAGGTCAACTGGCACCGAATACAGAATCGGAAATTTCTCAAAAGATTTAACTATTTTCTGTAACAGCTTGAAGTTCTAGTGCCCTCTGCTGTATGAAAAGTAAATTGCAATTGTAAAAAAAAAAATAATAATTAAAAAATAATAATAATATAAAATAAATGGAGATAACTCACCCATGAGACCTGATGTGATTACAGATAGAGAAAGATTTTTAAATACTACAAACTCATCCTCAGTGATAATTTTTGTTTAGGCTGGTTCCCAATTTGGAGTATTAACAAATCAAGAAGGCTTTATGGGATTTTCCACCCTGACTCAAAGATGAACTGTTTATATTCTGGAAGTCATAGGTCAAAGCTCAAGGTCAGTACGTCCTCATGCGGACATTTTTCTGAATGCGATATCCCAAGAATGCTTAAGGGGTTTTCTTCAAACTTTGTGTGTTCAAGCTGGCGCATTCAAATTGGTGGGTGGAAGGTCAAGCTCATTGCTGCCTCATGTTCATCCCTCGTTTGTGAATGTAGGTTCCAGGAATGGCTTGAGGACGTTTTTTACAAACTTGGTTTTAACTTGAACTTGGACACAGGGATGGTTAAAATTCAAGGTCATAGGCTTTTTAGAGAAGTGTTTAGGTTAGTTAAGGGAAGGTGTAAATTTTTATGAATGAGTCCACCAAGAAATTGGAAATGGTTAATGGTTATACTTGTTTAATTCTCAAACCTGATTGGTCAGAAATCTGGCCAGAACTAGTTCCAGCTTCAAAGCAAATCACGGTATCAAATGAATATGCTGGCAAAAAAATCTCTTCTGACAGGGGAAAATATTCAGTGCAGACAAATTCTTTGGGTGTAGCTCCCGAGTGACGCATCGACAAGGTGCGCGACTATCAACCCAAGTTCGAATCCAGGTTGATTCCACAGCCATCCGTGACCGGGAGTCCATGGGAGCTAATTGGCCGATCTCTCACGGGAGGGAGGGATGGCATACGCTC
>JAQMYF010000010.1:21849417-21861404 GCA_030014195.1 Neosilurus mollespiculum | reverse complement strand
TAGATAGATAGATAGATAGATAGATAGATAGATAGATAGATAGATAGATAGATAGATAGATAGATAGATAGATGTGGAAATCTACACTATGCTGTGATTAATCTGTTTAAAAAACACCAGCACATTTCAGAAAAAAAGCTTTTACACAGCACTAGTGCCTCATCCGGACATTCATCAGAAAAAAACACACACTTATGCAACAAAAATGTAACCCACACACACATACACACCTCAGTATTATATCTTATGCCTTATTTATAAAATTACATGAAGCTTTAACACCATTCCAGCTCCAACAGGAACAACACCACGGGAACCCTGAGAAACAGTGCATCGTGGTTACCCTCACTCAGCACCTGGCCAGAGTAAACAGCAGATTCCTCACACATCCTCTCAGTGCCGGAGATCATAACACCGGTACTGTCATTCCTCCATCTGATTTTATGTATTCAATGAATTCTACACAGTAAAAAGCTATTCATTAAGATCTTAGCAGGGAGCACACAACAGGGAGCACACGACTCTGAGACAGGGGGTAAGAACTCGGTTAGAGGCTGGGTGCATGAGGCGATTAACAGCTGCAGATAAATACAACTACACACATGAGTTTATACACAAGTTTTCACAAGAGTTTACATACAGATTTACACAAGTTTATACATTTATTTACACAAATTTAAACTCGCTTTACTTTACAAGCAAGTTTACACAAGAGTTTACACACAAGATTATACATGAATTTACACGAGGTTAAAAAACAAGTTTACACAATAATTTATATACAAAATTTTACAAACTTTTGCACATGTTTACTCAAGGTTTTATATGAGTTTACACACAAGTTTACACAATAATTTACACACAAATTTGTACGAGTTTACACAAGTTTTTATACGAGTTTACACACAAGTTTACACAATAATCTATAAACAAGTTTAAATAATAATTTACACACAAACTTATACACAAGTTTACACAAGTTTTTATACAAGTTTACACAAAAGTTTACACAATCATTTATACACAAGTTTACACAGTAATTTACACACAAACTTGTACGAGTTCACACAAGTTTTTATACAAGTTTACACACAAGTTTACACAATAATTTACACAAACTTGTACGAGTTTACACAAGTTTTTATATGAGTTACACACAAGTTTACACAATAATCTATAAACAAGTTTAAACAATAATTTACACACAAACTTATACACAAGTTTACACAAGTTTTTATACAAGTTTACACAAAAGTTTACACAATCATTTATACACAAGTTTACACAGTAATTTACACACAAACTTGTACGAGTTCACACAAGTTTTATATGACTTTATGCACAAGTTTACACAGTAATTTATACACAAGTTTACACAAGAATTTACACACAAACTTGTACACAAGTTTTTATACAGGTTTACACAATAATTTACACATAATCTTATACACAAGTTTACACAATAATTAATACATAAACTTATGCACAATAATTTACAGACAAATTTATACACGAGTTCGCACAAGTTTTATACGAATTTACACACAAGTTTACACAGTAATTTATACACAAACTTATGCATGATTGTACATAAGTTTTTATACGAGTTTATACGCAAGTTCACACAATAATTTATACATAAATTTTCATGAGTTTAAACACAAACTTATACACAAGTTTACGCACATTTTCACATAAGCTTAAACACAAGTTGTTACAAGCTTACACAAATTTATACATAAGTTAACACAAATGTTTTATTTTACACTCATGAGATCTAATAAGAAGTTAATTTAAACAATAAGAAATTATACATGTGATTTCTCCATGTCTCCTTTCTCTCTCTCTCTCTCTCTCTCTCTCTCTCTCTCTCTCTCTCTCTCTCTCTCTGTCTCTCTCTCTCTCTCTCTCTCTCTCTCTCTCTCTCTTTCTCTCTCTCTCTCTCTCTCTCTCTCTCTCTCTCTCTCTGTTTAGCTTTAATGGCCTGATGGAGTCTGTTCTTTTGGGGGGATGCTGATCAGTGGAAGAGGGGCAGTGGTACTGTTGGAGTGTCTGGCACTTTCACCAGCTGACATTTGCAACATGTCACATATCACTTGCAAACATCAGGGTGTCTCTTGTTGCGTGACTGCTCCAAGGGGAAATCCTTGAGGGGAGAATAAGACCTTCTCTCTCTCTCCATGTCCTCCTGATTCAGAGCCAGTGGTGCGTAGAGGATCTGGGATCAATGTTCACAATTCCATGAAGAAACATTGGTCCATGGGAACCCTGGTTTGGCACCATCATCATGGATGTGAACAGGGAAAATGAAGAATGAGAAGAAGTTGGATACAGCTGGATGGCTTTGTCCAGGCAACTTGATATAAAACACAATTCACTTTTATATAAATGTGTATTTATAAGCATTGTTGTATGCATGTACTCCAGGTGCCTGTGTGGGTTTCCTCCGAGTACTCTGGTTTCCTCCACAGTCCAAAGACATGCATATTAGGCTACTCTAGGTATTGACTACTCAATCAATTGGCTACTGTAGGATTAATTGGCAAACTGTTCAAGGAGTCGCCTCTTGCCCAGAGTCACCTGGATTTGGTTAATTTATTTCAATGACCCTGATGGATGGATGGACAAATGTTTGGATGGATGGATGGATGTACTGATGGATAGATTAATGGATAGATTAATGGACAAATGTTTGGATGGATTGAAGGATGAATGGACAGATGTCCGGATGGATATTTTGATGGATGGATGGATAGATGGAAGGATGAATGGGCAGATGCTTGGATGGATGGATAGATGGAAGGATGAATGGATGGATGGATGGATGAATGAATGGACAAATGTTTGTTTGGATGGATGGATGGATGGATGGAGGGATGAGTGGACAGATGGATGACAAAAAATAAAAATAAACACACATGAATGCTCACATGAATCACACACTGAAATAAATCTATGCTCTATAGGACGACTGGTTGTTCAGTGGAAAGAAAGCAGACACTGAACAGATGTTATTACATTTACAGCATGGCGGTGCGTTTCACATATTCAGCATTTGTAGGATTTTAAGACTTTTTTTTAACTTCCCTCAGAAACACAATGAGCCACAGTGCTAAATCATCACACGCTTTTATGCAGCGAGTCGAGCCGAGTTGTTTGGTGCTTGTGTGGTTGCTATTTTTTATTATTTTTTTTTAATATAGATGCATATAAAAAACCTTTCCAGCTGCTAAAGCTTTTACATTTAGATACTGAATTCCCCATTTTCACAGATAGAAAGTCTTTTCATTCTATTTTTACAGGATGAATAAAAGGCGCAACAGAGGGAGGTAATCATATAAGAGTCGTTTATTTATGAATAATAGAAACCAGATCCAGTGACAGTGCTCTCTCTCTCTCTCTCTCTCTCTCTCTCTCTCTCTCAGTCTCTCTCTCTCTCTCTCTCTGCTGTGGTGCATAAAGACTATATTTACTGAATATTTATTAAAAGTCCTTATATTGGACATTCCTTAGACGTATCACAACATTTATAGATTGTCTTGAGACAGTAATAGTACAATCAATTTGATTTTATTATTTATTAACAGTAGAATAAATTCATGTAAATAACTCAATATTCTGGAGTCTGGCTACACAAACCTTGATCAAATCATCCACTCGCTCTCTTGCTAAACAGGTTTAATTCTATTAGGGTCACTGGGAGGCTGGAACCTGTCTCACCTGAATCTGGGCAAATCAGCGGTGCACCCTGAACAGCTCACTAGACCACTGCAGGGCCAACACACACACAACCATTCACAATCACACTCAGGGTCAATTTGGGGCAGCCAATTAGCCAACATGTACATGTCTTAGTATCAGGGGTACCGGAGGAAACCCACGCAAGCACAAGGATGCTGGGGCGATGGGCGCCAGCATCCCCGCGACCTTAATTAGGATTAATCGGCTCAGAAAATGAATGAATAAATGAGAAGAGAACTGTGCAGGCAGAAGTAGCATCCCACTGGACGTTACTGCAGTAACACCATGTTTCTCTTTTTGGTCTGCTACGAGTTTCTTGTTAACAATGTTGATGCCTCCGGGTTTAACATCTTCCTGTAGTAGAAAGGCCGATCTGACAGACTGGAACATGTTCAGAGACGCCGTGACCAATGAATATCACACCAATATCGAGAAGTATCATCACCCACATGCGCTTACGAACACAATAATAACATTTCCAGAGCATGAAGGTCTGAAACAACACACAAGGCTTCCTAAGAGTAAAAGGAGCAGGTTAGTGGATGAGAAAGTGTTTCCAAGTGCAGACTGAAAGCAGCGAGTCAGGGGAGTCGACGCTAAGGCAAGAGAGAGCCTGGAGGCTAATTTTAGAACCTGTTCCATATCTAAGAACCATTAAAGCAAGATTATCCATATCACATCAGGGGTGGACAAATCGATAGGCAGGACGCCTAAGACAAAAACCATTACACATCCAGGTTATTAATTTTGTATTCAGAGTCGCCCAGCCCATGGTCTTCATATCACTACACTTGTTCCTGGAAGAACCCAGCATTAGAGAACCTACTTAAGCCAAAAACATTAAGAAGAAGAGGAAGTGAGGTGGCTCAGTGGTTAAGGCTCTGGCTTAGTGATTCGAAGGTCAGGGTACCACCAACCTACCACTGTTGGGCCCTTGAGCAAGGCCCTTAACCTTAAATAGCTCAGTTGTATAAGAATGATAAATATAAGTCCCTCTGGATAAGAGCGTCTGCGAAATGCCATAAATGTAAATGTAAATCCGCTGATCACTTTATCCTTCCAGGGTCACAGGGAGGATGGAGCCTATCTCAGCAGACTCTGGGTGAAGGCACCCTGAATAGCGCACACAACAACTCACACTTACACCTAGGGGCAATCTGGAACAGCCAATTAGTCTAAAGTGCATGTCTTTGGACTGTGGGAGGAAACCAGACTATCCAGAGGAAGACCATGCAAGCATTCAGAGAACATTGGTCTAATTGCCTCTAGACTCACTGTCATTGTGAGTGTAAATGGTTTTGTGTGTGTGTGTGTGTGTGTGTGTGTGTGTGTTGCACTGCCATAAACTGTGGAGCTGTTCAGGGCATCACCCCGCCTTTTCCCAGTGTCGACTGAGATAGGCTCCAGCCTCCCTGTGACCCCAGTAGGAAAAATGAGTTCAGAATATGAATGAATGAATAAATGATACAATAACAGATATCACTTCACCTTGAATCTGGATATTCTTGGTCATGGCGAACCATAAAAACACACAAACTGGTATGCTGGTATGGTACAGTCCTGCCCAAGCTACAAAATAAAGTCAGTCTCAGTCTCAGCAGGTGTGTAACTTGGTTTGATCAGCAGTTCCTACACTTTAGCTGATGCAGTCTCATCTCGTCTCGTCTTGGCGTAATAGTTGTCAGATGGGCAGCTCAGTCATCTCTCCTCCACACACCGCATGCTCATTTCGACTCATGACTCATTCTTCTTCTTCTCCATACTGAACGTCAGCCTGCTGAGGGCTTGTGTGCTCAAAAAAGGAAAGAGTAGGAGAGACAGGAAGAAAGGAACACTAGATTTGCTGCACTGGATGCTTCTTTTATTATTTGCTATTATTATTGCTATGCATTAGTCCCGTCTGAGTGATCTGGGAGATGCTTTTGGGACTGCAGGACGTCGAGAACGAATGCTCTGACTGCTCGACTTGTTTCCTCTCGCTTTTGACGTTTGTCTTTTTTTTTTCTGTTCCGCCGAGACAGAAATGTAGGACACCTCGCTTACCTGTCTGTTCTCGCGGCTTGAATAAAGTCTCAGCTGAGAAACGGACCAAAAGAAGCGCGAGAACCTTTCAAGAAACCCAAAATCAAAACAGTTGCATATGTTGGTTGAATTGTCCACCCTACCTTAAAATACCACAAAATATGTGATATTCGTCAAGTCCCCCCCCCGCCCCCACCCACACACACACACACACACACACACACACACACACACACACACACACCAAGCTGACGTTACATAAACATCAGCTAGCAACAAGACCCTTGTGTCTCTTGGATAGCTACGTAGCTAACAGACAAATTGAGTAACATGCTAATCAGTTGAGAATATTTTGTTGTGGTGTGTTCCATTCCACCAGCGGCCTAAAACTCTATCATGGTGTCCCGCCATGACCTGTGTTACACCCTGAACAGCTTGTCAGACCCGCACAGGGCCAACACACACAACCATTCACATTCACATCCACACACACACACACACACACACACACAGTCAGACATAGAGGCCATTTTAAAACATCTGATTAGCCTAATGTGCATGTCTTTGGACTGTGGGAGGAAACCAGAATACTTGGAGGAAACTAAAGTTTAGGAATCAGATCTATTGTTTATTTTCCCAGAACATGGTGACACACAGGGTGTTAATCACAGGAACAGATATTTTATTCTAGCGGCGCATAAAAAGTGTAAAAATTAAAAGGTGTGAAGAGAGACATGACACAGGAATTTGATACACTGTATGTGTGTGTATGTGTGTGTGTGTGTGTGTGTGGGGGGGGGTCCTTCTTATTTAGCATGGTTCTTAAGGCGTGCTGTTTGTCCATTTCTAAAAGTTCTAGTTTCCTCCATTTTCCCCTCCTATTGAAGAGCACTTGCTTTTGGGTGGAATCGTTGCTCATCCTGCAGACATGTGCAATGTAGTTTAAATGTCGGGTGTAGCAGAAGTTCTGAATGGGTTCTGAATGGGTTGGGAGCTGGTGATTTGGTGGAGTTGAGCATTAGAGATCTTATACGCCCAGCCGAGTTCTCCTTCAACTAGAGAGGCGGGGTCGATATACCTTTTCCTATTGCTTTTAGATAGTGCATTTTTTTTCTAGCATGTCCTCCTCAAAAATCTATTCCATATCACATCGACCTTTTGGATTTCTGCTGATGTGAGTTCCCAAGCCTGGACACTGTACATCAGTCGAGAGCGAACGCATGCTGTCAAGATCTTCATCCGTGTACCGAGGTAGATCTCACGATCTGTGAGAACATGCTTCATCTCACTGATGAGATCCTTTGGTGGAGAAACGCAGATGACTTGGCTGTATTTGTTATTAAGTGACCCCGGTATTTGAACTGCCGCACATTCTTAAAGGCGACTCTGTTGACTGTCACCAGACTCTTCTTATCTCCAATACTCTCATCAACGTTGAATGCCATAGTCTCTGTTTTCTTATAGGACATACATAGTCCGTATCTTGTGAAAGTGTTGTCATAAGTCTCAAGAATTCTCTGTAGCTCATCTATGCTATCAGAAAAGACTATAACGTCATCTACATACAAGAGCTCTGTAGCTTTTTTTATACCGTGCATCCTTCCTGTAGGGAGTATGCATGGTGAGACCTCATTTCTGTCAGGGCTCCAGACTCGGGTAACTGGCTGAGAATTTCATGTTTGGCACACCGCATTACAAAATTCATGTAGAATTCATGAAGAAAAGGACTCTCAAGTGCTTCTTTTCGGCAACCTGCAAACATATCAAAGAATCGTCCAATGTTTTTGATTCAAGCCTTTGTACTAGTAAAGAAGGCTTTAAGGATGGCAATAAGCTTGTGGCATTTCAGGCAAAAATTTCTAGCAGACGAAACAGTGCCTTGCAGGAGACCCAATCATATGCTGCTTTCAGGTCTATGAAGCACACAAATAGTGGTCGTCGTTCGTTTGCTAGTATATGCCGAACAATGAAGATGGCATCGCAAGTTGATCTGTTCTTTCTGAAACCAAACTGCGTCAGCATCAAGATAAGTTCATATACTGTTCGTATTCTTTGCACTGTAACCATAGTTGCTATCTCCGACAGGGTGGCGATGATGGAAACGCCACGATAATTTTCAGCAAGTGTCCCTGATCCCTTTCTGTACAGACAGCAACCATGCGCTCGGGACCCTGGAACAAGTCCATATCGTCCCTTAAAGGACCGATGGATAGATTAGGATGAGGAATATTTCAATTGTTCTCCAAAGATCCCATTGGTCCCTTGATGTTTGCCATTTTTAAACGTCAATAGGCAGCTCTCGACCTCAGGGGTTTCAGGTGGACTTTCATCCATAGGATCCAGTTCTTGCAGGGGTTGCATGCTGAATTCCCTCTTGCCCAAATGCTGGGTAAAGTGTTTCTCAAGTTTCTCGAGTTGGATGTTCAAGTTTTTTGGAGCGCTGTATAATTCTTGGCAAGTCGGAACTCTTCGGTGCTCCTTTGTTCGCTAGCATGATTGATCTTATTAGCTTTGTCCTTGAAGTAGGCACTTTTCAGTTGTATTCGAAGCTTCCTCATTCGAATGGACAGTTCCTTCTTTTCAGTGTCATCTGGTGATCTACGTCTTTTGTCAAGGAGGGCAAGGAAGTCTTCGTTTACCCAGGGTTTGTGTTCAGTGACCTTTTTTAGTAACTAAATGACCTCATCTGATGCTGTTCAGGTGGCATTCACAATCAGTTCTTCATTCACATCAACCTGTTCTGAGGATGGAGGTTGTCAGTAGGAGATCATCAAGTTGTTTGGTATATGATTTTCTTACTACAATGGAGTCCCTAAGTGCTCTCATATTTGGGACACGACTGGTTCAGCTCTTTTTAAAAATGTGTTCCCTTCTTCTCTTGGTAGGGAGCATAGCACCGAATAGTACGACTCGATGATCCGACTCAGAAGGTGCACTAACACCTGGATACAGCTGGAGGCAGCTCTTTTGATGTACTACTCACCAAGGGTGTAGTCTAAGAGTCTCAGGTATCCAAGGTTGGACTTGAAGGACCATCAATGTTCGGGTGATTTAGTAGCGAACATGGAGTTCAAAATATACAGACTGTTGTCTTCTGCTATTTCGATAAGTTTTGTTCCTTTGAAACTAGTTGGTTCTTTATCATTGTTCGAACCAGTGCATTTCCAGCTGTTATACTGGCAGTCAATGTACTTTAAAATGGGGGGGATTTGTCCTGATGATGGTTCGGGAGGAGGTAGCCTGGGGATTAGAAGAGGCTTAGATGCTAATGTGTTCTCTTATAGCTCAAGAGATATTTCAAGTACTACAACAGCAGTTAATACATAAATATATAAAGAACACTTATGTAGCTGCTGTAATAACAGGTATAGGACTCACACCGGCTGTGTTCATCTACCAAGAACAAAGACACATCTGATGGGATCCATCAGCGCTAATGTGTGTGGCAAGGACATCTGACAGCATGAACACACACACACACACACACACACACACACACACACACACACACTCTCTCTCTCTCTCTCTCTCTCTCTTTCTCTCTCACTCACTCTCTCTTTCTCTCTCACTCACTCTCTCTCTCTCTCTCTCACCCACTCTCTCCTCTCTCTCTCTCTCTCTCTCTCTCTCTCTCACACACACTCTCCTCTCTCACTCACTCTTTCTCTCACTCACACACTCTCTCCTCTCTCTCTCTCTCACACTCTCTCCTCTCTCTCTCTCCTCTCTCTCTCTCTCTCTCTCTCTCTCACACACTCTCTCCTCTCTCACTCACTCTTTCTCTCTCACTCACACGCTCTCTCGTTCACTCTCCCTCACGCACTCTCTCATTCTCTCACTCACACACTCCCTCGTTCTCTCTCCCTCGCTCTCACACTCTCTCCTTCTCTCTCACTCAATCTCTCTTTCTCTCTCTCACACACTCTCTCCTTCTCTTTTACTCTCTCTCTTTCTCTCATTCATTCTCTCTCTTTCTCTCTCTCACTCACTCTCTCTCTCTTTCTCTCTCACTCACACTCTCTCTCTCTCTCTTTCTTTCTCACTCTCTCTTTCTTTCTCACACACTCTCTTGTTCTCTCTCTCTCACACTCTCTCTTTCTCATTCACTCTCTCTTCCTCTCTTTCTCTCTCACTCATACACTTGTTTTCTCAGTCACTCTCTCTTTCTCTCTCTAACTCACTCTCTCTCACTCTCTCTCTCTCTCTCTCCCTCTCTTTCTCTTTCACTCGCTCTCTCTGACTGTAGTCTGAAGAAGAACCATTAGCCAGGTCGAGTCAAATAACCTGACTCTCGGAATACTGAAAACACTGCCTCAGAGAGTCCTAATGAGGAAGGTGTGTGTATGTGTGTGTGTGTGTGTGTGTGTCCTTTTACATGCTACATTCTCAGGACCTTAAACCTGCAGAGTGAAGACCTTTTTGGAAGATGAGGACATTTTGGCTGGTCCTCACTTCTTCAAAGGATTGTTTAAAATTTAAGATTTGGTTGTAGGATTCAGGTTAGAATTAAGTTTAGATCAGGGTTTGGGGTAAAGGCTGGGATCAGGAATTCAGTTCAGATGGTTAAGGTTAGGGTTTAGGGAATGTATTATGTCATTGAATGTCCCCACAAAGATAAATGCACAAGGGTGTGTGTGTGTGTGTGTGTGTGTGTGTGTGTGTGTGTGTGTGTGTGTGTGTGTGTGTGTGCTCTAGGTATACAGTGGATTGTTTAAACAGTCACATTATGGGGACTTTTTTCTTTTTATTATTTTATTATTCTTATTTCCTCAAGTCCCCATAACGTAAATCATTACATTTAAAGTAAAAGACGTGTTTTGAGGTTGTGGTAAAGTTAAGGGTAAGATTAGAGTTAATGTTAGGATTTGTAGATTATGGTCAAGGTTAGGTGTGTGTGTGTGAGTGTGTGTGTGTGTGTGTGTGTGTGTCAGCGGATCAAATCTGAGCTATTTCCTTGGCTTCGTTTTTATTTTCATTTTTTTTCCTTCCCCTCCCACATTTAATTCTCTTCCATTCCACGCTTGTGGGATGGAGCTGTCAGAGAAGCAACAGCTGACACTCTGCTTCAAAAATAGCTTCGAAAAAAGCAACAAGCCAACACACACACACACACACACACACACACACACACACACACACACACAGGATATGTCCATCTGAGCTCAGATACAGATGCTTTATGTTTATATTTATATATATATATATATATATGACATATAGATGATATACAAAATATACCTTTATATTCAACAGCATTAATATTTAATATTTTTACGATGCCATGTTCATTGTAACACACTCAGAGGAAAGTGCTATCCGCCCTCTACCACATACCTGACCTCACAGACAGCTACAATGATCACCTTATAAGCTCACAGGGATAGCACGCTTGCCCGGCCCAACTAGAAGGCAAGCTTTGTGTGAATATAAACCTAGAGTTCGAATTCAGGTTGATGCTGCAGCCATCTGCGACTGGGAGTCCATGGGCGCTAACTGGCCGAGCTCTCATGTGAGGGAGAGATGGCATACGCTCCCCTGTCACTCACAGTGATCACCAGCCAATCCATGGGCATCTGTGAGCTCATTCGTACAAAGGGCTCTGAGTGTGTTTGGCCATCTCTAAATGTGCATGCGCAGTAGTTCATAAAGATGGAGGGGGCATGTGCATGCTTACACCCCTCCCTGGTTGGTGGCGGTCGTATGTGATGGGGGGAACGCTTGACGGGTGGGAATTGAATATGACTAAAATTTGGGGAGAGAAAACGGGAAAATAATAATAATAATAAAAAGAAGGCAAACTTTACCTGTTTCTTCACCCATGATTTGAAATCCCACTCTTCTGTTTCTCTGTGCTACAATAAGAGGGACGAATAAAAAACAAACAGGCAAACAAAATATCCAGGAGTTTTTTTAGTATGGACCTTTAGACGTTATGTGGATCTTCATACGTAGACTTCAGAGGCCAAGTGACAGAGATGATAATGTGAATTTGGGAGGATTTAGAGATGATATTATTAATTAACAACTCAAGATAGCAAACACATTTTAAACTGTGAAAGTGTAAAGGGTCACATGTTTACCTGAAGTGTGAGAAGTAAAACAAAAAGCAACAGTGTGATTACTGAGTACAAGGAAATAACAATAAAACTTTATCTATCTATCTATCTATCTATCTATCTATCTATCTATCTATCTATCTATCTATCTATCTATCTATCTATCTA
>JAQMYF010000010.1:21787905-21798189 GCA_030014195.1 Neosilurus mollespiculum | reverse complement strand
TATAATTCTCTTTGAAGTAAACTGTTATTTTAAATGGCTTCAAAGCAAGAATTTTTTTTTTTTTTATTGCTCTTAACCACGTACAAGGTTACACAAATGTAAAATCAATTTAACATCCCTCACTAGACCTTTCAGTGTCAAACGAGGCTGACGGTTCTACTGCATTGGATGGATAATAGATATAAAATTGTTTATAGGTAAGTAAAGAAATTTTAGGTAGGCACAGTGTCATGGTGGTTAGCACATCGACCTCACAGCAAGAAGGTCCTGGATTCGAGTCCCAGGAAAGGCCGATTCTGTGTGGAGTTTGCGTGCGCCTGACATGCTGGCATGGGTTTCCTCTGAGTACTCCAGTTTTCTCCCTCAGTCCAAAGACATGCACAGTAGGCTAACTGGCTGTTCCAAATCACTACTAGATGTGTGTGTGTGTGTCTGAGTGTGTATGGCGATGTGTGTTTGTGTGTGTTAGCCTGCAAAATTCTGATGAGCTGTTCAGGGTGTACCCTGCTTTCACCAGGTGTTGGCTGGCTTTGCTCCCGGTGTAGACTGGCAACCCTAGTAATAAGCGGTTTGGTAAAGAAATTGTATTGGTCACACACACCCAACCATGTGCCATAGAGCTCTCTGAAAAAAAAAAAAAAAAAAAAAAAAACAGAAATCAGAATTTACTTACACTTACTTGAAGTGGCTAGCACGTCCGCCTCACAGCAAGGAGGTCCTGGGTTCGATTCCTGCGATTTCTGTGTAGAGTTTGCATTTTTTCCCTACGGGCACTCCAGTTTCCTCCCACAGTCCAAAAACATGCACAGCAGGCTGATTGGCTGTTCCAAATCACCCCTAAGTGTGGGTGTGAACGGTTGTGTGTGTGTTGTCCCTGAGATGGCTTGGCGAACTGTTTAGGGTGTACTCCACCCTCACCCAGAGTTGGCTGAGATGGGCTCCAGCCTCCCTGCGACCCTAATTAGGAATATGGAAATGAATTAATGAATTTACTTACATAGGAATATTTAAAACGGGCAGTGGTGTCCGGGTAGAAGGGTGCTGATTTACTGATCCGAGGGTGGGGGGTTTAAGCCACACTAACACTGGGTTGTCAATGCCCCCCCCCCCCCCCCCTCCACCCAGTGCAGCTAACTGGGTTATCAAGCTGTCTGTGGTTAGAGGCATGTAAAAGAACCAAACAAAGAGTAGGCTATTGTGTTGTCGTCAGCGTGATTGCCTGGTGAGCTGTCCAGGGTGTACTCTGCCCTCGCCCAGAGTCAGCTGAGATGGGCGCCAGCCTCCCAGCAACACTAATTAGGATTAAGTGGTTCGGAAAATTAATGAATAAGTGAAAGGAATATTAAAAAAAAATTAAAATAAATGATCTAAAGAATAAAGATGTGGAAAAGAAACTTTTCATTCTTTTAAACTCAACTGTTTAATTTGCATGAATGAATTGCCCCTGGATCAATCTAACGTTGGGGCTATTATCCTGTCTGCTTCAGACAAAACGCAAAGCCTTGACGATAAGTGGAACTTTTAACACAAGAATGAACGCACTTCTAAATCAATACAGGACTGGTGTGAAAATCTGACTTGGTAAGCTCGCTTAAAAGAGATCTTCTTTACCCTGAGTCCTATTGTGCCATTCATTCATCTCACTTATTACTGGGGAAGAAAACTATTGAACCTGGTGCAGTATTGATTACCACGAATGAGTTAATGATTATTGTACAGGCGGTGTTTTCTGATGTTTACAGAAGGAGAATTTATGCAGAAAATGTGACGAGGTCTATCTCATGGGATCTTTTGGTGTAACATTGGCAATATACACCGATCAGCCATAACATTAACACCACATGGCAGGGCAGCCTTGTACACAGCAAATGTTTTGACCTCTTTCTATCATAGCCAGCGTTAACAGTTTCAGCAGTTTGTGCTACAGTAGCTTTTCATACCAACCTTCACTCATCACCATTGTGCATCAGCGAGCCTTAGGCACACATGACACTCACACCTGTTCACCTGGTTGTCCTTGCTTAACCACCTTTGGAAAGTATTACCACTGTATACCAGGAACACCCACAAGACCTATAATTTTGGAGATGGATAGACCCATTCTTTCAGCCATTACAATGTGGGGCTTGTTAAAGTCATTCAGATCTTTATACTTGCTCATTTTTCCTGCTTCCAACACATCAACCTTCAGACTACTTGACAAATTCCCATTCTCATCTCTGGATGAGAGAAGATCTTGAGAAACTGCGGCAGTGAAGGGGAAGGAGAAGCCTTAATGTTTAGGATAGGAGTTGGTGTGGTAGTGAATGTCTGACAGATTTGTTCAATCTTCCCATCGAAGAACTAGGAAAAGTCTTTAGCAGTCAGAGAGGATGGGGCAGGAGGAGGTGGTGTGTTGAGAAAGGATGCAAATGTGTTGTGGTTTGCGAGGTTCTTGTGCAGCGATGTCCAGCATTTCCTTGTAAAAGGTTTTCTTACCCTGGGTTTACAATGGGGCATGAGGTTCCATGAGAGAATAATGATGAGCATGAGGGGTCGTGGAATCGAATTGTGACGATCTTGAGGAAACTTGGTGAAATCGTAATGATGCTGAGGGAACTTGGTGGAATCATGATGATCTTAGAGGATCTTGGTGAAATCATGGCGATCTTAAGGAATCTTGGTGGAATCATGATGATCTTAAGGGAACTTGGTGGTTTTGTGATGATCTTGAGGGAACTTGGTGGATTCGTGATGATCTTTGGGGAACTTGGTGAAATCATGGCACGATTGAGGGAACTTAGTGGAATCGTGATGATCTTAAAGGAACTTGGTGAAATTGTGATGACCTTAAGGGAACTTGTTGGATTCGTGATGATCTTGAGGGAACTTGATGGAATCGTGATGATCTTGAGGGAACGTGGTGGATTTGTGATGATATTGAGGGAACTTGGTAGATTTGTGATGATCTTGAGGGAACTTGGTGGATTTGTGATGATCTTGAGGAAACTTGGTGGAAATGTGATGATCTTGAGGGAACTTGGTGGATTTGTGATAATTTTGAGGGAACTTGGTGGATTTGTGATGATCATGACAAAACTTTTGACTGTCAAAGATTTTGCTGTGATTATTGTGATGTACTGTATTACGATTTGACACGGATCGTACTAGAGCACAGAAGAGCATAACAAACCTTAACAGAGCATAAAACACCTTATTGCACCTTGATTGGTTTTATTTGTGCTCCATGGTGGTATTGCCTTGCTTCCAGGCTCCAGCTGCATATTAAATGTTACTTTTTATTTATTATGAAATGTGTAATAAACTAAAGAGTAAATAAAACTGTTTTTTTTAAATGCACTGCGATAATCCACTATCTAATCAGGAGTTAAAACCTTATATTCAGCCAAAAAAACTTTTTATCTTGTTTTGGGTATAATAAATTATTTAAAAATCGAATGTGTAAGATTATTAATATTGTTTTGAAATATCTCTTCATATTTTAAGAAATCATTCCGAGTGTACTTTGTTTTCCCCTTGCCACCGTTGCCATGGGCTTGCTCATTGGGGATGTGCAGGGTTTTAGAGAGAACTGTTTAAAAATTATTTTATGTTTGTTTTTACTATGTAAAGCTGCTTTGGGACAATGTCAGTTGTAAAAAGTGCTATACAAGTACAACTGAATTGAATTGTAATTATCGTACTGCACTAGCAGATGATTTACTTTGATAATAGTCCAAATCTTCCAAAATCAAGTCTGTATTTCTTATATTGAGATACTTCATTAATTTCATTAACAATGACTGCGGAGGTAAAAGGTGACCAATTAGAGTGGTGTAAGCACAGAGAATGGAAAGACCATAAATGGGAGGAGGAAGCCAAACAGGCCAAACAGTGTGTACACTCAGAATCAGTGTTTCAGGAGGAGGTATAGAAGCAGCTTTTTGAAAAAAAAATATTTTTTTAGCTCCCGTCCACAAAGCGGCTCAGGAGCTATATGAATGGGTTCCATCTGTCTGTCCGCCACACTTTAGTTTCTGGACATTTACTTACCGTGCATTGAAGCTGGGGCTTTTAAACTTGCTATTCTTGTCCTATATTGGCATATTATGAAATGGTCTTTTCGGCGGGAGTGTCTGGACCCCTGTTGGTCTATTTTTTTGGATTAGGAATTGTACTGTGGTGCTCCACTGGTGTCCGAAATGAAAAATAAAGGTGTATAATATGCGACCTTTAAAAATAATGAAAATGTTTATTGATATTAATAAAGTGTCAAATCTCAAGCAAGAGAAACTTAAAAAATGAATTTTGCTTCATTGACAGCGTAATAACTTTTGGGGTCAGGTGCACTCTCACTCTCACCGTACCTCATTACCTCTTCATTTACTCCCAATTTGCAGCATCTCATCCTACGTCTTGCCATCATGATTGCACTTCCGAGTTTCATCAGACGCCTTTATTAGAGATGATAAAAGAGATTGTACAGCGGAGGCTAAAACGCCCTCATAACAGCATTATCCTTCCATATTCATGCTCCAGTGGTGTTTTTATGCTCGCAGGATTTTCTATACAATGTTTTACATCGTTCATAGCTATTATATTGATTTAAGCCTTGAGGGATGGAGGAATTGAGGAAATCTTTGGTATGATTTCGTATTCTGTAACGACATGCAGCTCCGGTTGAAATAAAGAGGAACGGTCATGATTCAATGCTTTCCATGATTTTGTTTTGCACCATTAGTCTAAATAATGCATTGTTTCACCGAGGCAAATAGCTGAACGTTGAACAGCTAAATTCATCCATTTGCAAATAACCCAGCATCAGGCTTTTGGCACAGCTCATAAAAAGAGGTCGTATGAGTAAGCCGAAAGTAATTGTAGACCTATAACACTACCCGCGGTTCTCGTCTCTGTCTCTACTGGATTTGCCAGGAGAAGAGAGTAGGCTCCATCTTTTGAAATGCACCAATTTGGTTTCCAGCTGTTACACCGTGACACATATTTCACACACAACAGCAACAAACAGCCAACAGGGATGCTTTCAAATGCATATAGGGAATAAAAGACGAGGAGGAGGAGGCGAAGGGTTCAAACACTCATATAACCTAAGGAGCTGTGCAGAAAAGGTGTCTCGTAGAGTAAATAAACTCGGTGGATGGAGAGTGCAGAGAGCCTCTGAGATAACATGGGGGGTAACATGGCCAGAAAAAAAAAATATATATATTTTATATATTATAATAAAATTAAATAAATTAAAGCATCCTTTGTCTCATGGACACATGCCCCTCCCATGAGGTGCCAGATCATGCTGTTCAACCAGCTAAAACAATCTCTCAGCTTTGCATGGACAAAACCCACCTCCAACTTCTACAGGTGGATACAAACCCTAGTCAGACACCAGTACATGGCACCATCAGCAAAGCCTACTTCAAACACCCAAAGGCAGCCTTCTTTCGACGTCCACATCTGCGCAGGACTCCCTTGGCTATTTACAGTGGTTTGTGTTATTCGAATATGGCCTCAGACACATTAAACAGAAATTAGGTGTATATGGGGTGAACCGATTTTTGTGTCCAGCAGAACCAGGACATTGTTTTGGCTTCCTTTGTACAAATACAGCCATTTTGCTTTAAAGAGAAGGAATTGTATTCTTAGAATGTCTCTCCCCAGATATTAGCATGTCTCCCCCCAGATACACAGGTAGTAGCTAACTGGCTCTAACATGGCACCACCACCATCTACAATACGGATATTTCAACAGAACTCGCCAAGGTTTATGGAAGGTCCACATCCCTGTCCTTATTCTCTGCCATGCCCGTCTTCTCCAGCATCCAGAGTTCCAATATCCGATTCATCTCTAGTATCAGGTTGACCAGTTCTAGTCCTATTTGATTAATGTAATAGAAAGTCCCTTTCATAGTAAATTTGGATGCTATCTGGCACGACCCTGACTTGTAACTGCCAAAAAACCTGTTATAAGGTGCTGACATTAGCCAGAATCAGCCCATCAATCATTGAAAAGCCATGACTGGATGTAAAATATGTTCGGAATGATTCTTACCCCGTGTCTACTAATGATGCATGACCATCCTTAAAATTCCAATAATGTGAAGAAAGGCTAAAGCAGGAAACCCCGGCATCAAGGGGCAGCAGGTGCTCAGGCAGAGCCCACAGTACAGGGCACATTGAGTGATGTGATGGAGATATGTCTTGGGTAAACTCCTATGGTGTCAAAATGTCTAAGCAGGTTTCCTCTGTGAACTGCGGTTTCCTCCCACAGTCCAAAGACATGCACATTTAACCAGCAGTTAACTGGCTGTTCCATACTGCCCCTAGGTGTGAGTGTGAGTGTGAAGGACTGGTGAGCTGTTCAGGGAGTGGCCCGGTTCACCCGAAGTTGGCTGAGGTGACTTCTCCGGCTCTTGTAGGAATGAGCGGCTCGGCAAATTAATAAAAAAAAAATATTTCCTGAAGTATATAAAGCAAAAGGTAAAGTAAATCTTTGGGCTTTTTACACCCGAGCCTAGAGGCTCATCAGAGCTGGAGCTTGTCCACGGTTTCCGTAGCATGAAGCGACTTAAGTTCAACTCCTCCTGGATGGGACGCTAGTCGATCACAGGTTACCTTCCCAGTATTTTTGCTGGTACGTAGTAATACTGCCGGGCGGACAGAGGCACACTTCTGATTAAGACCTTGCCCAGGGGTCTTAGCACGGACAGGGTCTAATGGGGATTTGAACCCACAACCTCTTGAACATGAGCCCAGCCCCCTCACCATTACACCACATAACACAAAAGAAAGCAGCTAATTATCAGTTCCATCATTAAATAGAAATAAAAATACTAAAAAATGCTTAAAGGTCTAGGTGTAAATTTAATTTCAGAAATGAATCCAATAAGAAAGAGTTCAGACGCCTCAGTGCAAATTTAACGCTAAGAGGAAGAGGAAACAGGGGCTGTAGTGGAAATGAAGAGGTGATGAAACCAAACTGAGGAAAAATGAAAGGGGGAATCCACCCAGAGGAGAGCGTGGACTGAGCTGTTAGTGCTCTCTTCGTCTGTAATTCATTTGAACTCTAATTCTAATTGATCAGTCCGATTAGATAAAAGCACTAGTCACTTTGTTGGGAGTGGTGTAAGGTCATTCACTGCAAGCATAATGACGGGAGGATATTTGGCATTGCTCCTGATGGGGTGTCATTCACAATCTTAAAGGCTAAGATTTTAAAATGTATGCACTGGCTAGGGCGTAGTGGTTAGTACATCTGCCTCACAGCAAGAAGGTCATGGGTTCCAGTGTCAGGCCTGGGCCTCGTATGTGAAGTTTGCATGAGCTTTCCGTGCTTCCTCTGGGGCCCTAGGTGTGGATGTGAGTGTGAACGGTTGTGCGTGTCTTGCCCTGCGATGGTCTGGCGAGCTGTTTCTCTGCGAGCCTGGTAGAATTAAGCAGTTTGGCAAATGAGTGAGAGAGAGTGAATCTATTGAACAGGCCCTAAAGTAAAAAATTATATCACTAACTCTCTCATCCACTTTATCCTACTATTATGGTTACGGGGATGCTGGAGCCTATCGAAGATCCCCAGAGTAGTCATTTTAAAGATAATAATTATATGAATATTAGCCCTGCGATGGCCTGGCGAGCTGTCCAGGGTGTACTGTGCCTTCGCCCAGAGTCGGCTGAGGTGGGCGCCAGCCTCCCCGTGACCCTAAAATGGATTAAGCGGTTCAGAAAATGAATGAATGAATATGAATATTATTACTATTAGCAGTACTAGTTACTGTACACACTGGTAACATTTTATACATATTAAGCTTCACATTACAGAACATAATTAATTATATTATTTATTAATTCATTTTCTAAGCCACTTAATCCTAATTAGGGTCGCCGAATCTCAGCCGACTCTGGGCGAGGGTGGGGTACACCCTGAACAGCTCGCCAGGCCACCACATGGCCAACACACACACACACACACCTATTCACACTCACACCTAGGGGCCAATTGGAACAGCAAATAACCCTACTGTACATATTTTCGAACTGTGGAAGGAAACCAGAGTACCCGGCGGAAACCCACGCAAGCATAGGGGAGAACATGCAAACTCCACACAGAAACCCAAGACCTTCTTGCTGTGAGGTGGACATGCTAACCACAGCGCCACTGCCCCCACCCTAATTATAGTATGTACAAAATTATTTTGTCGTAGACATAACAAATATCTGTTTATGTTTTTCTATGTAGTATTTGGGTTGCAGGTTCACTCATTCACTTACTCACTCACTTCTATAAGGGTCACAGAGAGGCTGGGGCCTATTTCAGCCAACACTAGTTGATGGCAGAGTATACCCTGAACAGCTCACCAGACCATCAGAAGGCACCACACACACATTTGGAATTTGGAAGAGCCAATTAGCCTAATGTGCATGTCTTTGGACTATGGGATGAAACTGGAGTACCCGGAGGAAATCCTCATAAGCACGGGGAGAACAAGCGCACATAAATGCCCTCACCGAGCTCAGGACCCGAACCCAGGACCTTCTTGCTGTGAGGCAGACGTGCTGACCACTACCGCACTGTGCCGCCATGTTATGGGTCCGTTGTTATTTTAATAGTGAGCGGATTAATAGCATTTTATTTGTGCACTGGGTTACGCGTTTGTACAAAATCTCAAATGTTTGGAAAGTATTTCCAGTTCTTTGTCCGAGAGTAGACATCACAATTCAGTGGCATATTTTTCATTCAAAATAAAGTAAAATAATGTCCAGGATTTATCAGCAAGAACGTTTAGCGCAGCAGTTATGATGTTAATGCCTGTGTGAAAATTTACAGCTTTTGCATTTGGCTTTAAAAGGCTTTCCTTGTTTTTTTGACAGAAAGATTGAGTCCTCACTCCATGTGGAGTCTCTTTTCCCTCCCGCTGCAGTATCATCCCTCCTCTCCAAGCTCTGCAGGTGCTGTGTGCAGATTTGCATTTTTTATTATTTTTTTTAAGTCTGTCACTCGGAGCTTTCCAGTGAGGTGCAGAGAGATCACACGCTACTGCTGCAGACACAAATTGGTTTGGCCACAGCTACAGACAAGCAGATGTTCATCAAGTAGCGATCATTAGCTTAATTTGATGCCTTCATACTGGAAATAATGTTGGGTTACTGAATCGTGATCGTAATCACCTTGACCAGAATGGAAAGGTGAAGATGAGGAACTCTGCTTGTTAGCGTCCTTGCCTAATTCCAATCCGAATGGTGCTCTGGTTGAAATCCTGCCAATAGACATCGCTGTGGATGAGTTACACCCCAATTTTCTTGCACTTACAGTCCTTTCTTATTATATTAGCAGAAAGGACCTTATTTATTAATCTGACATAATTTATAGCCAGTTGATACGAGAGAACTGTGGACTGCCATGGCAGTTTTAATGGATTTTAGAGGTGATCTGTTGCAAATATGGGCACAGGAAGTTTGCAAATGAAGACACGGTCACCGGTGAAACAAAACAGTGCAGGAATTATTCCAGCGATTTACATATGGGAAATTTTAACACGATCAAATTTCCAGAAATTAAAGCTGCGCCCTTATGGTTCACAAGGTAGAGACTCATCTCTAAAGCATTCCAATACAAGCACCTGGAACATTTATGCCGGTTGACCCTCAGAACGTTACCGTCGACTACCATGAATTAATTCCAGCTATGTGAGATCAAAGGTTTAGTAAGAAATGAGAATAAATAACTTTTGAGTGGTGCAATGAAGTGGCATAACTCTATCACCCAAACACTGATTTTACGGAAAGTTGATGTGAAGCTGCCAACTTAGAAATAAGATATTTCCTTTACCTACATTCCAGATGAAGAGCTCAGAACCGGAGCCAGAGTGGTGCAACCAACAGAGGGCTGTTTTTGAGAAAAATAAATTGACTTGAAAGTTTTTTGCAGTATGAAAAAATCAGGGAAAATACTCATCATATGATTTAAGGTCATAAGGAAGATGAGGGGAACTCCGTTTTGGTCATTTAACAGTAGTCCTTATCCACATCTGTCAAAATATGACCTTATTTTGGGGATAGACCACTGTGGCTCTCAGCCCGTCATATATAAATATATATATATATATATATATTCACAGTGGTGTGCAGACAAGATTATACACCACCACTTTTGTCTAAAAGGGCTCCTAATAAAAAGAAGTAAAAAATTACTTAAAAATGTTTTGGTGAAAATGTATTGAACGATAAGAAGGTCCTGGGTTCGATTCCCAGCTCGGGCGTTTCTGTGTGGAGTTTGCATGTTCTCCTTGTGCTTGCGTGGGT
>JAQMYF010000010.1:21771034-21787805 GCA_030014195.1 Neosilurus mollespiculum | reverse complement strand
CTCCAAGTTGTCGATTTTCCTGCAATGAAAAACGAATAATTTGCGAGGGAAACGACAACATTTTAAAAAAATTTTTGCACCGAGTTCGTGAACCAGGTGACCAAAATTCAATGCCACCAATTACAGCATACTGTAATGTCTGAGCTGCGTCACTGAAGGATTTAACACACAGTGTGATTCTCTTTGAGATGCTCGTACACCGTTTATTCATCATTTCTGTTGTTTTTGTTGCTTTCTTTTAGCTTTGCCTTATATGGAGTTTCGTGGGCTGGGCTTAAGTGTAAATGTTTAGTATAAAGATTGACGAATGAGGTTTAGTGTGTGTTCCGATATGTTTGAGTCACTTACTCTCACATCCAAATCTTTTTTAAAACACATGAACCTAAATAATTTAAACCCAAATCCAAACCAGAAAGGCGTTCATAGGGTGCAGGGTACAGCAGTGGGTACAGCCGTTGAGACTGTCGTGGAGACAGCCGTGGGTACACAGTTAAGACAGCCCTGGGGACAGCGGTAGGTACAGACTTTGGGACAGCCGTGGGTACAGCCATTGGGACAGCCATGGAGACAGCCGTGGGTACAGACGTGGGGACAGCCGTAGAGACAGATGTTTGTACAGCCATGGAGACAGCCGTGGGGACAGCCTTTGGGACAGCTGTGGAGACAGACGTGGGTACAGCCGTGGGTACAGCCGTTGGGACAGACGTGGGGACAGCTGTGGCATAATGAATAGAGAAGCAGGTTTTGGACTGAAATGTTGCTGTTCACGGTCCAGCAGGAAAAATGTCTGGTTCCTTCACCTTCATGGCTGAAGTGCCCTTGAGCAAGGCACCTAACCCCCAACTGCTCTCCGGGCACCACAGTTTGTCATCTTATGATACAGTCACTCAAGGTCAAAGGTAATTGTCTTATTTGCAAGTCCATATACTCACTATTACTGCTTACTCCTGTTTGGGTCAAGGGGAGGCTGGAGCCTATCTCAGCCTACACCTTGAACAGCTCACCAGACCATCACAGGGCCATCACACACAGATACACTACCTATTCTTACCCACAGTCATTCTGGATCATCCCCTAATGTGCATGCTTTTGAATTGTTGGAGGAAACCGGAGTACTCGGAGGAACATGCACACAGAACTCCACACAGAAATGCCCTTCTCACAGTAAGGCAGACATGCTAACCACAACACCGCCAGGTCCATATGCATTATGGGTGATGTGTCAGTGATTTGAGCATCTTATCGGTTGTGTGTACTGATGTGAGTGAAGTAGGAGTACATTGTGTAGTGCGGTTGTGAAGACCACCATTCTTGGTATGCTTGTTTGGTTCTCTCTTCATGCTCCGGTTTCAATTTTCCCCCGAGCTTACCGAGTCGATCCACTAGAGGATGCTAGAAGTCAACGGCATATAGATCAAAGCCAGATTTTCCCAATGGCTTCATACAGAACCTCGCAACACTGCTTTCATCCTGGCAGTCACGACACCACACCTCTCTGGGGGCTCATGGGAACATGACACCGTAGCTGTGAAAACTAATAAAGATCTTATGACACTTCTGAGAGGAGTATCAAATGTAGTTTGTCTGATAATTGATAGTGTATCATCTCTGTATTTTATTCTATAAATTCTATAAACTTTAAAAAAAAATTATTGACGTTGGGTGGCACGGTGGGGTAGGGGTGAGTACGTCCGACTCACAACAAGAAGGTCCCGGGTTCGATTCCCGGGCTCGGGGCGTTTCTGTGTGGTTTGCATGTCACCCCATGCTTGCGTGGGTTTCCTCCGGGGTACTCCGGTTTCCTCCCACACTCCAAAAACATGCACAGTAGGCTGATTGGCTGTTCCAGATCACCCCTAGGTTTGAGAATGAGCGTGAAAGGTTGTGTGTGTTGGCTCTGTGATGGCCTGGCGAGCTGTCCAGGGTGTACCCAGCCCTCGCCCAGAGTCGGCTGAGATGGGCGCCAGCCTCCTCACAACCCTAATTAGGATTAAGCAGCTTAAAGAATGAGTGAATGAAGAAAATTTATCCAATTTTATCCCAATTCAGTCTTTTTTACACCCTCGGCTTAATACTACTTTTATTTTATTTCTTCTTCCTTCATTTAAATCAGATATTTTCCTCCCTGTTCCTCTAGTGACATGGTTACTCTAGTTACTTGATGTGGACGCTGTCCTTATTTTCAGCAGACCGTCAGGGAAACATGCCTGAAGGATCCCCTCATCCCATCATCCCCTCAGCCCAACATCTCCGTTCCTCCAACCCTCCGATCCTAAATGAAGCGGAAATGTAATCTGCGGAATCTTTACTCTCTTGGCCGTATCGATCTGCGCTGTTGTGCCAGGACGACCTTGATGTGTCCTTCAGCCTGGGTAACACTTTTGCTTTGGCATGCGGTGGAATTTCGCTCCACTGTGGTGTTGTTCCGCTGCCTCCGGCCATGTGTTAATTGAATTCCAGTCCCATAATGAGCCGTTACCCAGCATCCTCTGGTCGTCTGCTCACCGCACATTGGTTTGGGGGTATAAATAGAAAGTGACATGGGATGGTTTTTATTGTTGTGTGCATGTATCATAATTTTTGTTTGTTTGTTTGTTTGGTCCTTTGATCTTTGACTTTTTGCTGTTTTTTTTTATTTTATTTTATTTTAAGTATAAAAGAATTAAATACAATTCAGTTGATGTTTAATATTAAGAAGTGAGTGACAGGAGTGGCACAGTGGTGCAGTGGTTAGCACGTCGGCCTAGCAGCAAGAAGGTCCTGGGTTCGATTCCTGGGCTTGTGTGGAGTTTGCATGTTCTCCCCGTGCTTGTTTGGGTTTCCTGCGGGTACTCTGGTTTCCTCCCACATTCCAAAAACGTACACAGTAGGCTGATTGGCGGTTCCAAATCACCCCTAGGCGTGAATGTGCGTGTGGGTGGTTGTACTGTATGTGTGTTGGCCTTGCGATGGACTGGCAAACTGTTCAGGGTGTCCCCCGCCTTCGCCCAGAGTCAGCCGGATCCATAGTAGGATTAAGCAGCTCAACCAAACAGATGGATGAATGAATGCTTTGCGTTGTATTTTAGGGCAGAGTTTTCACATTTTGAGGTGGAATTCACGAGAAGATCGGAAAGTTTCGGTGGGAAACGGAGCTTATCGGTGTGTCTGAGTTTGGAATCGCTGAATATTGAAGAATTTGGAATCGAACGCACAGGGATGTTTTGGTTTTGACGTTTCATCCACTGGATGTCCTTTTTAATGAATCAGATGTGAGTATGTTCATGCAGATGTTTGTTCTAAACACACACACACACACACACACACACATCAAGTATATTTGGACAATACAATTCTGGTTGTTAGATGCTAATAGGCGTCACTTTCCCAAAGTCACAGAGTAACAGGACTGCCACTTCTACTCCACCTGACACCCGGGCAGTATTAAAGCCCACAGTCATCCTGAGGTCTCCAATAGGATGCAGTTTTAAATAGAATACGTGGCTGTGTTAACATGTGCGAGTGTGCGTTCAGGAATTTCTTGGAAAGGGATCTCTCCGGATTACACCACCTGCCGCCATCAGATCCGCGCAGTGAGCGACGCCGGCTTAAAGGTCTTGTTCAGTCATGCAGAAAAGACAAAAGCAGAAGGCGAGAAGCTGAGCACAGCCTCGGCCTTATGTGAGGAGTTAGCGCCGCTCTACCTGGCTTGAGGGAAATCATGTGCTGAGTGAAAACCGCTACTTGGAAAATGGAGCAAGCGAGCACGCGTTGCCTGTCACGTCGTTCCTCAGACCGACCTCATTAATCACTCTGCAAAAGTTTGTATGCAAAAGGGAACAAACTCTGTCGTTAGCATCGTTCTGACTGGTGTGTCTATGTCTGTGGGTGTGCGTGTGTGAGAGAGAGAGGAAGATAGAGAGAGATAGAGAAAGAATAAATATGCTACTTTATAAATACAGAGTTTCTTCCTATTTATAATGAACTGATGTCTGATATTTGTCACATGCTTTTTGTATACCTGCTAATGAGCTCTAATTAGCATAGAATTAATGCGCCACCCAGTCAACAGGCCGGTGGTGTAGTGGTTAGGGTGCTGGGCTCATGATCTGGAGGTCGTGGGTTTGAATCCCTGTTAGACCCTCACCGTGCTAAGACCCCTGGGCAGGGTCTTAACCACAAGTGTGTCCACCCAGCAGTATAAATGGGAACCAGTAAAAACTGGGAAGGTCCCATCCAGGAGGAGTTGAACTCCTAGTCGCTTCACGCTACGATAAGCTCCGGCTCTGACGAGACAGTAGGCTCGGGTGTAAAAGCCCAACAGACTTTACCTTAGACTATTAGCACATCTGCCTCACAGCAGGAAGGTCCTGGGTTCGAGTCCCTGGTTTGGTGTGGGCATTTCTGTTTACATGGGTTTCCTCCGGGTACTTTGGTTTTCTCCCACAATCCAAAGACATGCACATTAAGCTAGTCGCCCTCACACACTCATTTGCTGAGCCACTTATACAGATGACACTAGGTGAAGGTGGGCTACACCCTGAATAACTCATCAGACCACAGGCCATATGTATGTGGAGTTTTGCGTGTTCTTCTGATGGGGTTCCCTCAGGTTTTTTTCAGTTTCTTCCAACCTCATGTAAAAAAGTTGTAGGAAAATTGACATTAGCTACATTAGCAAAACAACTACACATCTCAGAAACCAGAAACTCCCCGTGCCCAGGAATCAAACCCAGAACCTTCTTGCTGTGAGGCGGACGTGCAAACCTCTATGCCACTGTGTCGCCTATATAGTGCAGAATATACTAAGAAAAAACGCCTCAAGCTGGGTGGATGTCACTCATTTGAATAGTTCATTCAACATTCTATCTCGGGGACTATCCACCAAGTATGGGGTATATAATTGTTAATTATTTTTGCTTTTAAATTTCCAAAATAAATAAATGCATTTTTAAACTGTGGCAGGCAGAGTTGGTTCAACTCCTAGCTATTATCCTATTGGATATTTATAACTATGTATACTATTGTCCTAAAATCAGTGTTTATAGGGGTCAGATAGTGCAACCTTTAGGCGCTGCCCAAAAATGGAGCTCTGAACAAATAACGTGATAGCATGGAAGATATCGTGTAGAAAAAAATAGCTTTGCATATAACATGCACACCAACGCGGCATAGTGGATTGCCTGGTTTTGATGATGTCATTGATGCGGCCATATCACATGACCGCAAGGTTGTGGAAACGTCAGAAATGCTCGTGTCAGAAAAAATCAGATCAATGCTATACCAATTAAACTCTTAAGTATGGTACTCCGCTTGCGCTGTGTGCTATGAAAGGGCTTTCAACACTTCTTTCAATCCTCAGGGAAAGAGAGAGAGAGAGAGATTCTCACTCATTCATTCCAGACAGCAAGCTTTACATCACCAATTCCACATACATCAACAAAACACCGACTAGCCTTCATTTGGGTGATGCCAAAATGTGCAGCGCTAAGAAAAATGGTCTTCCTAACAAAATATAATTACATAAGCGCCGCTGCTGCTGCTAGCCTCGGGGGGGAAGAGAGAGAGCTGCAGAAAAAAATGAGGAGGGAGGATTTGTATTACTCCAGTTTAATTTTCAATTAGGATGTGCAGCGTGAAACGATTGTCCATGTAGCCTTTCATTCTGGGCAACAGCCTCAGTGCTGCTCTGTAGGGAAGCAGGGAGGCTATTCAAGATATTGAGCTGATTTTATATGAATGAAATACAACGAGGAGAAAGATGTTAGGGATTTGTGACTTGACTGTTCAGCAGTCGGTTTTAGGGAAAGGGTCAGAACGCTGGTTCGGCAGAAAGGTTCTTAGAACATCCGGAACTTTGGCGAGATGAAATCTTTGCATTTTACTCTTATTTATAGAGGCCCAAGTCAATGTGGCACGACGACAGAAAACGACTGCTAGGAATTAGTCCATGCACCTGGATGACGTTTTCCGAGCTCTGTTGCATCATCAATATCTCCTGATTACAGTATATTCTGATTATCACTTTTAAATTTCACATCTATCCATCTGTCTATCTTTCTAACTATCTGCATTTCTGTCTATCCTTCTGTCTGTCTCTCGATCTACAGTGGATGTGGCTGTGTGAATGAACCAATCGCATTCGGTTTCATGTTCAAAAAGTAATTATCAAACAGCATGTCCATCCCCCCGTCCATCCATCCATCCAACCCTCCATTCAGCAATCCATCCATCAATACAAACATTAAACCATTTGCCCATTAATCCATCCATCCAGCCACCCATCCATCTTTTCCGGAAACAGAGTGCTGGATTGATGCCAGTGGTGGCTCAGTGGTTAAGGTTCTGGCTTGCTAATCTGAAGGCCGGGGGTTCAAGCCCCAGTACCACCAGGCTTTCGCTGTTGGGCCCTTGAGCAAGGCCCTTTTTGTATAAAAATCAAAAAGAAAATCACTCTGGATAAGGGTGTCCATAAATGTAAATCCATCCAGCCAGTCTTCCATCCAATAATCCACCTATCTGTCCATCCAATCATCCATCCATCCATTCACTTATAAATCCACCCATCCATGCATTCATCTGACTGTCCATTTAGCCTACCATCCATTAATCCATCCACTCATCCATCCATCCATCCATACATCCATCCATCCAAGCATCCATTCAGCCAACCATCCAACTCATCCAACCATCCATCCATCCACTCATCCAACCATCCATTTATCCATCCATGCATCACTTCAACCAACCATCCATTTATCCATCCATTCATCCAACCATCAATCCATCCTTCCAACCAACCATCCATTTATACATCCATCCATTCATTCATATATCCATCCAGCAATCCATCTATTCATCCAACCATTCATCCATTCATCCATCAATCCATTCATCAATTCAACCATCCATCCATCCATCCATTCATACATCCACCCATCTATCCATCCATCCATCCATCCATTTTTTATACCACTGAAATACCAGTTAATACCGTTAGATTTAAAATGTGTTTGTCAGCACCCTGTTTTTTATTGTTTTCTTTTCTTTTTTCTTTTGATATAATAAATATTAAGAAATTCTGCTTTTTTTTACTGCCTGGCCAAAAATATTGTGCACCATAATATCATGCTGGAGCGGTTGAAATTGCTGTTTCAGTTGGTCGGGTCGAGGCTCAACAGCATGATGTGGCAGTAAGTCAGCTGAGCTTAATGTACTGAATGCGCAGGTTATCACTTCAATGGACTCTTTCTCCTTTAATGGCACGGATATAAAACTGGGGCGGAAATAGCGAAAGAAGGAATGTTTCAGGGAACATGAGGAATCATTTTCACGTATGACCAGACTCCAGAGGCTTTTACTTTAACCCCGTTGAAAGTTTTTGGGATTGTGTTGGAGGAGGCTTTATGGAGTGGTTCAGTTTCTTCCTCATCCGTTCAAGATGGCGGTGAAAAATAAACTCGACACTGGATGGACTATGTGATGTTGGGTAAGTTTGTTGAAACGATGTTGTGGTGTTTACATGCTGTACACAAGGATACAGTTAGTCTGCATATATTGTTGTATATTGTTATGAAGTTTAATAATTTGACTGTAACTTCAGACATCCGTCAGGGTAACAGAGAAAGACCCAGGAGGTCATAACCTTACTGCCCTACATCCAGAACGTTGGTAGAAGGGTGCGGTTGTCCGATATTAGTTTGTTTATCTCAGGCTGCGTTAATTCTGTTAGCAAGCTAGCTAGTCATACAATATTCTACTATATTAGCGATCATTTATTAGTTTCCTGCAAGCCAAAAATATAAGCCCAGGCAGCCGATCTTCCATGATCTTATGTGTATGACATGGCCGGCTGGCTAATAAATGTATTTTATTTATCCCCGCTTAATAATGATAGAGTTCACTGAAAGTTCCCACCGCTGAAGTTAACCTAAAAACTATATGTTGGGGAAAAACTTCTTTATAGCTTGATGGCTTCTTTATAAATGCAGCATTTTTTCCCCCTGAGGAAATAGAACTTACATGGGCTGAGGGTGGTTCTGCATCAGCGTTTCTGGAAAAGTCTTCAAAGTTTCTAAAGTGCATGTGCAGAGTGAAGGAAGCGAGAGAACTTTGCGCACTGTTACGCAAGCAGCCGCGGTTGGATACCCAGCGACGGGGAACACAGAGTGTCAGGGTTAACGCGCTCTCCCGCTACAGCGCTGCTTTTACATGTTCAGCCAGATACAAGTTCAGTAAACGGGCATTTGGATCTGCTTGGAAATCGCTGTGGAATTGGGATGGAGTGGTGCCAGGCTTCATGGTCGTGGAGTCCTATCTGAAGCTGAAGGCAGATACGCTGAGTTAAATCCAACACATTCAGGCCCATTAGTGTTAAATGAAGTCTTTCTATAGTGTTGTAAATGTTCCCCTGGTGCAGCACAAAGACTTAACGTTAAGTTGCGATCACACTAGAGGTGTGATAGAAAAGTGACTGATGCTGATTGATTTCCTTTGCAGTGGTTTTGATCATTTTGAAATTTGCATCAAGATGTTTCGAGACCCCATAATACGTATGTCGCATAAAAGTCGCTAGAAGGCCGCGCGACAATATTCGTGATGATTTGCGAGTAATTTACGATTTGGTTTGCGGATGTTTGGCGGGGGGAAAAAAAGCGAATCTCCTGTTCTGAAGCCATTCGCTTTTTATTCGTGCGTTATTAGCTTTGAGAAGAGTTTGAGAATACTCCGCGTCAGAGCCTTGTTTCGCGACATTCGCGGAAATTACAAACAAGTTTTGTGCGAGATTGCCTGTGCACACACAATTAACATTACGATAGACAATAACAATACAACCGTAGCCGCAAAATATTAGCAACAGCAAGTGACAGTGATGATGAAAACTAGTGCAGGACAAGGACATGGCTCGGTGAATTTATTCTTAAAATATTGTCACATTTTTCTTTTATTGTTATCAAATTCAGTACAATTTTTGATTCAAATATTATCACTTTTTGGCTAAAAATATTCAAAAATTTTTCTCATTATACTACAGTTTCTTCCCCAAATATTCATTTATTCATTCATTCATTCTCTGAACCGCTTATTCCTAATTAGGGTCGCGGGGAGGCTGGCGCCCATCTCAGCTGACTCTGGGCAAGGGCGGGGTACACCCTGGACAGCTCTCCCCAAATATTTTTACATTTATTTCCTAAGATATCATGACATTTTTCTGAAAATACTGTAATTTCTTTCTCTTTATACCATGACTTTATTCTCTAAAAAGCATCTCTTCCAGACCCAATCTAGACCCAAGTTTATCATGGAAATTCCATATTTATTACATTTGTCAAAAAATGTCAAAATCAGTCGGCGTAATCTTTAGATCTCGCTTTCTCCTTCCGACCCCAACAAAAGTGTCTCTTTGTTATAGTTTAATCTTCCCTTATCCAACTTACTGTACTACTGTTTGGTCTTCTACTTATGTTTCAAACCTAAATCGTACTCCAAAAGCGAGCTGTCCATGCCCTAACAAACTCCGAATTCTGAGCTCATTCATGTTTGTGATACTAAATATTCTTGATATTTTTAAAACCAACTTATTTCATGTTGCCAAATTTATGTTTTGCTACACGGTCTTTTTATACCAAGGTTCTAACCTCTGGAATTCTCTCCCCTTATTTTTAACATCCTCTAATAACCTTCCCTCCTTCAAATCCAAACTGTCTTGTTTTCTTGCTGCCAATGCTTTGTAAATAAAGCAAGAAAGGTAAAAAAAAAAAAAAAAAAAAAGTGTGTGGGGGGGCGGAGTAGAGAGGAAAGGAGGAATAAGGGAAGGACGAAAAAAGGAAGGAAAAGAAATCTATATGCAATATATACATAAAGGGTAAAACAATACATGCACACAAAAAAGAAAGAAAAATAAAAGGAAGAAAAGGAAGAAAAAGGTAAAACAAATAAAATCAAGCAATATAATTTTTGTTTATTGGGGACCCTTCTTGAAAAGCCTTGTGGTTTCTTAGCGTCTCCCACCCCACTTATTTTGTTTATATATTTTTCTTGTTCATTTTAAATTGTTATTATTTATTATTTAATATTAAATGAATGCACATATTTGTGGTGAAAATTAAAATATACACTAACTTTTTTTCTTTGAAATCTTCCAACATTCTTCACAAAAAATTTTCATTTTTCTCAAAATATTAACACTTTCTTCTTGAAATACCGGGAGACGTTTCCGTGTAATATCACAGCATTCTTTTCCAATACAGTCACATTTTTTCTGACAATATTACAACCTTTTTTTCCAAAATGTCAACATCAAAATATTTTTTCTTCTTCTTCTAACTTTTTGTCACATTCTTTTCTTGAAATATGAATTTCTTTTCAAAGCAATGGCGCAATATTTTAAGATTATTCCTGAAATATTGTCACATTCTTTTTTAAAATATTACACTTCATTCATTCATTCATTCATTTTCTGAAGCGCTTAATCCTAATCATGTTTCATTGGACATATATGGAGCACAACCGTAAATTAAACATACTTATTGTTTTACTATCACAACTTCCTGTGCTTGGTGAACATCTCTCTCCAGATGTAGTCTCTCTTTTCTGTTATAAGAATTCTGGGAAGGCTTTCCACTAGATTTTAGCGAGTTCCAGTTCAGGGGTATGATCAGAGTTCTGTGCCGGACACCCGAGTTCTTTCACTCTAATGTTGGAAGCCTGTGTCATCCTGAAGCTTGATTTGTGTTCGGGGTATTGACTGCTGGAACAGTGTTTGCACCTCTTAGTGCCAGTGAAGGAAAACAGTAGAACAACAGCATGCAAAGACATTCTAGACAACTCTGTGCTTCCAATTTTGTGGCACCGGTTCGAGGAAGTAACATATATGAGTATGATGGTCAAGGGTGCACATACTTTTGGTCGTGTAGTGTAATTCTCTTGTGTTTTCATACTTTCTCGACTACAGTTTGCGTCCGCCTCACAGCAAGAGCCGGGGTCGGGGCCTTTCTGTGTGGAGTTTGCATGTTCTCCCTGTGCTTGCGTGGGTTTCCTCCTGGTACTCCGGTTTCCTCCTACAGCCCAAAAACATGCACAATAGGCTAATTGGCTGTTTCAGATCACCCCTAGGTGTGAGTGTGAGTGTGAATGGTTGTGTGTATGTTGGCCCTGTACCCCCCCCCCCCCCTCACTGAGAGTCGCCTGAGATGGGTGCCAGCCTCTGCGCGACCCTAACTAGGGTTAAGCGGATTAGAAAATGAATGAATGAATGAATGTTACAGAGGAAATATACTCACCTACTCATTTGCTGAACCTCTTAATCGCACTAGGGTCACGGGGAGACCGGAGCTTATCCCAGTCGACTCTGGGTGAGGGCAGGGTACAATCTGGACAGCTCACCAGTCCATCACAGAGCCAACGCATACAACCATTCACCGTCACACTCACACCTAGGGGAAATTTGAAACAGCCAGTTAGCCTAATGTGCATGTGTTTAGACTGTGGGAGGAAACCGGAGTACCTGGAGGAAGCCTATGCAAGCATGGCAAGAACATGCAAACTCCAGACCGAGGCCAGGTCTTGAAGCCAGGACCATCTTGCTGTGAGGCGGACGTGCTGCCTGGCTAAATGATGCAAACCTGATATCATTGTACACAAACAGAGCCTTTGGGAGTCATGTGACAGATATGGGTTGCTAGAGGTTACATTTTTGAGTCGTCAGTATATTAGGAGCAAAATGCAATGCAATGAATCTTGTAACATGAAAATATCTTTCTTGGATCCGTAAAATTGCAGGATGCATCAGATACCTTTGTAATGCTTGAGTATTGGAAGGATGATAAATGATTGCAGAGTTCTAGTGAAAGCGTGATTAAATTTCAACACAGGGTTATGTGGCATAACAAAAGAATAAAAAAGTGCCGATGTTCAAGTAACACAGGCTGAAAACACGCCGGAGGACCAAACCCATCAGAGAGCGGTATGAGGTAGAGTCCACGCAGGTCCAAACTGCTCTGATGGCTGCTTTTATCCACAAGCATATCTGTTCTGATAAAGCCAGTCTCGGCGTTTGCTTGTTTTCATGCATCCCGTGATGATGCAGCGAGGAAACGTCAGTGCTTTGTGCTTCAGGGCGAGAAAAAAAATATGATAGAACGATTGAGAAAGAGTAGGAGGATGAGCCAGAGCGCAGAAACCTACACATCTTTCTTTTCCTCATGAATGAAGGTTGTGTGATGTTTCTGAGGTCCACCAAGCTATGGCTGTGCGTCACAGGGTCATGTGACCGAGCGGCCATTATGGAGTGTGCAGTTCTGGGAAATGATTGCCTTTCCTTCCTACAGTAAATCAGAAGAGGTGTTCAGTAGGATGCTCATGCTTCTGGTTATTTATTATCTGTGGTCATTGTGGGAAATTGGTGACATCATTAATAATAGAATTAATTCAATTAAATTTGTTATTTTTGTACGTAAAGCAGACAGAGTACACGAAAAAGACGAGTTGGTATATATTTTTTTCCTGTTATAAAGAATAGCAATAAAAGCAGCCAGAGAGCGCAAACCTCCACCAAGCCATGGAAATTAAGATCAGGCTTTGAAAAGCATCTACACGGTGTATAGAATGTATCCCATCATGCTTTTACTTCATCACAAGTCACTTTTTTTTTCCAAATGAAGCTCATTTTAGTTGCATTAATTACTTCCGCCAAGGAGGTTATGTATTTGGTAAGGTTCGTGTGGTTCTTAGCAGGATGATGCAAAGTGTTATGTGCAGAGTTTTCCTGAAATTCCTACCAGAGGTGGGGCTTTGGACAAGGAACACCCTATCAGGTTCTGGGGATGATCTGGATCGAATTTTGGATCCTTTTATGGATTCTTTAACATTGTGATTTTTTTTATTTTTATTATTTTGCATGTGTGGCATTAGAACAGGGCCAGCAAGAGGTGTTGTGTACTTATCTGTCTTTTTTTTTTTTTAGCTTAGCGGGGGTTTGCGCTCTCCGAGTACTCTTGGATTTTGCCGAAAAGTTGTTCAAATTGTTCCCAAGACTATTCAATTCAGTGATGTCCACCAAGCCTGATTTTAATAATTGTTCTAGTATATACTACACAGGAACATAAAAATAAAACTAAATCAAGCTTTTTTATAGTTTAATTTTTACATATTTTAACCATAACAGAGGCAGAGATCAGGCCTGTGTGTTCTGCTAGCATGAGCACCGCATTGCTAACAGCACCCCCTACCTTTCAGAATTTTAGTATACACTACTCTGAAACATGCCCAAAAAATCAACTAAAATGAGATTTGTCTTATTTTTCCTTTTTTTGAGTGATACTGTTCCAAGTGGCCGTACCAGACCATGAGTGTCTGTCACTTTGATTCAGGCATTATATACTTTTTTAAAACCTATGATCCCGTGTAGTATGTACCAGCAATAACTATGTGGATTTTTCATGAATCCTATGGGCTCTGCATGTAGAGCCCTTATAAAAAGTTATATAACTGCTCAGTCATGTTAACAGCAAGCCGTGATGCACTGGTTTCTGTTCATCACTAATATTATAAGCAATGCATGTCAAATTGGGGGGGGAAGCAATGTTTTTAGGATCAGTGTTTCTTTTATACACCTTGATCACCGACACAAATTTCACACAGATACCTGCGGCACCACTAGGAAAAACACCCCACGATTTAGATCTGGAAAACAGTTTTGTTTTTTTTGCCTCGTCCTCGTCCCTTTGAAGGAATGATTCTGCTAGGTGAAGATTCACAGCCTTTTATATCGTGGGATAAAACGTATGATCACTGTTAGCATCGTATGGTAGCACCGGTGCTTGTCGATGTTCACACGTTGTTCACGGTGGTCATATGATGCTGACGGTGGTGCCACGTAGTCATGCGGAAATGACACGTTTTCGGTGTTTCCATAGAAATGCGGCGGAAAAAAATCAAACATGATCGAATTTACCGAGAGTAGCTGCAGAAGCCTGCGGTGCTTACGTTTCTCTGCAGTAGCTTGTGATACACACGGCAGCAATCACACGTTACGTTGCAGTGTTCCGAGGAAGTATTTCCGAGAACTTCCGTGGGTCAAGCTGTGTTTGTGAGAAAGTGGCATAAGAATGAACATTCTTCATGGAATGGGATACCTCAGGTACCTGACCTTGGTCCTTATGTGTTTTAGATACTTTGTGTATACTGCTCTATCACAGGTCTGATTATTCAAATTACTCTCACTCACTTCCTCATGTGCCAAACCCTAGGGTCGCAGGGAGGCTGGCACCACAGAAATGCCTGAACCTGGGACTTGAACTCAGGACCTGAGTATCTTGCTGTGATACAGACGTGCTAAACACTCTACCACCGTGCCACCCGTTTAATCAAATTAAGCCCAGGTTACGCGACGTATACTGATGTAAGAACAGCATCGAATTTCTAATGAAACCCAGGGGTTCAGTGTGCAGGAAGTTAAGATGGCCTTACATGACTGTGCACAACACAAGGCTGGCATTCGTCTCAGGCTTGCTCAGGTCTGCGTCAGAAAGAATAGGATGCATCTCCAGACACAAAACAGCTCCAGGAAGATTGGGTCACCTGCAGGCTATGTGAAAGAAATGGATGAGTAACGGCTGTGGAGATGATTGGCGACATGAACCTTCTGCGCTGAGCTTTAGTGTAATGCTCTGTAATGATGTCATTATTCCAGAGGCAATTTGTCTTCGAGGCACTACACTAAGGCTCGTACATTCTTCCTGACCACATGTTTGGAAATGCACATATAAAGCCTGGAGAGCTAGATGATGATGCAACATGTTGTGCGTTGGCTGGAGGGTAGTATATTGGATTTTGCTACCTTCTGAAAAGCACTCGGAGCCCTGAGACGTGTTGCTGTTAGAGTCAGTAGGTGTATTCACAAATAATAAAATGCTTGTACTGTAAGATGAAAGACACCAAGTGGGAAAAATCAATGTGCTTTTTTTATTATATTTAGTCCAGGAAGCGTGGTCATGAGGCACAACAGGCATCAAGGTACAGGCAGACAGGGTTATTACGGGGCAAATAACAAAGCTCAGGTTCAAAACAATCGCAAATAAATATAAAGCTATAAATTCAAGAGCACATTGCTTGTTAAAAGACAAAAACAAGATATGAACAGACAGGGGGCACAGAGGCGTAGAGGCATGTCCGCTTCACTGCAAGAAGGTCCTGGGTTCGAGTCTAACGGTCGGCGAGGGCAATTCCGAGTGGAAAGTGCATGTTCTCCCCATGCTTCAGTTTCCCCACAATATCCCGGTTTCCTCCGACATGCCAGACAGATGCACATTAGGCTAGTGAGCTGTTCCAAATTGCCCCAATATGAATATGAGTGTGTATTTATTTCTGTGTTGCCCTGCAATGGCCTGGCAAGCTGTTCAGGTTGTCCCTCGCCTTTTCCCAGAGTAGGCTTCAGATTCCCCGTGATCTTAGTGGGATGAAGTGGACCAGCAAATGGATGGATTGATGGATAAGTAGTGAATAAGAAAAAGGTTAGATAAAGGTTTGGGACATGACCTACGTTGTTGTCATCTTATTTAATATAGAAGATCAAGAGCAGCTCTCGGTTCCAGAGACTTCAGTACAGCTTTTTCCCATAAACGACAGCCACTAGTTGGTTCCTGTCAGTGTGAAGTTCTCTCACAGCCCTGGACCTCTGCAGGCTTTCTAATATCCGTGAAGTGAGGCTAATGAGGCTGGGATTATGGGATGTGCCATTAAAGCTTCACAGCCTGTAAATATTCTGACTGCATCTGGATTACAATTCCATTCGATTTCTTCATATCGCACCAACGCACAGGCGTCATTACCATCACCAGGACTAATAAAAGCGCTTCGGTGAACTGAGGACAGCTGAATCTACTCATTCCACATTCCACAAAGAGCTGTGTGTACAGGATCAGGGAAAACTGTGAGTGATAGAAAATGGATCAGTGCGAGATGACAGGGAAGGATACAGTGTTTTTGATAGCTTCATTATGACATCACATGATGTTTACTGTAGCCAATCACAAGACCACAAGTCTCAGATCTTGAAAATCACAGGGAGTAGTAGATGATGCTGGGTCTTTTGATTCACCAAGGTGATATTAAAAAAATATATATTTTGAAAGCTGAAAGCTTTTCATGGTATTTAACAAGAATATATGGGAATTAAAAGGAATAGATGGGAATTAATCGGAACATATGGGAACTAACTGGAAACTATGGAAATTAATTAGAATATATTGGAATTAATGGCAATATATGGGAATTAAAGGGAATAAAATTTGCATACCTGCAGGTTGTTTTATAAAAGGGAGTTTAAATATAGTTGTATTAGACATCTTACAGAATAATCTTAGTTAAAACAACCAGATTTAACGCCTATTCAGTTGAATGCCAACCCTGCAGTGTGTCTTAATAAATAAAAGATAAATAAATACAAGGAAATTGTAATGGAAATGTTTTCATGCATGTCTGTTTATGACAAAACACACAAAGTTTTTATTTATTTATATATATTTTCATACGGTTTGTATAAATCTAGAGTTAATTCCCATTAGTTCCCATATATTTTCATTAATTTCCATGGAAATTCCAATTTCCCACCAGAAATAGTTTCAAAATTTCTCAGTTTAAGTTTCAGTGGAATGTTTCTGGAAAGTTACCAAATACTTTCATCCATTCATTCATTTTCTGAAGCGCTTAATCTCAATTAGGGTCGCGGGGAGGCTGGCGCCCATCTCAGCCGACTCTGGGCGAGGGCAAAGTACACCCTGGACAGCTCGCC
>JAQMYF010000010.1:21731745-21760346 GCA_030014195.1 Neosilurus mollespiculum | reverse complement strand
TAATTCATCATCCTTCCACTAGGTGGCAGCAGCCTATTTCAAGTAAACAGCTAGTCATTCATGACTCAAGAAAGATTACATGCTAGCTTGTTGCTGTTAGGCGTTGTCAGACAATGCAAGTGAATAAAGGAAAAGCGGACAAATACCAAAACGAATCATTTTGCCATGCAGGTTTCATGGTTGCCTTTTTAGAACAGATGTTCAGTGATTATTCATCCCTCGATCACCTTTAAATTTAGTGATGTGGCCCTCAGTGAAAATGAGTTCGACACCCAGGATCTACAAGCTCTACAGGTCACTCCTTAATCAACAGGAAGTTCAACATAATCTACAAGGCCAGGGTTGAGGGCTTGAACCAAATCATGTGCTTGTTCAGACTGAGAGAGAAAACGACTGCATCTTTGGATTGTTGAACTGAGAGAACCCTTAGATACAACCTTAAAGGTCAGATATCACACCCATTTTCAGACCTTCATTTTTCATTTCAAACACCAATGTACAATTCCTATCCAAAAAAAAAAGTTCTTCAGGAAGCTGCTTCCCCACCTCCCCTGAAACACTGATTTTAAGTTCGTGTGCTGGACGACCTGTTTGGCTTCCTCCTCCCATTTATGTTCTTTCCGGTCTTTGTGCTCTGATTCGTCGCCTTTCTGTAGTCTTTTTAGGGGCTGCAGCTCTCCACTGAGTGTGCTGGGAGGCAGACTGGGATTGACAGAAATACCGCTGTGGGGGTGTTTCACGGCCAGCTAATCAGAAGACCCAGCATGCCATGAGGCCGTACTGTGACCTAAAAAATGGGTGAAAACCTTGTGTTTATGGCCAGATCCAACAGCCCAGAAGGAAAAATTAAACATGCGCTAACATTATTTTACAATCTGTTATTGTCTAACAGGTCAATAATTTTTCTTTTTGGCTATTCAACATTTATGGAAAAAAACATCATATCTCATTCATTCATTCCTTTTTTTTTTTTAAGATGCGTAATCCTAATCAGGGTCGCGGGGAAGCTGGCGCCCATCTCAGCTGACTCTGGACGAGGGCGGGGTACACCCTTGACAGCTCGTCAGGCCATTACAAGGCCAACACACATCAGGGCGATTTCAGAACAGCCAATTGGCCTACTGTGCATGTTTTTGGACTGTGGGAGGAAAATGGAGAAACCCAGGAGAAACTCACGCAAGCACAGCTCCCTGCAAACATGCAAACTCCACACTGAAACACCCAAGCCCGGGAATCGAACCCAGGACATCATATCGCCCCTTTAAGGAATAGTTCTTCCTAAGGAAGCTATGAAACCTTTAATAAGAGTGGTCGAGTAGTCTTCGAGTAGTCTCTCTCTTTTTCTTCCCCTTCACATTTCAGATCCATGGAACCACAGACGCAAATCATCCAACCCAAAAATATCCAGTTTAAGTCCATTCCATCTGTTTTTTTTTTTTTTCTTTTTTTTCTTTTTTTTATTTGAGGTAATGTCTGACGTCTTGTCCCGCTTTTCGATCCACAGCTGTGAGAAATGTGTGCTCACTTTGCAGGGGAAAGATTTGGGTTTCATGGTCTGGTGTCGATTTTTCCTGCGTTTTTCTCTGATGGCTGTGAATTGACTCCTGGTGCCGAGCTGAGAGGAGAGCGTGAATTTCAAACAGACTCATTGGTTAAAAAAAAAAACAAGAACAAAAAAAATCCCCCGAACTGCTGTTGCTGTGACTGGCAGCAGACGCCACTGGAGTGGTGACAGACTGTCTGTCAATCAGCCATTCAGACAATTAATCGTTCAATCATTCTGGAAATTGGCTTGGACCCACAGTGCTGGAACCATTAGAGAATGGGACCAGCACTGAATGAAGATTGACCACTTTTGCAGCTGTATTATTCTGTGTTTGCTAACCATTTTGCAGTCGTCCCGGTGGTTTCTGCAGTAAGGCAAATCGTCAAGTCCATTTTTCCAGTGTGATCTCAAATCCAGTGATCTCGGTGTGCCAATAATGTTCGTAATGGTTGTTTATTTTATGCTTTGCTTAAAAGTAAAGTGTATAAGATTTAGTGGCATCTAGTGGTGAGGTTCCAGATTGCAACCATCTGGAATTGTATCCCACCCCCTCCCATTTGAAGCCAGTATGGTTCTGGGCTGCTGTAATAACATGGCAGTGCAAGATGGTGGTCTCCATGAGAAGGGACCCACACCCCATGTGGCTATAAACAGCTTATATAAACCAGTCCTGGAAACTCAATTTTTATTTTATTAATTACAGATTAATGAAAAATGTATTTGTTGATACGTCTAAAGGCTCAAGACGTGAGGCATGAGGTAATAACAGTTTAGCCAATGAAGGGGCAGCTTGCACAGGACCTTCATGTACTATTGTTGGAAGAATGTCTGCAGTGGGCACGGTCTTCCCAGTTAACCTGTAGTGAAGATTCCACCACCCCAACCCGACAGCCTAAAGCAGTGGCCTCCACCCCTGCTCCTGGAGCTCTACCTTCCTGCAGGTTTTATGTCCAACCAAAATCTAACACACCTCTTTTACCTGTTCAAAAACTTCTTGAAGGCAATAATCAGGTTGGAGATAAAACCTGCAGGAGGGTAGATCTCCAGGAACAGGGGTGGAGACCACCGGCCTAAAGGGTTGTTATGTTGTTTTGGAATATACCTCAAATGTACATTTCCCAGACAAATCTTTTTGATCAAGGGTAGCTGACATGTCCATCATCTCAACAGATTGGACTAATCGGATGAAGTGTGTCGTCATGCTCCGGCTTTGCACAGTGAAAACAGGTTCAAAGTGTAGAGAGTCTTGCAATACATCCAGCCACAAGAGAACAATAAAAACCATTACTCGCACTGCCTTTGTTTTAACGTAGATGTGAGATACGCACGCTGGATGTGATGGCTAGCATGTTCGCCTCACAGCAAGAAGGTCCTGAGCTCAAGTTCCAGACTCAGCAAGGGCGTTTCTGTGTGGTGTTTGCCTGTTCTCCCCGTACTTGCTTGGGTTACCTCTGGGTACTCTGGTTTCGTCCCTAATTGGCTAATTGTCTGTTCCAAATTGACCCTATGTTTGATGGATAGATGTAAGATTGGGAATATGAAGGGTTGGTTGCTTTAAGCTGAGATCTCAGGATTGGAGTTATGGCAGCGATGAGTATATTACCCTAGTCCTTTGACAGATATCAATTATTTCCCCAGTGGCTATCTCATGATAAGTGATTCATAAGCATTGGCCTTAATGGAAGTGGCAAACCCGCCAATTTACTGCCTTTGAAAAGCAGCAGGCTAAAGACAAAGAAATGACTCAAATTCATTTCAGACGCTGTCGCTGGCAAGCCTTTCACGTAAGACCCAGTAGGAAACTTTTAAGAGATGGGTTTTTATTCCGTTCAGCTTGTTTTTCTGGCACTTGAATGTCACGTTAACCCTTTTTTGTTTGCTAGATAACCTTTTCTTTAGATTTGTCAGGCAAATTGTTTTGACCTACATTTTCTTTTAGAAGAAGACAAAGAACCACCAACTTGCCACCTCTCTAAGCACCCTGTCAATAAAACGAATTTTACTCCTTTGCCCTGCTTTTAATGCCACAAGGCAACAATTTTATTCCCCAAAGCGCAATGAGTGACATATTCGACAAGGTGGACCACCAAAGGCTCTAGGGTTAGGATTTACTGCATGTGAACATGAAACATGGTCATCTACCCTTTTGTGCAACTTTATACACTTAATCATCAAAGTGTAACCTATTCTCACATGTGTATCTAAAAGCTCCTACCATCTCCCTGCCAAGACCACCATCTTTATACTCTCTCTCTTTCGCTCTCGCTCTCTCGCCTTTTTTTTGGCTGTGATATCACATCCTCCATATTGGAAGCAAATGAATGACAGATGGCGTCCTACTGTCCAACAGCTTAACAATTTGTGATATAAAAATTTGTAGGTGCAGCATTTGTCATTTCTGACTAAGATAAATTATGTGGAAATGATGATTAAAAAAAAAAAAAAAAAACATTCTTTGAGCCATAGCAGTGCAATAGACTGGCAACGTGTTCAGGGTGTACCCCTCGTCTCGCCTGAAGTCAACTGGGATTGTCTCCAGTTTCCCGTGACATTAATGGGGTAAATGATACAGATCATGCATGCATGCATGCGTGGGGGAAGGGGGGGGTGTTTGGTTGCTGCCCTCCTGTCAGGAAGCTTGGTTGTATTTGGAAAGGCATAGATATGTGTGTGTATACACATATGTATATAGAAACTGTATATATGTGTGTATCTTTATATATATATATATATATATATATAAAATGTGTGTGTGTGTGTACAGCATATACAGGTAATAAGCACTTCTTTTAAATGCGTTTCTGCTTAATTTGCGCCCCAAATTTGTAATTTTTGACAGAAATTGCCCATATTAGAGCAATATGATGTAGTTCGGCTTTGATCCACGGCAGCGCATTCACACCTGCATATTAGCTAAAATATTTAAAATATTAGCGAAAATGCTAAAATGCGGTCTCACTTAATGTGTTGAGGTGCATTGGACCCCGACATGAGCATATTAACAAGACTCTACTGTATTAGCAAGTTCATTAGCATTCTAACTCTAATTGAGTCACATTAGTTTTAGTGTGGTGTTGTGTGTGTGGGTGGGTGGAAACTGGGGAGGAGCTAAAGACAAAAATAAGAAATGAGTTATTTCACTTTTTCCTTAACAAATTTTATCTAATGTGCATGTCTGTATGTCTGTATGATTTAAGCTTTATTAATGCATTTCAATAAAATGACGTCCTTAACCTGGAGAATGGGGATGACTTTGTCAGATCAGGTTTTGAAAGCAAGTGATTTTTTTTTCTTTTTTTTTTTTCTCCAGGGCTAAAGGTTGGTTTTCAATCACAGTCGTGAGTAAGAAATCCGGTGTGAGTGTGGGGAAGGCAGGTTTTTACACTGTTCTGGAACTGCACGCTACAGGTGGATACGTGGATTTTGCTCAGCTAGCGTTATCTGTTGATTATTATTTTCTTGCCAGCGTTTACTAGCTTGTGTGATTGGCTGAAAGTGCTGTTGCTAAAAAAAAAAAAAAAAACAACAACAGTCACACTGTTGCTCATTCTTTAATCTTATACTAGTTTTTCTTCCATACATATTTTGGCACACTATTCCTCCTAAATGGCTGCAGCTAGAAACATACATACTTTCAAAGTTCAGTGTTCATGTCAATGCGATTGTCGCTCTGTTTTTTTGGTGCTGATACCATGAACAGATGATTTTCTATGTTTTTTTTGTACAGATTGAGACTCTGAATAATGTTTCATGAAATTTGGCTTCTAATGTGCATCAAACATTCTTTTTAAGTGGGCAAAAAGATGGTTAGGCAACATTACCATTATCATCTCCCAAAATTAATGAGCTATTGGTATTTATTATATTAATATAGTACATAAAAAAAAAAAATATCTAAAACAATTATAGACCTCAAGACAGAAACCTGGTAAAAATACTTTGCTGTACCTAAGACGTTCAGCTAATAAAAAATATTATAGTGATAGCACCACCACATAGCAAAACATTAGCTATATATATATATATATATATATATCTATCGCAGCAAAAGCTTTCTATTCTATATTTCCAATAAAATGCATACTGTATTTTAATTCTTAAGATGCTGTGGTGTTGGTCTGAATTGCATCTTGAGCAGAATGTACGCAGCTCGGCGCTCGTTAATCCGAAGTGCATTCGTTTGTGACAGTTTCTCAGCGCTCTGAGCTCACAATCAATTTCTGTTTGCAATTCATTTTTAATCAGTTTTAATGATGTTAATGTTGCTTTGCTTATACAAATCATTGCATGCCATCTGTTCATTAGCATGACGGCATATACTAGGCTTGTATCTCGTACTATCACGTGGTATCTGAGCTTTTTATTTTTAGTAGTAAATGAGTGTGTTATTTAACCTCTACCCAATAAGTGTATCAGTCTTAGTGATGGTTATTGATCTACAGTAGTCTGTAGTACTATACATCTATATATTAGATATCAAAACCATTTTCTCTGGAAAGATAAAGTGGTGTTTAATTCATCAGCAGTGTTATCTTCGCAGAAATGGAGCTCTTCTCTAATTTGGGTCACAATCATGCAAACAGTGTACGCGTGAGGCATGAAGAACTATAAATAGGAAGTCATGTGCAATCCTGTAAGCAAACCTGACATAAAAAGCCCTTTTTTGAAAGTTTGCATATGATCTACAGTATAGGAGTTGGTTCGTTTTTCACAGAATTATTTGCTTAGATGTTTTTACGGTAGACATATTCAGTAGTCCGTAGTATTCAGCCTCTTAAAGTGAAATGAAAGGCAAGCCTTCCAAACTCTCCTGTTACAGTGAACCTGTGTGTGTTTTCATCATCTGGTGGTTTTTGCTTACATTTTCATTGTTGCATCCTGCTAAAATCCCTTTGATAGTTTTTTCATTAGCCAGTTTGAAAAGGTTGCTGTTGTGAATAGGATGTGAATCCCTTAGTTCATATAAGGCAAGTTAATGGCAATAATTACAGTATACAGACATTAAACTAACATCAGATATAAACCAGTGAATTTTGGAATAAAATAAAAGTAGGCACAAGAGTCTAGTCATACATATGAAAGAAAATAATACCATGCTGTTTATTCATATGCAAATTAGTTCTGTATTATAGTCTAAAACATGGGGTGATCACGTGACTCTGCACATTATAATGACACCCCCTGTGTGTGGAGTTATTGCTATTCTGTACATAAATAAGGTTCATGAAACAGCACATTTTAATAGAAAGAGACATAAACTGTGCATGCAAGTCTTTATTAGCTCTCGCCAAACATAATGGCGGGAGCTATTAGAATGGGTGGTGTCCGTCCAGCGTCTGTCACACTTTGGTTTCAGGACGATAACTTGGGAATGCTTGCTCGGATTTTGATAAAATTTGGTATGCAGGTTTGTCTTACAGGTACCTCCTCTGGGTACGCCAAAATCCGCGCTTAATTAATGAGCCAGCTGGACTTCATTTGTTTAACACAACAGTTTGGTTTCCGGACGATAATTTGAGAATGCTTGCTTGGATTTTGATGAAAATTTTCCAAATGTATGTGGGTTTGTCTTACAGGTAGCTCGCCTGGGATTGGTGCAGACCAAAGTTCATGCACGATAAATGAGCCTGCTGGACTTTAATTTGTTTAACACAATGGTTTTTAAAATACACGTTCCTGGGTGGCGGGAGCTTTGAACCCGTGCGGTCTATTTTTAATTTTAAGTTGAATTTTCATTTAAGCTTGTTCGATTTGCTTCCTGGCTACAAATCCACCATTAATAGTGTACATTTCCATGTTCCACGTCTGAATGAGGTCATTATCAGAACTGTAAGAGTATATAGTTTTGGTGGAATTGCAGCGATGCTGAAACGATCTCTCAGAGTCAGTACTTTGTATTGTCTGTGCTGTGTTCTTTCTTTTGTGGTAGACGTTTGCTCTGATGACTGACTCTCTGACTCATATGTTTTATTTTTTTTGTGCCATTGAGTCTCTGTTTTGTATGAGCTTCTCTTAGATATCTGTGGGTGAATCTGACCTAAAGTCTCTTTGAAAAATGTGATTCTAAAGAAATGAACCAGGATGAATCACTGCTGCCTTTCATTGGTTACTTCACTGTTTATTAAATTCCAGGCGTGTGGTGTTGGTTTAGTTGAAATCAAAAACACTGCAGTCACTTAGTAAAGTAAATGCTGTATATCAAAATGAAAAAAAAAAAAACCCCAATGCGTATATATTAGTAGTAACCTTCAAATGTATGGGTTTTTTTGTCCATTTGGAAGGCATCTGTTATCAGATTCCAAGGCCATCAAAGTGCTTTTCATTAAAATCACATTGTGTTGTATGGGAGTTTGGAACCATTTTATACATACGCATATGCTTATCTAGCGTCACTGTGTACAAATAATTCCACTTCTTTTTTGCTTCTTTGTATTGTAATCATTGGGGTTTGTGAATCCTTCCATCTGTTTGATTGTGAACAATTTCCTAACTACACCCATACACTGATTTTCACCAAACTTGGTGAGGACCCTACCCTACTTGATTCCCAGAAATTATTTAATTTTGTATCATGAAGGTCAGTGCAATGTTGCACACTTTTGGAGATACAGCTCTTATAATTTCGAATTGAATCGAGTAGGGAACACTAATAGGAAACCACATAAGCACTTTGAAATGAGAAGATTACTTTTGACCTTGTGTGACGTTGAGAGGTCAGAGCCCAGCCGTTCAGTAACCCTTAAACTAGAGTGGGGTTTTTCACTTGGTTTCACTGTTACTGTTTTGTATTCGTTCATTACTGTCATTCATTACCTTTGGTCCAGCAGCTCCACTTTGACCCACCATTTATTTTAACTTTTCTTATCTGCTCAAGCCATTTAATCCAACCATGATCATTTGCACAAGTAATTTGTCTCAGTGTTAGCGTTTTTCCCAACCTTTTAATACCACCATTACTATTCACAAGGTTTTTTCCTGTTCTAGCTTAGGCCTTGCAATGGTCTGTTGAGCTGTTCAGGGTACCCTGTACCCTGCCTTCACCCGTAAGACAGGCTCCAGCCTTCCTTCAACCGTAGTAGGATTAAGCGTTTCGGCGAGTGAGTCAGTGTTCTAGGTTATAGCTTAAAGGTTATAAATTAAAGTTATATCTAGATTATTGCTTATTGATCAGTTCTATTGAATCAGGTGATTATAGGATCACCCTTTTCTGTATTTCAGGATTTAGTTTGCTATGTTCTGAGATTAGTGGTTGGAAGTTTAAGGATTCTAGTTTTATCTCTAGGGAGTTTCTGAGGCATATGCTATCCCAAAAACAAGCAGGCCAGTCTGTCTTATGTGTAGCCCAAAAACTTGCGTGATATCTTTATAGCTGAGAGTTTAACTGGTAAAGTTGCACCATGAACTTTTGATTTTTTTAGTTTTGCTATACTGTATTAATCCCACAGGGGAAATCATTGCCTCTGCATTTAACAGTGAGCACACACACTCAGAGCAGTGGGCTGCCACACACATTGTGGTGCCCGGAGAGCAGTTGGGGGTTTGGTGCCTTGCTCAGGGGCACTTCAGCCATGAAGGTGGAGGAAGGAAAGGTGCAACTCACTCCCCTTCCCGGCTGCCAGCCCGCCAGCCAGCCACACGTTTTTCCTTCTGGTTGGGTAATCAAACCTGCGACCTTTCGGTCCAAAAGCCGCTTCTCTAACCATTAGGCCACGGCTGCCCCCAACTAACTTCTTGTTAGTTTTGTCCTAGCGGAGGGATTATTTAAGCATGGCAAATTAGCATTAGATATTTAGCATGTAATATGCAGTATGTTGTGAATCACAGAGTCTGATTCACAGATTAACAGTCAGTGGCATTTGATTTTGAACTCACCTACATGAGTGATATGCATCTGGCATCCTGGCCATGACAGACATCTGAAACTGTGAGAATTCATTAATAGTCATAATTCAAATGAAGTCACGTGAATTAGAATCCAGGTCACTTGAAATCCATGTAAGATGTGCAAACCAACACACTTGCACCATCTGGGAGAACTCGTGCAGCAGTCATGAAGCTGTCGTGACCCAGAGGACAGAGTATTCCTGGTGCATGCTTTCATAACCTCGTCCCGTGTGTTCGAATCTGATTGGGGTCTATTCAAGATTGCTTCTTTTTCTGGACTATGACATTTACCTGATTAGTGCATCACCTCACTCCTTCCTATCCTCATGCTTACACTGTGTTTAGGAAAAACAAAGCTTTTTCCTTCAGATGAACATGAATGTAAGGATAATGGTTAAAAAAAATTCCAAGCTCCTGCAAATGGACTGATTTTAAGGGGGTGTTTTGTTGCCACTTCTGCTTGTGTGGTCCTTTGCTGGAATCCTGTATTAAAGAGGAAATAGATTTAAAAAGGGAAAGTTACAGTGCAACACTCTTTTTTTTTTTTTTTTTTTTTGTTCTCTTTTGTTTTGATTAATTACTGTATGCATGTGTATATAATGTTTGAAGTTACCTAATATGCCTAATGTAACTGTGGAAAGATTTTGGTATCATTTAATCACATCAGGTTTTTTTCTATCGCTTCCATTATTTAGTCCAGAGTTTAACACAGGGTCCTCACATTCACACTCAGTCTCCACATTCACACTGGGTCCCAACACTGGGTCCCCACATTCACACTGGGTCCCAACACTGGGTCCCCACATTCACACTGGGTCCCAACACTCGGTCTCCACATTCACACTCGGTCTCCACATTCACACTCAGTCTCCACATTCACACTGGGTCCCAACACTGGGTACTTACATTCACACTCGGCCTCCACATTCACACTGGGTCCCCACATTCACACTGGGTCCCAACACTGGGTCCCCACATTCACACTGGGTCCCAACACTGGGTCCTCACATTCACACTCGGTCTCCACATTCACACTGGGTCCTTACATTCACACTGGGTCCCCACATTCACACTGGGTCCCAACACTGGGTCCTTACATTCACACTCGGTCTCCACATTCACACTGGGTCCCAACACTGGGTCCCCACATTCACATTCGGTCTCCACTTTCACACTGGGTCCCAACACTGGGTCCTTACATTCACACTGGGTCTCCACATTCACACTCGGTCCCTACATTCACACTGGGTCCCCACATTCACACTGGGTCTCCACATTCGCACTTGTTTATGAGGTCATCTTTGCAGTGCCTTACCGCATTTAATCTCCCCCACATTCACACTGGGTCCCAATACTGGGTCCCCACATTCACACTGGGTCCCAACACTGGGTCCTCACGTTCACACTCGGTCTCCACATTCACACTGGGTCCCAACACTCGGTCTCCACATTCACACTGGGTCCCAACACTCGGTCTCCACATTCACACTGGGTCCCAACACTGGGTCCCCACATTCACACTGGGTCCCCACATTCACACTGGGTCCCCACATTCGCACTGGGTCTCCACATTCACACTTGTTTATGAGGTCATCTTTGCAGTGCCTTACCGCATTTAATCTCACCCATCAGTTCAACTCTGGTTATTTAGTCTCAACATTTAATTCCAGTTTAGTCCAGTTGTTTATCTAAACTATTTAATCTCACTGTTTTGTTTCTGGTCCCAGTACTAACAGTAATATTAGACTTGTAATCCCACCTTTAACCCCAACTTCTCCTCTTTTAGCCCAAACATTATTATTATTATTTGGCTTGATGTTTTACTTCTCAGACTTTTGTTGTAGGTTACTCTGGTTTAAACTGAAAGTGGAAAACAACCTGTTGTCAAAGGTTTCACAGGGTCCTTTTCATTGGTACTTGGCTTCTTATTTATTTATTTATTTATTTATAATATTTGCTATACTGTACTAATCCCACAAGGGAAATCATTACTACATTTAACCCATCCAAATTCAGCACACACACGCACACTCGGAGCAGTGGGCTGCCACAACACATTGGGGCACCCGGGGAGCAGTTGGGGGTTAGGTGCCTTGCTCAAGGGCACTTCAGCCATGAAGGTAGTGGAAGGGAAGGTGCAGCTCATTCCCCCACTGCCAGACATTTCTCCTGCTGGTTGTGGAATTGAACCAGCGACCTTTCAGTCCCAAAGCCGCTTCTCTAACCATTAGGCTACGGCTGCCCCCAGTATGGCTGCCCCCAGTATGGCTGCCCCCAGTATGGCTGTCCCCAGTACGGCTGCCTGCATCCAAGTTCAAATCTCAGATTTCTTGCTGTCCCTAGTAATGCTGTTTTCTGAACATGTTCCACTCAGATGTCAAGGCCAATGTCTTTAACAAACATCTCAAACCTGGTTGTTATTGCCCCAATGTTGCAACTACTACAGGAATAACATTCATCTTCTTCATTCTGCACATTTGGACTATTTCATCTTTCAGTGATCAGTACAGTGGCCTATACTTCTCAGTCTTCTCAATTTCTTTGTCCCTTACTCTTACATCCCCTGGAGTGGCTACGTCAATAATTATAGTCTTATCATTATTATTATTATTATTATTATTTAGACTACTTGGCTCCACTTTTAGCATTTAGGTCCAAGCATTTTCATAAACGTTACATGGTACAGCCTGTTTTACTCCGTTCCTTCCAATAAACCAATAATACTGTACAGATAAAGTTTTAAATGTAAAAATTACTTTAGAATTGTTAGCTTACTTTCTTTCTTATAAATATTTCAATTATTTAGACTGGATGCACATCACACACTCTCTCTCTCTTATCCTTTTCTGTAGTGTAGCTAGGATTATTTTTCCAGCCTGCGGGAGAAATTATTGCACAGCAAGCAGAAGTCTTCTCTTTTCACTCTCTGAACTTGTTCCTTGTTTGCAGGGGCACGTTTTGGAATTACTAACGCGATAAAACCTACCGTGTTTTTCAGTGGATACGTGTGTGTGTGTGTGTGTGTGTGTGTGTGTGTGCTGGGGTGTTGTGGGTTGAAGATAAAGCTGCCGTGGTTTAAAAATAGCTCAGCCGTGGCGCTGGGACTTGGCTGTTGCGCTCCTTGGCATTACTGTAAGACTTTGCACATTGCAGCACCTGCTGACTGTTATCTTTGTATCTTTTGTGCATTGTGTTAAAAGCGGAGTTCATTTATCCCACGTCCGTCCTAAAACGTTTCCCATCATATCCAATGCACTGTCTTGCTCAGGGTAATGTTTCATACTGTAGACACCTCAGGAATCAGGGTTTATAGTGTAGATACTCAGTAAGGCGATTTATTAAATCTACTAAAGCGAAGCGATTGGAAAAATGTCACACATCAAAGAGTAACACATCTGCTTGAGCTGCGATGTTGAAATTTTATTATCCATCCAACGCCATACAAATCTTAACACTAACGCACGGTATAAGCTGTGCATTAAGCTTTTTAACCTTCTGTGTAAGTTGCAGATGGATTTTCTTATTACAGAATGAACCGTAATCCTCCGTCAATCAGAAGACACTTCAATGCCTCTCAAACCTCTGAATTTTATTCTTTATCTGCTGATCTACTTGATTTCTATACATGTACTGTGAATACTCTCCTCTACGTACAGCAGGGGATCTCTAAATAACAAATCAACTGATAAATTACGCTGCTACTGAACATACTACGTAATTACTCAAGACCGTATACCCGTGTTTTTGAGAGAAAGTAGTAATACTGCTCTTGGCTAACATTCAGAAGTATTTTAAGCAGATCCAATGAGAATAGTGAGTCACCTATGACTCAATGGGATCCATATTAAGATATCTGTTGTGGACAGTCCGAAATGCTCACTGATGACTTTATTTGTAAACCAGAATGTTTCTCAAATCTGTTAATTCTGATTCCTCACCCTGTGGAAGAGGGATTTTTATTTAAATGCTACTGGATAATTGTTATTAATAATAATTAATAATTTGGATATACTGTGTGTGTGTGTGTGTGTGTGTGTGTGTGTGTGTGTGTGTGTGTGTGTGTGTGTATATAATTATGTCCATATGAATTTGGACAGTGTCAATTTTTGTATGTGACCATATTTATATTTGAATAAATTAAACCCTTTGTAGCTTTGATTAGATTTGTTTTGAATTCTAAAAATATTAAGAAGTGAATAAACTGATGTGTTTACAAAAAAAAAAATTACCTTAGGAATATATTGTTATTATGGGATTTAATGGGAATATATTGTTATTTTGGGATTTAATGGGAATATATTGTTATCATGGGAATTGATGGGATTATATTGTTATTATGCAAATATATTGTTATTATGGGAATATATTGTTATTATGGGAATTGATGGGATTATATTGTTATTATGGGAATATATTGATATGGGAATTGATGGGAATATATTGTTATTATGGGAATATATTGTTATTATGGGAATTAATGGGAATATATTTATATTATTGGAATTGATGGGATTATATTGTTATCATGGGAATATATTTTTATGGGAATATATTGCTATGGGAATTAATGGGAATATATTGTTACTATGGGAATTAATGGGAATATATTGTTACTATGGGAATTAATGGGAATATATTGTTACTATGGGAATTGATGGGAATATATTGTTATTATGGGAATTAATAGGATTATATTGTTATTATGGGAATATACTGTTATCATGGGAATTAATGGGAATATATTTATATTATGGGAATTGATGGAATTATATTGTTATTATGGGAATATATTGATATGGGAATTAATGGGAATATATTGTTATTATGGGAATATATTGTTATTATGGGATTTAATCAGAATATATTGTTATGGGATTTAATGGGAATATATTGTTGTTATAGGAATTGATGGTAATATATTGTTGTTATTATGGGAATTAATTGGAATGTATGGATATTTATGGGAATTAATGGGAATATATTGATGATATGGGAATACACAGATATTTATGGGAATTCTTAGCCATTGAAGGGAATTTACTGGAGAAAACTAGAAATTTGCAAATTTGCCTATAACCAGGAACTTAAATATAGCTAACCATTTAAAATGACCAGAACAATTGAACTCTGCACTGTGCTACAGATTGTCTTTTTTGTGAAACTTTGTGAAAGAATTTCTGCTAATGACAACAAAAATGGGTTAAATTTATGTTTGTAAATGATAGCTAGTATAAATTACCCCACATCTCCAGTTACCTTCCATATATTCTTATTAGTTCCAATGGAAATTCCTATTACCTATTTGGAATATTTACAAATTCCCCATCGTAAGGCCCATGGAAGGTTTCTGGAAACTTAGCAGAATTTTCCACCCCGGTGCAACGCTAATTATACAACTTTTAAATAGCAGCTTGAATGAGTGATGCAAGCTCTTCTTTGTGCACTGAGCTGTCCAGAATTGTTTTCATTCCCCAAACGTTCTTGAATCAGAGAATCAGTGAATCAAGAACTGCTTTGTAACTTCCATGATGAAGGTTGTTTTCTTTGGTGTGGGTTTATTTGTTTGTTGATTTCTTTGTTCGTCTGTCTGTTAGCAACTTGCAATTTGACAGAGCAATGTAAAAGTATGATGATGGGTAGGTGATCATCCAAAGATGCTCCCATGACATTGTGGTAGATACCCATGCACTGATGACATTGCAAATAACAAAACAAACAAAAACAAAAACCCCATCTGTTATACTGGGCGAAATTTGTAAATTCGGTTATATACACGTTGGTTTTGAACTAATTGTAATTGCTCCGTATATTGAGGATCAGAAGATTTGATGCCAGAGTAAGTTTCATCTGGATCTGATTCAGGAAGTGCTCTTGGCAGCAATTTAAATTTTCTATGGGAAATTAAATTTTTTTAATTTAATAAGGCCTGGCAGGGGGGTGCTGTGTACTTAATTTTATGGCTAGGTGGAGGTTTGCACTCTCTGAGCTCTTGTTAAACGTGTAGATTTTGATGGCGCTTAGAGCAAGAGCATGTTTGTGTTTGTCACTGCTCGAGCAGTCACGGAAGCTGAGACCATGATGTCTGGTGATGTATGATCTTTAGTCCAGCCAAAGCCAAAAGTTTTGGGAGCTCTGCACTGGAGATGACCCGATCCCGAAGCTGAATCAACTTTAGGAGACAGTCCTGGCACATGCTGAACTTTCTTGGGCGCCCTAACGCCCTCTTCTCAACAGTTGGACGTCTCTCCTTGAGGTTCTTGATGATCCGATAAGTGGTTGATTCAGGTGCAGTCTTAACAGCAGCAATATCCTTGCCTTTGAAGGCCTTTTTGTGCAGAACATTGATGACTGCACGTGTTTCCTTGCAGGTCACCATGCTTAACAGAGGAAGAACAGTGGGTTCAAGCACCACCCTCTTTTTAAAGCTTCCAGTCTGTTATTGTAACTCAGTTAGCATGACAGAATGATGTCCAGCCTTGTTCTCGTCAACACTCTCACCTGAGTCAATGAGAGAATCAATGACATGATGTCAGGTGGTCCTTTTTGGGCAGGGCTGAAATGCAAGCAAAGGGTTTTTAGGGATTAAATTCAACGTCGTGGCAAAGAGTGACTTTGCAATTGATTGCAATTCATCTGACCACTCTTCATAACATTCGGGAGTATATGCAAACTGATACAAAAAAAAAAAACTGGGGCAGCAGACTTTGTGGAAATTTATATTTGTATCATTCTCAATACTTGTGGCAACGGGTGTGTATATACTGAGTACGTTTTATTCTGGATCAAGAAAATTATCTGACTTAACTGATAGAAAAATCCACTCCAAACAGCATAGAACACAGAAACATAAAGGACACGAACAGAACCAACAGCTATTATTAGGAGATTTTGTCGTCTTTAAAAAATCTGAATCTGTGCTGCGAGCATCTGTACACCCCAACTGTCTGAAACAAATAAATAAATAAATCCTAATCAGAATTCTGTGATCAAACGATTTGTTTGCAGCTGTTGAAGGATGATGTATTTAGTCAACATGCCCTCAATAGCTTGAGTTTATATTGAGTTTCCAGAGCCTATTTGCTGACACTGTATTGGGTAAATAACGTATATGGATGCTTATGTTTATAAAGTGTGTTACATTTAAATAATAATAATAATATTGAATTGGAGTTGAAGTACATGTTTCACTTTTATTTTTTTTTATATATAATTTAATATAAAACAAAGCAGCAGAGTTAAATCCTCAAAGCTGATTGGTCAGAACATGTTGATTAATTCTCTAGCCTCAGCTCTGACAGTAGTGCGTCTCCAGTGTCTGAGATAAACCTGTAACTTGTTTATCTGCTGTATCATGAGCTTTTTGGTGTGTATCTGAATTAATAATATTGTTTTGTGTATCTGCAGCTCTGGAGAGAGAGATGTCGGCGAGACAGAGCCGGGAGGAGCTGATCAAACGTGGCGTGCTGAAGGAGATCTTTGAGAAAGGTGAGCGTGTTGCTGTGTAACAGACTGAACTGCAATACTTCGTTTACCTACAGAGTTTAGAAGTGGCTTCCTATTGGTTTACGAGGAGTGTGTTAAAGTGAAATGAAAGGCAAGCCTTCCAAACTCTCCTGTTACACCTGAACATGTGTGTATTTTCATCATCAGGTGGTTTTTACTAACATTCTCAAAGTTGCAATCTGCTAACATCCGATCGAAAGTTTGCATTAGGCAGTTTGAAAAGGCTGACATGTGGAGTCCATTTTACTCTTGCGAGTGTGCAAAATCATGAGAATAGGATGTGAAGTTCAGTTCATTTAAGGCAGGATAATGGCAAAAATAACAGTATACATATATTAAACTAACAAATCAGATATAAACTATCAAACTTCTGAAAAAAATTAAACTAGGCACATCTACACATACTACATTACATTTGCAAAACATACATACAGACAAACATTTGGCAGGAAGGAATGGTATGTCCCGCCTTGCAATCATATGCAAATTACTACTGTATTTAACTTTGCATACAAGTGCAAGTGAATCAAGTGCAACTTTTCGCAGTACAAGGTCAATAACCTTTCCCCGTGTGCAGATTTATTACTTGTTTTTTGTCATGAAGATGTATATGATGTTTGCAGGCTTTTATTAAGGTTGGGTTTAAATTCCCATTAAAGACAATGTGCAGAAAGTTTTACAGGTTTGTGAGTGAAATGCACTTGAGTGCAGAACTAATGTGGAACTTTCATCCTGTGTGTACCGAGTGAAATTTTCTCGAGGATCTCGGGTAATTTTCATATATTTTCCATCCAAATTTATTTCCATCTGGATCTCCAGGTCATTTTTTCCCCTCTGTGCTCCTCTGAGAAAATTAGAGGCTGGATTTCCTTTCTTTGAGAAACTCTGCGCTTGTCTGATGAGTTTAGACTGTAAAACACTTTCCTTTATTTTCTATACAGACAGAAATTGTTGTACTTTTTTTGGTGGCCCCAAATTGAAGTAAGAGCCAGCGCCACTACAGGTGTTGGAATGAGTATGATCACATGTCCTGTAAGAAACTTGCTCCTCCTCCTCCTCCTGCAGTCATTTTATTGTTGTAAGGATGTAAACTTTTTATTGGTGGGATGTTAAAGAAAAATTACAACTAACATCCTGGTAACAAAGTAATCCGATCTGAATAGGGCTTCTGATCTTATTGGTTTGTATTAGTTTTTATTGAATTTTATCGGCATACGGTTTTAGTGGTTTGTATTGGTTTTACTGGATATATATATTTTTTAGATTTATTGGGTTGTATTGGCTTGTTTTATTCGATTTATTTTTTTCCCTTTTGGTTTTATTAGATTGTTTCTAGGTTTCTTGGTTTGTATTGGCTTGTTTTGGTTTTATTGGTTTTTTGTTTGTATTGGTTTTTTTGTTTGTTTGTATTGGCTTGTTTTGGTTTTATTGGGTTTTTTGTTTTTATTGGTTTTTTGTTTGTTTGTATTGGTTTGTATTGGCTTGTTTTGGTTCTATTGTTTATTTTTTGTTTGTTTGTATTAGCTTGTTTTGGTTTTATAAGTTTGTTGTTTGTATTGGTTTTTATTGTTGTTGTTTTTTTTGTATTGGGTTGTTTTGGTTTGTACTGGTTTTATTGGGTTTTTTTGTATTGGTTTTATTGGTCTGTATATTGGTTTTATTGGCTTGGCTGGTTTTGATTGTTAGAGTGAAACATGAAGTCAGATTTATGGTATATTGGTGTGAAAAATTCCTTTGTGAAAATGCATTTGTTCAGGCATCCCATACATTAGGTATCTCTTACACACTTTCCTGGTAGTTTGTATTTTAAAGCATGGAAGTGAAATTATTGTTATATATGTTGAACAATTTTCTTCCTGTTATCGATGAAGTCTCTGTGAACTGTACATATTTATCGATACTGATTATTACTCAGACTTTAATAAGTTCAGATATCAGGTCATTATTTATTCAATTCAAACCAAGGGTTACATAACAGATATGGACGAATTTACAGATATATTTGCCGAAGCTTACATACAGATTAAAGAACAAAATGGAAAAATAAATTCAGAAATAAACAGACAAACACAATACAAATGTCCGACAATACAATAAAGAAAAAAAAGACAAAAACTAATGAAAGTGACCAACTTTAATAATAATAATAATAATAGCACTAGTACTGAAAGATTTAAAAATAGTGAAAATGATGATGAGAAAACAGTTCAGTGACCCCGCCCTTCTCTATCTGTCTGTCTCTTTCTGTGTTTCTCGCTCTCGTTCTCTCTCCCTGTCTTTCTTACTTGCCAACCCCACCTCCCCCTCCCCCACACACACACATGCTCTCTCTCTTTCTCTATGTGTGCGTGTGTGTTTCTGTCCCTCTCTTGGTCACCCCCCCCCCCCCTCTCCCCGGTTTTTCTTCCTTGGCACCCCACCCTGCCACCAGACTCAAGGATGGCTGTAGTTAAGCAGGAAGTGAGGCTGAAGAATGGCCTGTGCTCAACGCCCAACCCCTTAGAGAGCAGCCGGGCAACGGAGCTGTTACTGCAGGGACTGGCAGACGGTCAAGGGGCGGGTGAGTGGGAGGAGCTAAACCTGGAAAATTGAATAAGGACTTTTAAATAAAAAGGAAACGCAGTGAATAAGGTTAGCTGTTAAAACGTGCTTGAATCATCAACTGCATTAAAGAAAATGCAGATGTACAGTCTGTTTTAAGGTATTTCCACCTGTATTAATGATTTTTTTTATACAAATATTTCTTGTCTTGAAAATTGAAGTCATATTTCATTCATTTTGTACAATATTTCTGGCAGAAATCTTTTCGTTTTAAAAAAAATGGCCTTTTTATTAAAAGTGAGTCTGAAGCAGTGATTGTACTTCCTCCCATACATTTCTCAATGCACTGACTGGAATAAAGTGATGACTGACTGCAGATGAATGACGACATTAAGTTTCAGTGAATGTAACGTTTCGGAAGCATTTAACACCGTTGATCCGCGCTGAATCATTAACGGACTCTCAGTCAAGCTCCTTCGTTAAAAACCTTTATGGATTTGGATAAAAGAAGGAGTGAAAATGATTATTGTTTTGTGTTGAAAATGAAACTGATAGCTGTGTTACTGTTACTTTAAGCAGATCGTGAGCAATTTGTGCATTTCCTTATGAATGTTTTACTAAAAGAGAGTAAAGTTGTTGTTAATATCACTGTACAAACTGTATGCAAGAATTACATCATTGGTAAAGCGCCCGTGGTATTTGCTGGCTAAGTCTGACTCCAGGAACCATTTCTGGGGCTAAACGTTGCTTCAGGATTGCCAATGTAGAGTGTTTTTTGGTAAATTTGGTGAATTAATTTTTTTTTTAAAGTTACCCTTGAGACAGATCTAGTGAATCAGCACGTTAGTTGAACTTGCTTTATATCCAATATTATACAAGTTCAGAAAGTAAGCTTACTCCCCATCACTGATCACCATGATCCCATCCGACCAATCACTGATCACCATGATCCCATCCGACCAATCACTGATCACCATGATCCCATCCGACCAATCACTGATCATCATGATCCCATCCGACCAATCACTGATAACCATGATCTCATCCGACCAATCCCTGATCACCATGATCCCATCCGACCAATCACTGATAACCATGATCCCATCTGACCAATCCCTGATCACCATGATCTCATCCGACCAATCACTGATCACGGTGACCTCACATACGACCAATCACTGATAACCATGATCCTGTCTGACCAATCAATGTTCACCATGATCCCACATGCAACCAATCTCTGATCACCGATATTTGTCCCACTGTTTCACCTCTTTGTTTAAAATGTTCCTTTTAGACATATTACATTTTATAATCAGTAAACACAAGTGAATGTTTACCTTTTTGGCAATTGTGTATTTTTTATTTTTTTTTACTCTAATCTGATAAATATTATTGTTTGGTGCTGGAAATACAGCTGCAATATCACTGCTTAACAAGTGGATTGCACAGTTTGAAGATCAGCCAATCACCTGAAGCTGGCTGTGATGAAGGTGATGATTTAGGACTGCTTAAATTTAAGGTTTAGGAAGATGACAGCGTAACTGGGGTGAAGTTGTGAACCTCATGATCGTCTCTGGGTCGCTGTGTAATTATGCAGCATGAATTTCAATCAGGAATCTGAAGTTCTTGTCTTCGGGGCAGCTCCGTCTTCTGCATGGCTGCTGTCCCCATTCCAGCTCATCAAGATAATCACGCCGTGTAAAAATGATCAAACGCATAAAAAATAGTTCCAATTAATGAGTCGGTCATGTAGATAAGCTTTTTTAAAAAAAAGATGATAAAGTGCCTTTTCATTTTATAGGGTTAGTGATCAGAGTGATGCTTTTTGTAAACTCAACACTTTTGTTTTGTATGCTTTAGCAGTTTCATCCCTCACCAAGAACCAGCATGAAGTGTAAGTGGTTTGATTTTATTAAAGTGGTTAAAGAAATATGCGTGTAGTTCGGCAGCTTTAGTTTTGTTTAGACGGAAACTAATGTGGGCTCTGTAGCCACTTCGAGAAAGGACTTTCGGTGGCTTTCATAGATTTACACAGAGCACTTTTATATCCCACCACTCAAAATAAAATAAAAAAACAACAATCTAACTCAGGTAAGACAGACAATCTTCGAACAAAACCACACCAAACAGCGGAACATGAACTAGACAAACGAACAAGACAGTGATACAAATAAACACAGAAGTCAGTAAATGAAAGGTGGAGAAGAGAAAACTGTGTTAACCTTTCCTGCTTTCACTTCAGACCATACTCGGGAAATGCAGGGGGATTAATCTATCCATCTATCTATCCACCTTCCTTCCTTCCTTTTTTTTAGGGCTCAAGTTGATTCAGCCTTTAGAGGCGCTGTGTGATTTTTATAACACCAGCCTCAGACACCTATCAATAAAAATATCTATCGGGAGCTCCGCTTTTAGGCAGTGCCTCGATTTATATATAATTTGAAATGGTATGGTGTGGAATAAAATCCGATGATGTAAACAGGATGTTTACGGACTAATATACAGAAGTATGCCTTAGTATACAGTATGTTTTATATAGAGGAAAAAAAAGTCTAGTCATTAACATTATACCAAAGCAGAACACTGGCAAAGTAAAAGAAAGCCTTACTTCTTTATATAGCATAACCTCCAAAATAGCTCGAAACACATGGTTATGTAATGACCAGTATTTACAACCTTTTTTTATTCATAGCATTTATTTCTGTGCATTCTCTGCAGCTCCTATCGAATTCCGGGCCTCCATGGAAGGCAGCGTCTGTCCTCAGGACCCTTCTTTGAAATCATCCCTGGTTCTGCCCGCTAAGAAGTCGGTGGTTTTTCCAGGAGACGTTCAGGAGAACTCTGCGAAAGCGGCTCTCTTCCACAAGCAGCCACCTGCTCTTCCGCCAAAACCTTTTACCCGGCAGCTGAACCATAGTATAGGTGAGGAAAAGTCAAACGCTAAATAAAGTCCAAGATGGTAAATGTGTGGAATGTGGTTAGACACAGGTCTGTCTTCTCCTGTTATTAATCCTAAATTTCTTCCTTTCCATTAGAATCATGTCAGACCCTGAAGCTGCCCTGCGTTCAAGGGAAACACTCTCCTCCTCTTCCTCCCAAAAAGGTGATGATCTGCGTGCCGTCCGGAGGCCTGGAGCTACCAGTCTCCTCCCCGAGCCCTCTCGCCACCTACCCCGGAAAGTGCACTCCCTTAATGCACCACGGCAGTCTGGGGGGCCATCACGGACACCCGCACCAGCTGCAGTACGGCAGTGTGCCCAGTCGCATCATTGAGGAGCTCAACAAGACGCTAGCGCTGTCCATGCAGAGGCTAGAGAGGTCAGTCTGGGGACTGTGGAAGCAATAGGGCATTTTGATGTGCAAAGACATGTATGTAAATGTTTGGGTTTTTCACTTTAAGTAATAACAGCTACCGAGCTAGCTCGCTATTCCTCCTTCACCATCCGTCAGTTCATATTATTAGGCAAGTTAATGGCAAAAATAACAGTATACAGATATTAAACAAATTATACTAATCACATCTGTCAAACATTGTACTTGTACAACATTGTACAAGTTTCGGTTTACATACCTCAGACAAGCATCGACTCATTTACATGAACGAATGGTATAATCTGCCTTTATTCATATGCGAATCACTTCCGTATTTGCCGTTGCATACACGTGAATCATGTTTTCACAGTACATGTCGCCACCCTGTGTGAGGATTTATAACTTTGCTTGTTTTATTTCTCTCACAAAGAAGCTTGTAATAACAATAGCGTGATGTGCAAAGATGTATGCAATGTTTGCAAGCTTTTATTAACTTTCCCCCAAAGGAATACGAGCTATTGAGTTACGTCACTATTCCTCCTGAATAAAGCATGAACCAGCCACTTTTAGAGATTATCAATTTCAACAATATCTCAATGTCAACTTTTAAACAATTTTTTTTAACAGTGTCTTAATAGCTAAGAATGAATTTGTGTTCACTGTCATTTTTTTTCTGTTTATGAACATGGCTAAGACTGCTTATCGGGGAATAACAGCTAGCTACCTACTCTGAGCTAGCATGACAGCATTATTGTGAGATATTAAGTACATGGAAATGACAAGTGGATTTTATTTTTTTTTTTAAATAATAATAATAATTCTTGTCAAGCTTTTTGTCATCTTCTGAACATGGCTAAGGCTACTGCTCATAAATTAAAAGCTAGCTAGCCGCTATGAACCAGCATGACCGCACTACTGTCAGAGATGCTACGTGGAGATGACAAGGTCTTGTTTTTACAATTTTTTCATAACTGAGAATGAATTTTAATCCAGCACAACAGGGCTAGACTGCTGCTTCAGGAATAAAACGTAGCTAGCCAAGTTAAATAATATCAGGAGCACGTTCGGTTTAGCTTTCTCCGCTTTTAACAATAATACTTATGCTAAGAGAGGCACTTGATTTATTTATTTTTTCTACAAATAATTTGAAATAATACATTTCCTTTTGATTTACTTTATTCCTTGTTTTGTGAGTGTGTGTTTTTGTTTATTTATTTATTTTTATCAGTACTATAAAATCAGGATAGCGGTAGCACGTATTTGGGAATCGTGCAAAATAACGACCAGTTTTTTCTGAATCTGTGCCTCAGAATCCGCACTGCAGCTGAAATGTGATGTACATTAGCATGTGAAAGGTCAATTTTGCTTTTTTTTTACATTTTTTTTTTTTTGTTTATTTTAGAATATAGAGCAGGTCACAGCTATAGTGCAGCTCGTATCTCGATTGTGCTGGTTGTGAACTGCGACCCAGCTCAGCTTACACGCCCACACTCCGTGTCCCACTTCCTGTACCCGAGAGACGGAACATACAGTCTCACTGTTGCTCGTTCTCCGGTCGTCCTATCTACCGATTGGCATCGGGGCAGAATTTGAACGCTGTGAGTCTCTTCCTGATGCCAAGCCGACCACAGCTTGTGTCTGTTACATAACAGGTCCAATTTGGCTAAAAAGCTTTCCTCATTCCTCAAAGAATCTTCAGCTTGGAAATGAATACTGCGGTTTCACTGGACTCAAGTCTTGTGCTAAAGCTGCTGTCTGAAGACATTTGGAGAATTATACCATTATAACATTATTAAATCCAAATAAATTATATTATTAAAAATATTCACTTTAAAGGAGCCGTGCGTATCCCGTTAAAGGGTTTCTAAACCTGGAATGACATTTTCTTATTAAATACTTCATAAAGAGAATGTATCCAGTTTTTGTGTTTTTGTCAAATAATGCAATATTTGTTAAATTATTTAATTTTATTGGCCTGAAATAAATTTTGCATAGAAGCATTTCTTACAACATTACTTTAGTGTTATTTTTATTTTTTTCTGGCCCAGAAATGAATTATACAATACAATATTTCCTTTCCTTTCTTTTTTTAATTTTCTTTCTTTTTTCTTTCCTTCTCTATTTCTTTTTTCTTTTCTTTTTTCCCCTCCTTTTCTATACAGTAATTAATTATGCAGTGCAGTATTTAAAACAACAAGCAAAAGATAGTTTAGAGATTTTCTGTAAATTAAATTTGTGTGTAAAAAATGAATCTTATAATTAAATATTCCTCACATGGGCAGCATGATGCACAGTGGTTAGCATGTCGATCTCACAATAAGAAGGTCCTGGGTTTATGTCCTTAGCTTAGCGTGAAAAAGTCGGCGATGGCCTGGCGAGCTGTTCAGGGTGTACCCCACCTTTGTCCAAAGTTGGCTAGGATAGGCTCCAGCCTCCCCGTGACCCTAGTAGAATGAAAATGAATTAATTTAGGACTTGTCTGTATTTTTCACGCCTTCAAACAACCCAAAATTAATTACTTATTAAAATATTTTTCATTGTTTTGTTTTAATTTAAAGCTTGTCAGTGTAATTAACTTTTTTGGGTGCGGAGCGCATGGCTTTCTCACAATTTCCTTTATAGGTCTCTGTGTAATTTAAGTTTAAGTCCCAGATGTGGAAGCACGTTCGTCTCACAGCAAGAAGGTCATGGGTTCGAATCCCGGGCTCGGGGCGTTTCCATGTGGAGTTTGCATGTTCTCTGCGTGCTTGCATGGGTTTCCTCTGGGTACTCCGGTTTCTTCCTACGGTCCAAAAACATGCACAGTGGGCTGATTGGTTGTTCCAAATCGCCCCTAGGTGTGAGAGTGAGTGTGAATAGTTGCATGTGTGAGTGTTGGCCCTGTGATGGTCTGGCAGGATGTTCAGGGTGTACCCTGCCTACGCCCAAAGTCGGCTGAGATGAGCGGCTGCCTCCTGTTGACCCTAATTAGGAGTAAGCAGGTTAGGAAATAAATGAATGATGAACAGTGAATTATTTACAGTTTTTATTTAAGGCTTCTCTGTATTGAGTGATTTATTTATTTAATAAGGCAGTAGTTTGGTACAGTTAACTTAGACGTGATCGTTTTATTTATTTATTTAAAAAAATATATTTTACCCTCCTAGAAACCAAGTAAGGTTTAAAAGTTTGTGCTTAAAGTGACTGTAGAATGAGGTCCTCAGTGAAACCACTGGATGATTTAATCAGATGGAAACCGTGAAACACGTGGAATAACACGAATACGTGCTTTTGTGTTGACTCTTACCCCCCCACCCCCCTTCTCTTCGCTCGTCTTCCATCAGCTCTGCATTGCATTCTGGGCAGTGCGGTCTTTTAGAGAGCAGGCCGGTGCCCACGGTGGTGATCGAATGTGAGGACGATAAAGAGAACATGCCCAGTGAGTCCGACTACGAGGACTTACCCAGCATGTACAAGGACGACCTGGAGGAAGAAGACGAGGAGGACGACGAAGAGGACGACGACTCGCTATTCACAAGTAAGTCTGATACTAACGTTTATTTATTTATTTAATACAATTACACCACAAACAGATTGTTTGCTCCTCCACACTGATTTATTTATTTATTTATTTTTTAATCTTTTAGTCTTTACCTCAGATTTTTATAAAGCGCTGACACTGGAGACTCCTTCCATGAAGATGAAATAAACAGTTTTTCCCTTGACAGTTAAATTATATCACCATATCAACAACTGTAATATTTATTTCTGTATAATATCATGTCGTAGATTATGCAGCACGGCTGTCATATGAGCTGTTACCATAGCAACGATAATAGATTCAAATAATATTCTAAGGGCAAGTAATCAGCACCTTCTTCCCAGGCGAGTGTCGTCTGGTTTTTTTTTTGTGTCCCGCCATAGCGCTGACCAATCAGAATCAAGAATTCAGTGCTTATGCAGAAAAATGGCACAACGCTAACCTGTATTTGTTGATGATGCTAGCTAGGATGCCCAGTGTCACCACTGTGGAGTTTAATGTATTGAAACTGGGACAGCAGGAAGCTCGGCTCACGTGGTCGCTCGGTTTAGGGACGAGATGTTCCACACGTTCGGGTCTCTGTGTGTGAAGTGAAGAAAGTGTTCTCTGATGGGTATGTCATGTTCTGAATCGTCTCAGGGTCACACTCTGGATCGAATTAATTTGAGTGTGTGTGTGTGTGTGTGTGTGTGTGTGTGTGCAGATACTTTAGCCCTGAAGGTGTTGAGGAAAGACTCACTGGCTATAAAGCTGAGTAACAGGCCGTCTAAGAGGGAGCTGGAGGAGAAGAACATCCTGCCCATGCAGACGGACGAGGAGAGGCTCGAATCCAGACAACAGATCGGCTCTAAACTCACACGGTCAGAATACACACACGCACACACACTCACTCACGTGTACAGACAAACACACTCACTCACTTGTACACACACACACACACAAACACTTGTACACACACACACTCACTCACTCATTTGTACAGACAAACACACACAGACTTGTGCAGTCACACACTTGCGTGTGCACCCACAAACACTCCTGCTCACACACTTGTACGTGCACACACACTTTTATACACACAAACACAAGTGCACAAGTGTGTGTTTGAAAAAAAAAAACACACACTCATGCTCACACACGTGCGCACACACACACACACACAGTTGTCCGCACACCTGTATACACTCACGCCCAAACACACACACCTGTATACACTCACGCCCAAACACACACACCTGTATACACACGCATTTGTGCACACAGACACAGCTACACTTACTAGCGCACACACACTACAGAAACTGTGGTTCAGGACGTGCACAGCCCACCCAGAGTGTAAAACCCTGGAACATGGAGGTGATTTTCCTGATGAAGAGATGAAGGAATTCTCTCGACCCTGTCAGTCACTGATGGATTTAAAGTGTGTGGCGTTCCTGTGGAGGTTAAAGCAGGTCACGCACTCCTGAATACGGTTACTAAGCAACACCATGCTGCGGAATTAAAAAAAACAAAAAAACACTCACAGATCGGTTTTTACTGATGATGCTGCAAACTGTTTTCCACACAGATTATACTACACTCAGTGTGTGTGTGTGTGTGTGTGTGTGTGTGTGTGTGTGTCAGTGGGCAAATGGCCCAGTGTGTGCTTGTGCAGCTCCATTCTGTTCAATACCCTACAACAGAGCTGACCTAATTTCAGCCAATTCTCTCTCGCTCACTCTTTTCTCTCATTCTGTTGCTGTCTTTCTCTCACTCTTTCTATTGCTCTTCTTTCTTTATAACACTCCCTCTCTCACTCCCTCTCTCACCCCCTTTCTCTCTCTCTGTTGCTGTCTCACTCTTTATCATGCTTTCCTTTTCTCTTTCTCTTCTTTCTTTTTGTCATTTTTTTTGTCTTTCACTCTTCTCTCAGTGTCATGCTCTGTTTCTCCCTCTCTCTCTCTCTCTCTCTCTCTCTCTCTCTCTCTCTCCCTCCCTCTCTCTCTCTCTCTCTCTCTTTCTCTCTCTCTCTCACACTGTTTCTCAACCTCAGTTTCTCTGTTGCTATTTTTCTCCCACTCTCTCCTTCTTTCTCTGTTTCTCTGTTGTGCGCTTCTCTCTTTCTCTCACTGTATCTCTCTCTCTTCCTGTTTCTTGCTTTCTCAACCTGTTTCTCTCTCTCTCTCTCTCTCTCTCTCTGTGTATCTCTATTTCTCTTTTTCTTGCTCAGTCTCTCTCTCTCTCTCTCTCTCTCTCTCTGTGTATCTCTATTTCTCTTTTTCTTTCTCTCTCTCTCTCTCTCTCTCTCTCTCT
>JAQMYF010000010.1:21703263-21718684 GCA_030014195.1 Neosilurus mollespiculum | reverse complement strand
ATATATATATATTATGTATGTGTTTATGTGTGTGTGTGTGTGTGTGTGTGTATATGTATTAGTTTTTATATTTGGACAGCATGGTGGTGTAGTTGCATGTCCGCCTCACAGCATGAAGGTCCTGGGCTCCAGTCCCCTTTTCTGTGTGGAGTTTGCATGTTCTCCCCATGCTTGCATGGGTTTCCTTCCACAAGAAAAAAAAACATGCACATTTGGGCTAATCAGCTGTTCCAAATTGCCCCCTAGATGTGAGTGTGAATGGGTGTGTGTGTGTGTTGGTCTGTGTGATGGTCTGTTTAGACTGTACCCCTGCCTTTGCCTGTGTCAGCTGCGATAGGCACCAGCTTCCCCGCGGTCATGTAGGATTAAGCGGTTTGGGAGATGAGTGCGTGGAGAGTGAGAGAATGATATTTGCTGATTTGTGCGAATTTTGTTTGTTTGCAGGTTTCACAGGCCGTAGAGGAGCATGGACCGGACCGGGTTGGACCGGACCACGTTCTCTTCGAACCACAAGTGCTGGTCAGATTGATGGTGCACGAAATTACACTAAAAGCCAAGTCCTTGAGAGTGAGGGGACAAAAACGATATGCCTTCTACAAAACCCAGGAAGTCACCCACCCCCCCCAAACCTCACCCCCAAGCCTCACCAGCCTGAAATTTCGCTGTAAGAAAAAAAAAACACACCCTATAGTAGTGAAAAGTGTGTGGTTTTGTTTTTTTTTTTTTTTTTTGCCATGTAGAGGAAGGAGGCGGCTTTCTTCTTTTTCTTTTTGATCCACACACTCCAGCTGTAGTTCCTGTCTTCTCCTGGACGGTCAGAAGGGGGCACTGGAACCACTCCGGCTCAGAAGGAACGATTTCATGTGCAATATGCGAACACATGTTCTCGCCCCTTGCTGGTCAGCACCATTATAAACACACACACACTCACACTGTACAGACTCTATGGACCTCTACAGCAAACTGTGAGCGGTGGAGCTCAGACGGCGCTTTGTGCTCTCGCCACCTGTATATTCTGTTCATACTGGATTACTGAGTAGAATATTTTGAAGGTGTAAAATGCGTTATTATACACACATGAGGAACGGGAACCTTTGTTTAAATAAGGTAGGGCTTGCTGGAGGGTTGCAGGATGCAGACATGTATAGGATTTATATATAAACAGTGTCCTTTTTTTCTTTCTTTTTTTTTTTTTGTGCGTCCTATTTCTTTTAAATAATTATTTATGATATTTTAATTAATTATAAAGCTGCCTTTTTTTTCTTTTTCTGTACTTCCATTTCCTTTCTTTGATAATTTTTTTTCCTGAAAAAGGAAACTAGCTCAACCCAAATCTCAGTTTGAAGCCCAGGGATTTTTACTAAATTATTTATTACTGTTGGTTTTTTTTATATGTGTAATTATTATTATTTAATTTTATTTATTTTGGCCAATGGAAACAAACACATCTGCTTCTAGGATTACAGGATTGTTGAGATGCGTACGTGCACTAGATACAAAATCTTATCCCACATTGATCCTGATTTGACTTTTATTTTGAAAGCTGATCAGACTGAGCAATATGTTTTTTTAACGCCTGTATGGGAATGTCATGACGCCTGTTCGATATCAGCAGTAATCTTATGCTTTATATTATTTTGGATTTATTTTTTAAATGTTGCTCTAACTTGTAGAATGGACTAAAAACTCTTTGCAGGCCAATATTTAATGTTTTTTTTTAAATAATTTCTATAACTTGGAACGTTTTATCTGAAATCTAATGATCGTATATCTTTTTTTTATTTTTTATTTTTTTTTTTTTTCCAGGATGTTAAATCGCAGTCAGACATATAAAATGCATGAACACTTGACTGAATGAATGCCGCATTTCCATGTAATCCACACCATCGAGTCAGAAATAAACGTTCTCTCAGAAACCCCGCGCCCTCCTCCTCGTCCCCCCGCCGAATCCACCCGGAAGCGTACACCCATCACAGACGCTAGTTTTATAAATTATTATAGTCACGCAGGCGACGTGTCACTCCTCTCCCAACCTCTCTCATTTATTCCTAAAAGGTGAAGCCATGTTGTCCGTTATGTCCTGGTCTCATTCGGGTAGTATTAGCATGCGCCACTTTAGCTTTAGCATTAACTACCGATCTCGATCTGGAGCGGCGGCTTTCTACGCGACAAGTCCATCACTGGGGAGTTTTTTAATGGATTTAATTGAAGAATTGAATATTTTCCTCGTCGTTATCACCTCTGATCATCAGAAACTAATGACTGCGCTCATGATTTTCTACAAATGTTTCTATATAAATTGTATAAAACTGAAAAAAGGGCCGAACGTCAAGAAAAAAAAAAAAGGATGGAAAATTCAGCATATATAATTTCAAACATCGAAAGCTTCTAAACAAGAAAATATGTTAACAGAAGGTTGCTGCAGGTTCAACACAGAAGGTCGTGAATTGCGTATACATGTACTGTTGAGTGTGAACGTTTGCGCTCCTAGTGCCCCGTCCTACACTATCAGTTCTAGCTTTTTTATATAGTGTTGGGATGTAGCTAGCTACATGTAGCAATAGTACTAGCTCGGCTGCATCTTAAACAGCATGGCAGTAGATGAGCTAATTTCTGAATAATGTAGCTTTTCTGCTCACTAGCTACTTTTTCTGTGGAATATTGTGGACCCCAGTCATGTTGTAATGGCGTAACGTGACAAATATAGCTGCTGAGTAGTGATGTGAGCCCTCTGTAAAGCCTACTTTTTTTTTAGCTAAAAGTTGTTAACAAATACAACTCTCCAAAAAAAAATTTGGCAACACAAAAAAATTTAAACGTTAGTTTTGTTTTGTAAACCCCCCCCCCTTCCCCTTGATGTACTTTAGTTGATTTTATTTCTTCTTGTTTTAACGTTAGTTTTGATTTTAGTTACAATTGCAGTGTGCTGTAGCTTCCCCAACACTATATCGAAATAGTAAATATGGAAGAGATAATGGACAGTGAGATGGTCGCTATCACAGAATAAACCTGCTTGGGACCCTGATGTGTAGCGAAGTGGCCCTGAATCGCACGGAGGGTGTTTATTTCATGATTATGACCGAGTCTCTGTACGTTACCCTGCTTTTATTACATGACTGCTCACTAAACGATTATAAAAAAAAATTTATACAAAACCTTAAGTTAAAAATTATTTTATTTATTTATTTAAAATTAATTTCATAGATTTTAAAACAGATTTTATTGCTTCCGCTAATGACTCGTTCCACAACAACACCTAACTATGGTGTATTAAACAGAAATTACAGACTGCTGAATGTCGTGATCGACCAATCAGAACCGAGTATTAAAATTAGCCGTGTAATAAAAAATTTATAAAATGAAATTAAATCCCTGCGTCCTTATTCATACCCTAAAAAGAATTCCCGAAAGATTGTTTAATCAGTATTCATCCATTTATTCGTTTTCTAAGCCGCTTAATCCTAATTAGGGTCACAAGGAGGCTGGCGTCCATTTCTGCCGACTCTGGGCATCATTCCACTGCAGGGCCAACACACACACCATCATTCACACACGTGTGTTCTCCCTGTGCGTGTGTGGGTTTCATCCATGTACTCCGGTTTTCTTACACAGTCCAAAGACATGCACATTTTTTGCTAATTGGCTGTTTAAAATTGCCCCTAGGCGTGAGTGTCGGTGTGAATGATTGTGTGTTTTCCCCAGAGATGGTCCGGCGAGTTGTTCAGGGTGTCCCTGCCTTTGCTCAGAGTCGGCCGAGATAGGCTTGAGCCTTGCCGTGACCCTGGTAGTAGGACCCGTGGTTCAGCAAATGAGTGACTGAGTGAGAGATGATGAGGGAGATGACGTTTGCTCAAGTTCTCCCAGGTCGTCAAGAGTCTGGGGTCCCGTCAGGGGCGAGTTCTCCGGCCTCGCACACCGCGTTCCCGGGATCGGCTCCGGATTCACACCAAAGCCGGGTGAAAAACATTCACGTTGGTCTCACCCTAGAAGTCAGATGCCCTTAACGATCCAAATAACTCTTGAGAAATTAAAAGCAGCATGTTTGGAGCAGGTTCCACAAAGGTGCCTTGAAGAGAAGGACGGAAAGACAACACCTCGGCTGTAGAGTTCATAGAACCTTTCAGGGCCAGAGCAAACAACTCCTTAGGGGCGAGAGGTTGAACTTGCACTCTGCTTAGAAAGAAATAACGAATTCGGGTGCCAAAACTTTATTGCTCAAAATTTGATGATGAAATTACATCTCTTTTGTCAACTCGTCACATTAAAACCCCAACTGGACCCGTTGGACCTGCAGGAATGTGACTTCAGCAATAAAAGTGTTTTTATTTTGCTTTTTCTCCCTGTGTGTGTGTGTGTGTGTGTGAGAGAGAGAGAGAGAGAGAGAGAGAGAGAACTCTGGATGTTTCATCTTCCAGTGTGCTAAAGACTGCTTTATCTCCATTAAATAAAACACAATAACCAAAATATGACTCAGCCTTGACTTTATTTATTGATGAACTCCAGTGAAGGAGGTTTTCATCACATCCTGTGTATCGACATCACAAGGGACAGAACAACGAGCGTGTTTCAAGAATTCTTTAAATTATTTATTTGGGCACAATCGTTAAACAGCACATAATCAATACACAGTGGGATTTTTAGCTTTGCAATATTTATTTCACCTCGGTCCTTTTTGTTTTTGTATTTTCAGTGGAACATAGGAGGAAATAATTGTGGTTGTATTAGAAGAAAAAAAATCTTTCTTTTAAACCTTGTTTGGGGTGGCACAGTGATGTAGTGCTCACTGGCCTTACAGTACGAAGGTCCTGGGTTTGAGTCCCAGGCCCGGTGAGGGCGGTTCTGTGTGGTTTGCATTTTCTCCCTGTGCTTGCGTGGGTTTCATCGGGGTACTCCGGTTTCCTACCACAGCCCAAAGACATGCACATTAGGCCCCAGCCTCCCCACAACCTCAGTATGTTAAGCACTTTAGATGAGAAACGGCATTGGGCTGTTTATGATCTGAAAGAATCGACTCTGATGAACCGACTCAGTGCCGACTCACTGAAAAGAGCAGGAATTATCCCCAACCCTGAGGATTACTGTGCAAAGCTTTTAATAACATGACTTACACACACGGAACACTAAGCAATCAATCTTAATGACGACATATCCATTTAAATGTCGTCGAATTATTCAGTTTTAGTCATTTACTTAAAGATAGCACTAGATGGCGGAAGTTCACAGCTTGTTTGTCGGGTCATTGGTTTTCCTCCCACCTGTATTCCGACAAGTCTTTGATTGGGAGAAAACGTGGGCGTGTGGGGGAGGAGTTTACAACAACCAATCATAAACCAGGGGGCGGGACTTGAGTAGTAGAAAAACAGGTAGGATTAAAATAAGAGTCGTGGCGACCACGGAGTAAGTTTAGGGCAAGTTTTCAAAATGGCGAATCTAGTTTAATCCCGTTCACTGTAAAATATTTAGAAAGAAAAAGCAGCAAAATTAACAATAAATAAAACTTGATTAGAAGTTTGTATCATCAGGACGTAAAAACAAGGCTATTTAATGACAGAAATATAAAAAAGGGGGAAACGAAACACAGTTATGACTAGTTCGGTTACACCATTTTTAATGTACATTTAAACTTGGTCGAACGTTAAAAAGCTAGACAACCAACCCAGAAACGTCCACTAACGCCTCAGCTGAAATGGACGGTTGCGACGTTCCAAAACAACAGCCGCCATTGGCTACTCGCAATGCCTGATGGGAAACGGAGTCTGCTTAGACGAACCCGGCTGCGATTTGACTCCAAGAGAACTACATTTCCCGTCGCCGCGCCCCACGCGCGTGGGCGTCAGACGCCATTTTGTCGGCGTCGCCTCACGCCTCATGAATATGTAGCTTCAGATTTGCGTAAAGAGGTCGGGCGACTTTCGTGTTGCGCATACACCGTTGTGGCTGCGTAGCTGGTGTACATTTCTGCGTAAATGAGACGCATAGTGGCGTCTCCGCCTTCCGTGTGTCCGTTAGCGGTGACCGACAGCACGCAGATTTCTCTTCTCCGACGGGAACCGACGGGCCCTGCGTGTTCGACTCGATGTCCGGCGGGCTGACGGCGCCGTTCGGGCGGCGGGCTGCTCCCACCGTGTCCGTGTTTACGCGGCGCGTGTAGGCTGGAGACTCGACACGACTCGGGCTGGGTGTCGGTTTGTTTACGGAAGATGGACAGCGCGAGGCTGGCGGAGGGGAACTCGTGGAAATCCGGGAAAGATAACAGGGCGACGGGTCCCGACGTGGTGGGGGACGGGGGTGGCGGCGGCGGGAGACAGGCTGCAGCTCCGCCGCGGATCGACGTCCTTAACGGGAACCGGGGCGCGCAGTCCGCCGCGGGGTCGAGCTCGAGCAGCAAGGCGGCGGTCAAACCCTCCAAAAGCGGCCGGGGGTTCGCCGGCACCTCCAGCTCGGTTCTGTTAAAGAGGCGGCGGCTGAAGAGGAACCTTTCCGCCACCGCCGGGAAGATGAACCCGGTGTCGGTGCCGCCTTCTTCCTCCTCCACGCTGGACCGCAAGACGCTGCTGAAGCGCCGGCAGAGCGCGCAGCTCCAAGCGGCCGACCGGCAGTGGATCCGCGCCGACCTGCACCGGGGCTCCGTCCACGTCCACGACAAGCTCGCGCCGTCCAGCCCGCCGAGGCCCGTCCTGTGCACGCTGGAGACCACGGCGTCCGAGATCGGCCTCCGTCTGAACCAGCTGGGCGGCAAGAGCGCCTCCGTGGTGCGCCTGGGCGCCAGACTTCACCCGGCCGCCGACGTCAACGGGAACAGTCGCAGCCGGCAGGACGTCGTCGGGGATATCGGGTCGGAGCCAGGCGACCGGTTGAGACTCTTGTTGCTTCAGACGGACCCCGATGCCGGAATGTTCTCACCACGACCAGAGTCAGACGTCCTGGAGAGGCCGCCGGACGACGACGATGAGGGCGACGACGAGGGCCCGGGCGGTCGGAACTCCGTCTCGGACGACGAGCTCAGCTCGAAGCTGGGCGAGCACCGGGACTCCCTGAGCGACGACATGGTGTTGGGGACGGACGCGTCCGCCCTGAGCCCGACGTTTGACAGCGCCACCGAGGGCCTCGATACGTACGGCAGCTCCTCGGACGAGCTCGAACTCGAGGGACCGCCGGGCGGCGCCGCCGGCCCCGTCCTACCAGAACTGGATAACTTCGCAGACGGCGTCAAGGACCGACCCGAGCAAACGAGCCCGGCGTCAGACTCCGTGTCGAAGCAGGGCGACGGACCCGACCCTCCCGCGTCCCCGGTGTCCCGGTCCCGGGTCAGCTCTGTCACCGACCACGACTCCTCTCCGGCGTTGTACGTACAGTTGCACGGGGAGGCGGCACGTCGCTTAGGCCCGGACGAACGACCCCTACAGTTGCAGAACGACTTCCTGTTCAAGCTCGGCTTTAAGGATCCGTGGCGTGTCCAGGAGGAGGGCATGAACACGGAGTTAGGCTCCCTACTACGCTTCTACGCAGGTAACATCCTGCTTTACTCCGTCCACACGGGGAAACTCGAGGGGTTGAATCAGAGTATTTTACTGATCCAGGAGGAAATCGTGTAACTGGTAGTTTGGTTCATTTCCTAATGCACAGATCCTGCGTTCACGCCAGCACGCCACTTCCCGCGTATGGGTTTCGAAAGTCTGGAGCCGCAAAGATAGAAATTTTGTGTGTTTGTGGGTTAGTGTTTCTTCAGTTCCACGCCCTGATGACCCTTGATGTCACAAACGACCTCTCAGTCAGAACATCTAGAGGCGTTGGGGGGTGGGGGGTGAGAATGCGCCGTGAGCTAAGCTAGTGTGTGAACTTTTCACTCAAACAGCCCAATTCATTCGTTCATTCCCTGAACCGCTTAATCCTAATTAAGGTCGCGGGGAGGCTGACGCCCATCTCAGCCGTCTCTGGCAGAAGGCGGGGTACACCCTGAACAGCTCGCCAGGCCATTGCAGGGCCAACACACATCCAGCCACTCACACGGTCACACTCATGGGCGTTTAGGAACAGCCAGTTAGCCTACGGTGCATGTTGTGCATGTTTTTGGACTGTGGGAGGAAACCGGAGTACCCGGAGGAAACCCACACAAGCACATGCAAACTCCACACAGAACCGGCCCGAGCCCGGGAATCGAACCCCGGACCTTCTTGCTGTGAGAACCCAATTCCAGATTGTTGTATCATATGATTTCAGGTTTATGAGAGCCATTCCGTTTCATAACTGCTGTTTAGGCCACGCCCCCAAGCCATAACATCTACAAGCCACACCCATGTTGCCTGCTAGTGGGTGCACCGGATTAGCGACCGGGTCACTTTCTGTTTGTATCATATGTTAGCACGTTCTTATACTTTTTTAAGAGTACACCCACCAACTCCTACACCCCCCACAACCCCCCGGGTGAAGGGGGGGCAATAATTTGTGTAGCGCAACAGACAACATACAGGCAGTAATTCTACACCTTCTGTGTGACCTGTATGGTAAAGTTAGCTAATAATGTGGTGTATGAGTGTGTGTGTGTGTGTGTGTGTGTGTGTGTGTGTGTGAGAGAGAGAGAGAGAGAGAGAGAGAGTCCCGTGTGTCCTTGATGTGTCCTCCTGTCGGACGCACAACTGTTTAACCTCATCGTTTAAGTTGTCTTTTGCCCTATATGTACTGCACGGGGGGGGGGCAGATGCAAGAGTTTGCACGGTGGGCAGATGCAAGAGTTTTCACGTGTTCGCCGCTCCACCCATTCCCAACTTTTGTGTTCCTGCAGGATGAAAGTGAACCACATTTCATTTCGGATCACACGTCAAATGAAATAGTTCGCTAATGAAGATTGAACTTGTCGTTAGTGCATCCTGCCAGTCGCTGAGTTTACGAGCCCTGGTGGAATAACCTCTCTCTCTCTCTCTCTCTCTCACAGTTCCTCCCCCTGACTGTTTCAATTCAATTACCCTCCGCAAGACGGTTTTAATTTAGAGCACGGATTCTGAATTCATTTGCGGGTCGGATTAGAGCTTTATCAGGACAGATGTGGCCCGTGGGCCGTGCGTTCCAGCTCCACAGCCCTGATCTAGTAGCGAGATTATTAGTGTACGAGGAAGGAAAAGAGGAACGCGAGGGCTTTTTATCTCTCCGGGTTAAAACAAACAAAGAAAGAAAGAAGCGGAAGATTTCAGGAGGCGGATGAACAGTGTCACGGTGGTGGTGGTGGTGTTGTTGTTGTTGTTGTTGTTTATTTTGTAAACATAGCTCTAGCAGAAAAGACAAAAAAAACCACAAGCGTTCATTCGAAACTTTATTTTAGGAGTGGAGAGATATGAAGGAGATATGACGTCACTGTTGTTAAAATGGGATCTGGATCACGAGCTGTGGGTCCACTTAGAAAAAGAAATCAATTAATGATAAATAAATACATCCAGATTTATTAGAAATAAACAAATAATACATTTCTTGCTTGTTTTATGTGTAAAAAAATGAATAGAAATATTTAGCACAAATTAAAATATATATTTTTCAAGACATTTTTAATAAATACTGAAGTTATGTTACATGACGATAAATAAATAAATAAATCGTTACAGTTGCCTTATAATTGTATGAACACCGCTGTAGCTTTTAGTATCTTAAAGTGAAATTTAACTTTTAATCTCTCCTGTTACTCGTGAATATGTGTATATTTTCATCGTCAGGTGGTTTTTACTTACATTTTCGAATGCTTGAGATCTGTTTGAAATTTTGCGTTAGCCAGAATGAAAACACCGCTGTTGCACTCAACTCTCTCACGTTAATAACAACACTCACAATACGCAGATATTAAATTTACGAGGCAGATATTAACCAGTGAACTTCGGAATAAATGTATTTATGAGCTTCTGTTTATATCAAACAAGGTTTCAGTCATAAATATGAGAGAAAAGAAGAATGTGCCGTGTATTGATATGCAGATTAGGTTCCCGCTACTTTTTTGCACTATGGCGACGCCCCCTCCGAGTTATTGATCGTTTACTGATCGGGTTCCTAAACGAATGACGTTTCATGAGAAGGCCTGTTTTCCTAGAAACAGACGTACACTAGGCATGCACGCTTATTTAAGTTCCAGTTTAAAGTTTTAAGCGATAACTGGTGGTACAGGAAGTTTGACGTCAAACTATTAAAAACTTGGTAAAATGAGCTGCGCTGCCTTCAGCCTGCAGTCTCACCCGGGCGAATAACGAGGTCTCTTTATGGTGATGGAACCGAAGTAGATCCGAGGGTGATAGATTGTTTAGTCTTGTGTCGCCGAGCGTTTCGCTCGGCCGCATGGTGTTTCGCACCATAATCACAAATCGATCCGCTTCAGGACTTCTGTAGGTGAAAAGTTCCAGTCCCTTTATGATGATGTCACGCGGGCAGATCGAAGATAACGAATATTTTGGTTTTAGATGATATATTTTTTTGATGTCACTGTTGATGATAAAGATGATGGTGGTGGACCAACCTAGAACCGTTCTTCATTCCGAAATGCGTTCGGTTAAAAAAAAAGTCCCATTATTATGACATCACAAGGCAGTTCTAAAAACGAGTCACCCTCGAGCATTAGATCTGTGCGGCTACTAATGCAGGCGTAAATATTTAAACACATCTGCGCACACATGTGCTCCACTAGGCTGAGGCCACACACACACACACACACACACACACACAGCCAATGTCATTGTGAGCAGTGACATTCAGTGTGAACTTGTTTGTTTATTTCGGACGACTCTCTCTCTCATTCTCACATACTAACTTCCTTTTCTCACACAAACACACACTCTCCCCTCTCATTGCTTTCTCATTGTGGGTAACAAAACATGGCAGCGCGTTCTGCTCCCACGGACGCGCATGACACGGCCACAAAGCCGCACTGGCCGACTTATGGTGCTTGGATCGTGGCCGGGTTCCGGCTCTCGCTCCATTATCATGCCACTGAATGTGCTGAGGCTGGAATGGACGAAGGGGCCCTAAACGGGTGGTGGGGGGGGGTTAGGAAGGCATGTTACACGGCGTCTCTCTCTCTCTCTCTCTCTCTCTCTCCCCCTCCCTACCCTCTCTATCTCTCTCACGGCTCATTCTGATGCAGCACGGCCTCGTTGTTCTTGGCAAGAGATGTGCTACTGTCTCAGTGAGATCCACCGCATTAGAGTGAGAGAGCAGCAGGAAGTGCTTTCATTCACTCAGCTGGGGACAGCAGCGATGGTGTGAATACGGATAGGGTGTGGGGTGTAGGGTGTGGGGTGTTTGAGAGGAAGGGAGGAGCAGCAGCGATTGATTTGGTGTGTTTAGTGCAGAAGCAACATGGTGGCTTGTTGGCTTGGTGTGTTTTTTTTTTTGTTTGTTTGTTTGTTTGTTTTTTTAATATTAATCTGTTATATATAAATTAAAGCCCTGCCTAAAGGTGGAGTTCCAAGTAGATATCTTTATGAATAGGTGTCTGAGGCTGGTAGCGCAGCCCCTTTAAGGGGCTGAATCGACTTTAGCCTTGAAGGAAATAAATAAATAAATCTCCCTTGTTTCCCGACTGCAGTCTGGAGCGAAAGCAGGAAAGGTTAACACTGAGTTTTCTTTTCACCGCCTTTCACTCATTGATTTCTGTGTTTATTTGCGTTTCGGTTTTTTTTTTTTATCCGTTTAACAAGTTCTTGTTCTGTGCTCCCGTTACTGTTTGGTGTTGTTTTTTTTATTCACTGAAAGTTGTCTGCCTACCTGAGTTACGTTGTATGTTTTTATTCTGTGCAAGTCTGAGCAGTTGTGTATGAGCCTCTATTTTCAGTTTATTAGTAATAAGTCTTTTTTTTTTTTTTAATTGGTAATGTGGCAACCCTGTTGGGTTTCCTGTGGGGGAATGGACAGGGGACGGCCATCCAAGTGTCCCTCTATGTCCATGGGGCTCCATTTATGCGATGCAAGAGTTTCAAAATGAGCTATTCTGATTTCTATGCAAATTATGAGGAATTAAAGCAAAACGATCGGCTTAAACGACGACTCATGATAAAACCTTTTCATCTTCACTCCTGTTTTTCACTGTTAGACACAAAAATTAAAGAAAAACAAACAGATATCATCTTATATTCGTATAGAGGCATTACGAAGGAAAATGATACGTGGAAGGAAGTAAAAGAAATGCTTGGCGCCTCTGCTGGGTGTACGTAACTCTCACAGCTAGCTTGCATGCTTCCTTTGTCAACAAACTTAGTATGAAGCGCGCAACATCAACCGAATGACCATGTCACGCTGATTGGTCTGTTATTTAATGGAAATTGTGCTTTAAAACATAAACCAAAATTAAACTTGCAAGCAGCAACAGTGGTTACTATACGCCAGTGTCGGCTAGCTAGCTAGCATTATCACGGAACTGGGATGTTAATCTCGACTGCAGGTATTGCTAGCGTATTAGCAAAAGTCTTAAGACGTTTTTTTTTTAGCTGAAAATGGCGACTGAACAAATTATGTGATGGAATATCTTAGATAAGGTCATGACAGGTTGAGATGTTTGTGCAGTTTAGGTTAAACAACAATTTCACTGAATGCTGTAGAACGGTGTGTCTTTATCAGCGCTAATCTCATTTTCGTGTAGCGCGCTTGTTACATGGAAGTGGAATCGAATGTGTTTAGCATTTAGCTATGGTTTGACAATCTTTAGTTGTGGTGAGCCATGTGGTAAAATGCTGTGTCTCACGGTTTCGTTTTTATTGTCAGTGCGCGAGTGAGTCATGCACTTCGCTGCAGGTTAAGCATGCTAGCCGTGGCGGCTAATGCGCCTGCCGTGTGACTCAGATTAAGAACAGGTCACCTGAGCTATCGGCCTTCCGGCGTGTTGGTTAGTCAGATTCTTACTGACTGTGTGTGTGTGTGTGTGTGTGTGTGTGTGACTCTGTCATGCCCACCCACACACTTTACCCCATCCCCCCTCAACATGCAACACTCACTTGCAATATACACACACACACACACACACACACATATTCAGTAAGAGTGTACAGAAAGCTTTCCTTTTATTTTTGTCTGCATATCTCGTCTGGTGTCTTTCGGACAGAAACAACCGGAAACGCCCCCTCCCCCAACCCCCGTTGCTCCTCACCATCCTGTCTCTGAGGAATGCGTGGAACGTACGCTGGCTTCTTCGGCACGCCAGGCATGCTTGAGAGGAAACAGTATAAAAGGCGGGAGAGAGACACACACCACTATCGCTTCAGGCCTGCACGGCCGTCCTCCATCACGCAGCTCGACGTGTCACTTAAGTAAAAAAAAACATGCTAATAGGGGAAAAATGGTACTGGATATCAACGTGGTTGTGGTACTATTAAAAAAAACAACTTGTTTCGGTAATTAATAGTGCAAGTCGTGTTCATCAGTTAGCTGGTAGCTTTACAAATATATCTGCAAAAAGTAAATATTTTACTACAAGTTATGAAATACCAGCTAATTTACTGGGAGATGAAAATGTTTGGAAGTTTACTAGTGGATATGAAATCCAAGCTAGTTTGTTATAGCGAGTGTTGGTATACATATAGATAGTATATATTATAAGCGAACCTTTGACTATATACCAAAATATCTTGAAACATTTTGCGTGGTCTACTACTAGATTGCTATTAAAGGTTGTTTTACACATGTGATAGTGACTCACATGATAGTAACTCGTTTACTAAGAGGTAGCAGATACAAGGTACTGTAGATGACAGTGGTGCAAGTTTGCGTGACGGGTAGTCAGAAAAGGTACTTCAGAATGTGTGCGGTAATATACCAGTAAGTAACAAATGTGAGGTAGTTCACTATTTGTTAAGCTGGTTTACTAGTAGTTAAGAAGTGCTAGTGAGATTACTACGAGTATGTACTTAGATATGCTACTGATATATACTTAGAAGTTGTAATCTGCTAAAATTCTTCTGATATTTTGTATTCGCCCAGTGTGTAAAAATCTTAAGAAGAAGATGTTAATCTGTCACTTCATATAAGGCAAGTTAATGGCAAAAACAACAGTATACAGATATTAAACTAACAATACAAATATCATTTCATGAACTTCTGAACAAAATAAAACTAGGCATGTGTGACTTTTCATGGTAAAAATACTAGTAGAAAAGGGGAGTTGGGTTTCCTTGTTAACTGATAGTTAGCAAATGTTGACTAGTTTGGTAGTGGCTAGCAAACAGTGGCTGTTAGTCGGGAAATATCAGCTAGTTTAGTAGTTAGCAAATATTAGGTACCTCAGAACATGTTAGCTATGCTAGTAATTAACGAATGTGAGATAGTTAAAAGTTAGTTAAAGCATGCGATTTGTTAAGTGTTCTAGAAATACATTATTAAATCTCTCTTGTTGTCTCGTGTGAATTATTAATGTGCTAGTAGACATCAGATGGGAGGTAGTTACTAATTGATGGCAAATATGAGTGAGGTTACTAGTAGCTGGTGAATGTTTTAGTTTACTGGTAGCTGGCAGATTTTGCTTAGTTAAATAGTACTGCAGCAGATAGCAAACCTTAGGTACCGTACTAGAAATTAAATACTAGCTGGTTTGCTACTGCGTAAAGAATGAACACATTTACTGGTAAATATTGAGGTTTTGTTTGATTGTAATGTTATAGTAAATATAGAAATTAGTTTTTATTTAATCATTATCTTTAACCCTGGTAGCAGGTGCGTCGTGGTGGTATCTTCCCATCCATTAGTTGTTTTTGTAGACGAATTCCTGAAGCGATCCCACTGTCACATGTTAGCATTTCAGGTTGCACAATCTTTTACAGAGTTAATCCTTTATCAGCCACGTTACTCTGAGATAAGGTGTTGGAAGAGTAAATAAAACTCCGGGGTTAAAGGTTTATGAGCTTGCTTTCACTTTAAAGCCTGAAGTTTGCCCGCTGTAGGTGGAAATGTTCTTATGTGTGAGCAGAGCTGGTATTGTGATTACCTCGGTATTTTACTCACACTTCATCTGAACTGACTTGCGTTCATTTTTATCAACTCTATCTCTTTATAATCTGACTGTAGTTTGTGTGTGTGTGTGTGTGTGTGTGTGTGTGTGTGTGTGTGTGTGTGTGTTATGGAGAAACTCGTTGGACCCAGACGCTTGGTGCCGAACGCTGACGGCTGAAGGCAGTGATGCGTTTCTCAGTTCCGCTGAACCTTAGGGCTTTTTCAGTAGCAAGAAATGAACCACTGCGCCTTCAGCTAAATCAGGACGCCTCCCCACTCGTACCCTCAATTATTTACTCATAGTGCTTTTTAAAAAATTTACTTTTTTTTTCCTTGAGTGATTCATTAGCCAAGCAGCAGCAGCAGAAGCCTGGTGTTAGATATCTAACCCTAATATATAAAATTGGATTTTAAAAAGTGATGCTTAAAGACAGGGGAATTTAAAAATAATATTTATTTTGAATTATAACAAATT
>JAQMYF010000010.1:21676362-21688647 GCA_030014195.1 Neosilurus mollespiculum | reverse complement strand
TCTCCTCTCTCTCTATCTCTCTCTCTCCTCTCTCTATCTCTCCTCTCTCTCCTCTTTGTATCTTTCTCTCTGTCTCTCTCCCTCTCTCTCCCTCTCCCTCTTTCTCTCTCCCTCTCCCTCTCTCTCTCTCCTCTCTCTCTATCTCTGTCTCTCTTTCTCTCTCTGTCTCTCTCTCTCTATCTCTCCTCTCTCTCTTTCTCTCTCTCTGTCTCTCTCTCTCTCTCCTCTCTCTCTCTCTCTCTCTGTCTCTCTCTCTCTCTCTCTCTGTCTCTGTCTCTCTCTCTCTCTCTCTCTCTCTGAGCCGCTCGGGGGATCTCTAATCAGCTGCGGTTTGGGGACGTGGCCTTATTTTCTGTGTGAGGGAGAAAAAGGAGACGCAGCACTAACACCTTCCGTGACACCCCGTGTGTTTGTATACATAAATAAATCTCATACGTCTTTTCACTCGTCCGTTCATTCCAGTTTATTAAAGAGAACGGAGATGTGTTTGGAGTGACTGGCGCCCTCTCCGGACACCGTAACGGTCGGTGATATGATTTATAATACATTTCCTGGGAAGATGTTTCGGTCCGAATCAGTGAAAGTGCTGATTCTTGTGTCGGGTCGTGTACATCTCCAGAGTCAACACCGCCGTAGTATAAACACCACTCCCCTCCCTCTCTCCCTCTCTCCCTCATTCATGGCATTCCATTCATGTCCTCGTGTGCATCTCTCTGATTGTGCGTTTGTTTGTTTTTTATTGACGTGTTGTATTTATAACCCTCACACAGAGGTTCAGCACGTTAACGTGTCACTTCCTTTATGAGAATGTTGGTGAGAATAATTTTTAAACCCATGGTTCAAGCTCGGCCTGTCGGTGAAGATGTTACAGACATCAGTGTTTTGTTTTTTTTGTTTTTTGTTTTTTTTTGGGTGGGAACCAGGCAGGGAAACTGCTGCTTTTTCCTGTACTGAGAGAGAGGAAGGAAACCGTCTTGTATGACGGACACGCCACGCACCCTACACCTTAACTCCTACACCGTAGGTTACACTGTATTTAAACAACATCCAGGACCCCTGCCGTGCACGCCCAGTGTTTCTCCTTCACACGTCATGCATTACAACATGACGATACACACGCGGTTATTACATTAAACACACCGAGGCTTCATGTTCACGCAAAATTATCATCCACTCCGAAGTTATTAGGCATCCAGTCATCAGCTTCACTTTAAACCCCCTATTTTTTAACTCTTCTTCTTCCATGTCATCCTTGTCTTCTTCCTATTCGTCTTATTCTTTGTCTTCCTCGTCATCTTCATCTTCTTCCTCCTCTTCATCTTCCTTGTCTTCCTCCTCATCTTCCTCATCTTCATCTTCTGCTTCTTCATCTTCTTCTGCAAACTCCACACAGAAGTGCCCTCACTAAGCCCAATACTTGAACCCAAGACCTTCTTGCTGTGAGGGGGCCATGCTAACCACTACACCACTGTGCCTCTCCTAATATTATTATTATTATTGTTGTTTTATTATTGTTTTATTATTATTACTATTATTATTATTATTATTATTATTATTATTACTATTATTATTACTATTATTATTATTATTATTACTACTATTGTTATTATTATTGTTTTATTATTACTATTAGCATTACTATTATTATTATTATTATTATTACTATTATTATTATTATTACTACTACTATTATTATTATTATTGTATTATTATTATTATTATTACTATTATTATTATTGTTTTATTATTATTATTATTATTATTATTATTATTATTATTATTATTATAATTATTACTGCTTTTTGCTTGTTTGTTGGTTGTTGGGTTTTTTTAGTCTGTCGCATTTTTCCAAAACATTCCTCCCTGTGACATCACAGGTTCCAGCCCCTCTCTGGATCATTTCCACTTCTTCCTCTTCATCACTTCTTTTCAGCATCAATCCTCTTCATCATTCCATTGTCTGAAAGCACTGACACTGGAGACTCCTTCCTTACGTGTAACATAAATACATCCTCATATAACACTTTACATTATCTATTTGTGTGTGTTTGTGTGTGTATATGTGTATATGTAGGTACGTATACATACACACTTAGATACGTACACGCACACACATACCTATATATACATACACAAATTTGTATATATACAGTGTGTATATATATATATGTATATATATGTGTGTGTGTGTGTGTGTGTGTGTGTGTGTGTAGAATATCAGTTTACATTTACACTCAAGAATGAATCTTTTATCGTCCTCAATAAGCCCCGCCCCCTGCTGGGCCCTAGCTCATCAGCCCTGTTTCCCTTAAAAGGAAACTGGAGTTATAAATAGTTTGAAGACAGGGTTCGGGCCGTGTTGCAGTTACGGCTGCTGTTCACTTCGTATTCTTCAGAGGGCGCTAAGTGTGAAAACGAAAGCAGGATGAGTTCAGTGTGTTGCTAAATCGCACAGTCTCAGAGCCACCCTATACACTGGATATACACACTGTAACGCGTATGCATGTGGACCCCCTGCTGCTCCCGTGCTTGTGTAAACAGGACGTCCTCAAAGGATCTCAGCTGGGGCTTGAGGTTTAATTCTGTCCCGCCGTTCCCTCCTTCCTCCTCTGCACCGTCCCACGCACTCTTCCTCGTTCATTTGTGCATGCGTGTTTAGGTGGAGGGGCACCGCCTCAGACGCGGCGGGGCCCGATGGTTATTGTTCCGCTTTCCGAGTTTTTGCATTGTTCCTTTTTCTTTTCTTTTTTTCTTTATTTTATTATTTAATCCTGTTTGTAGAATGGGTATCAGATATGATCACAGGGGTGTTCCATCACCGGCATAAAAACTCACATATATGGCAGGGGCTGTGTGTGTGAGAGAGAGAGAGAGATACTTTTCTATATTTATTGGAGTTTTAATGCGGCCAGTTTGTACTTGACAAAAAAAAAATTAACGCTAACTCGATTAGCGCAGGAAGAAGCATTTCTTCTGCAATTCTTTCAGCTATCCGCTTCATGAAATACCATCCAGTGGAAAAACAAAAGGAAAAAAACACTCCACACCACAATGTGGATTTTCCTGCTCCAAGGACAGCGTGTTAGCTTTACGTCATTTACATTGCCGCCATTTAGCAGCTTTTATGGTTGGGCATTTTGTTCCATGTGCTGTAATCATGAAAAATTAGTCAGATATTAAACCCATTGTCAGAGCTTTATTTTTCATTTCGGACACCAATGGAGCACCAAGAAACGATTCCTAATCCAGAAAACTGCTTCCCCACCTCCCCTGAAACACTGATTTTGAGTGTACGCTCTGGATGGCCTGTTTGGCTTCCTCCTCCCATTTATGGTCTTTCCTCTGTACTTACTTTGCTCTGATTACCTGCCTTTATAAAGTGGATTGCCTTTCGTTTTACTTAGCTGGGGGGCAGACCGGGATGGGTGGAAATACCACTATGTATTTGGGGGGCAGTGGGGGAAGGCCAGTTAATCAGAATTTACAGCACGCACAAGGTGATGCACAAATGTGCCCCACAGAGTGTTTACAGCCAGTTCAGACAGCCAAGATTGTAAACTTAAACATGCGCTAACCTCATTATTTGACTTTCTGGTGTCGTCTAACGCGGCTATTTAAAACCGTGGAAAAGACATAATAATATCTCTGCTTTACATCAAAGGTTTTGGAAAATGGAGAACAGCTGATCATCAGTCAGTCCTGTTCTGTTAGTCCAGACGCTTTTAAAGTTAGTTTTGCCCATTTTGACTGAATGTTCACTCAACTGTTTAATCCTACCAGGAGAGGTTGGAGCCCATCTCAGTCGACACTGGGCCAAGGTGGGGTACACCCTGAACAGCTCACCAGAGGACCAACATACACACAACCATTCACACTTACACTCCTAGGGGCAATTTGGAACAGTGAAACCGGAGTGCCTGGAGAAAACCCATGCAAGCCTGGGAAGAACATGCAAACTCCACACAGAAACACTCGGGACTCGAACCCAGAACCTTTTTGCTGTGAGGTGGACATGCTAACCACTACTCCATCATACCGTCCTTAACAGAACGCTGAGAATGGAATTCACTGATTACGGTAAACAAATCCAGATTATGTTTTCCGTCATGTGTAATACTGCAGAACTGCTACGTAGCTAACTGGCGAATTAAAAACAGTCCGACCGACATGTACAGCATTTAAATCTGAACTCTTCCATGCAGTACATGTTCATTTTTCATTTCTGTTGGCTGAAATTCATTGGACTGTCTGGCTGGTTTGAGGTAATTACAGAATTTGGACAGTAACACTCGCACTCCCCATCCTGCCTGAACCCCCCAGGACACGTCGAGCCTTTTGGACTGCTCTTGTCACACTTTGGCCCTCGAACGTGTAATCAATCAACAGCAGTTAGACAGGGATTCTTACTCAGCGAGACGCAGAAAACACACCTGGCCCCTTCGCACAGGATAAAGAGTGCAGCGGAGGAGGCCTTGGCCCGGTGCAGGGGTAAAAATGCAGGAATGTTTGGTGTTGGTGTAGAAATCGGGATGTGAAGATAACGAACACTGAGCTCAGTGTCTTCTCTCAGACCCACTGATCAGCTGCCAGGGATGGTAAATATGGCACGTTGGTGTGAAATGCAGGAGGTTGTTAGAGTGGCGGTAGAAATGCTGGAGCAAGTAGACGTCGGAGGATTGTTAGCGGTAGTGTTTAACTGATTTATTTAGCATTGCTTGTCTATGTGTCCTGCAGGGAAGCCGTACAACATGGCGAGCTCGGAGCGCGTGCAGCTCTCTGGGACGTACAACGTACGCAAAGGCAAACTGCAGCTACCTGTGAACCGCTGGAGCCGCCGACACGTCATCCTGTGTGGCACGTGCCTAATGGTGTCATCGATTAAAGCCAGTCATGCGGGCAAAATGCACATCCTGCCCCTGATTGGGGGAAAGGTAATGTCTTAGTGTTCAAAAATTCACAGTCTGTCTCTAACGGAGGCAGTGATAGCAGTAACAGTGATAACAGGAGGCAATGATAACAGAAACTAGAGGGACACCGATAGAGTGCAAGGTGCATCTGCCATGCAGCATGGACAAGATAGCAAATAGTTCCTGTCTGGGTACTAGTTTTTAATCCTCATGTACTTGCCTTATAATATATAAGTCTTTATGTATCATGTGAGCATTACGGGCTCCAAAAGGTACGCGACTTTCCACCTGGAGATCACAGGCTCGAATCCAGGTTGATGCTGTAGCCGTTCGCTGCCTCGAGTCCACGGGAGCTGATTGGCCAGGCTCTCACACGATGGAGAAATGGCATACGCTCGACTCCCTGCCACTTACGGTGATCATTAGCCAGTCAAGGAGTAGGATAATCCTCTTCCTCTGAGTGTTTAGGCCACACCTGAATGCGCACGCACATCAGTTCCTAAAGATACGGATGGCAGCCCTGAACACCTCATCAGAGCATCATAGGACCAATACACACCCATTTGCTTTCACACTTGCATCTAAGGGCGATTTGAGCAGCCAGTTAGCCTAATGTGCATGTTTTTGGACTGTGGGAGGAAACCAGAGTATGTGGAGGAAACCCACGCAAGCACGCAGAAAACATGCAAACTCCTCACGTAAATGGGATTAGAACCTAGGACTGTCTTGCTGTGAGATGGACGTCCTAACCACTACGTCGTCGTGCTTCCCACAGACAAAACAGCTAATCCCACTGCAGCCGAAACGATTCTGAAGCTGTACAGAAGAGTTAGGGGGAGATCATACCAGAGGTGCGATAGAAAAGCAGCTGACGCGAATTGACTTTTTATGATTTTTCATTTTTTAATCTTTTTGCAAATTTTGAAATTTGCGTCGACATGTTTTGCGACTTCAATATGTACATCTCACAAAAGTCACGTGACAATTTGCGGGTAATTTGCGATTGGTTTGTGGATGTTTGGCCCAAAAAAAAAAAAATTGTTGTAAATCAGGTTTTTTTTTTTGTTTGTTTGTTTGTGCGTGAATAGCTCAAACAAAATGCTAATAAAATGTGCATGATGACAAAATACCCGGAGTACGGTGGGTGCCAGCAAGTGTCTAACTTGTTTCCGTGTGGAAGTCTCCGACTTGTTGCTTTTCAAAGGAAAAACGAATAATTTGCGAGCAAAACGACAACTTTGCAACTTTGTTGACGTGCGGACTGTTTTAAATGCGTTGCCGCAAATGTCGCGCGACAAATTTGAGAACATTTTGAGAACGAAGAGCGACAGCTGGGATTGACATCAGTCGCTTTTCTGTCGCACCTCCAGTGTGATCATCAGTTTTTGAACGGGTATTTGTCTGAAAGCAGCGGTGCGCTCATCTGGATGTAGATTTCGACAAAGTTTCAGACTCCTATAATTTCCTACATGTTTAATGTTTGTGATTTAGTCATGAGTTCAGGCAGACAGTAATGCGTGGGAAATTTTACTCTGATGGAAATTAGTCCTAAATGGTTAAAAACACAGATTTCCTGCCTTGTATTGATCAGGGATGTTATTTTATAAAAATACATTTTACTGTTGTATTCTGCAGGACCGCGAAAAAAACTTTATGACCTTTAGAGTCTTTTTGTTTCTGCCTCAAGGTGACCTTGTTCTCTCTTTCACTCTCTCTTTCACTCTCTCCGTGTGTGTGTGTGTGTGTGTGTGTGTGTAGGTAGAGGAGGTGAAGAAACACAGCCACTGTCTGGCCTTCAGCTCAGCCGGGCCTCAGAGTCAGACCTACTACATCAGCTTCGACAGCTTCACCGAGCACCTGCGCTGGCACCGCCACGCTGCCAAGGTGTGTGTGTGTGTGTGTGTGTGTGTGTGTGTGTGTGTGCATGTGCATGTACTTGCTACATATTGACTTGGATATTTAGCCAACAGAGTGAGGACATTTATGGGAAATGAGGACTTTTTGGCTAATCGTCACTTCTTCATGCTTGTTTGAGGGTTAAGATGTTTGGGTACAGGTTAGGTTTAGGTTACGGGTCAGGGTTAGGGATTTAGTTGTGTTGGTTGAGGTTAAGGTAAGGGATTAGGGAATGCATTATTATTTTATTTTTTTAATATACTGTATTAATCCCACAAGGGAAGTTATTGCCTCGGCATTTAACCCATCCAAATTGAGCACACACACACACACACCCGGAGCAGTGGGCTGCCACGAACAGTTGTGTGTTGTGCCTGAAGAGCAGTTGGGGGTTAGGCGCCTTGCTCAGGGGCACTTCAGCCACGAAGGTGGAGGAAGGGAAGGTGCAGCTCACTCCCCCACCGCCACACATTTTCCCTGCTGGTTTGGGAATCAAACCAGCACCTTTCGGCCCCAAAGCCGCTTCTCTAACCATTCTTTAGGCTACAGCTGCCCCCCATTATGTCAGTTAATGTCCCCACAAAGAAGTACACGATTTTGTGTGTGTTTCATAATTGTACTATTTACCACCTAATTTTAGTTTGTTGAAACATTTCCCAGAGTTTTTTTCCCTAAATGTGTTACATGTTGTAGGAGAATAATACTGTTGTTTTGTAGATTGTGTAGTGATATAATTGTATGGTGTTGTAGGTTGTGTAGTGCTGTAAGTGTGTGGTGTTGTGTTATATATTGTGTGGTGTGGTGTTGTATATTGTGTAGCGCTGTAAGTGTGTGGTGTTGTGTTGTAGTTTATGTCGTAATGTAATTGTATGATGTTGTAGATTGTGTAGTGCTGTAAGTGTGTGGTGTTGTGTTGTAGTTTATGTAGTAATGTAATTGTATGGTGTTGTGTTGTAGCTTGCGTAGTGCTGTAAGTGTGTGGTGGTGTGTTGTAGGCTGTGTAGTGCTGTATGTGTATGGTGTTGTGTTGAATATTGTGTAGTAATGTAATTGTATGGTGCTGTGTTGTAGATTGTGTAGTGCTGTAAGTGTGTGGTGTTGTGTTGTAGTTTATGTAATAATGTAATTGTATGGTGTGGTGTTGTAGATTGTGTAGTGCTGTAAGTGTGTGGTGGTGTGTTGTAGGTTGTGTAGTGCTGTATGTGTGTGGTGTGTTGTAGTTTGTGTAGTAATGTAATTGTATGGTGTTGTGTTGTAGGTTGTGTAGTGCTGTGTGTGATGTGTTGTAGATTGTGTAGTGTTATAATTGTATGGTGTGTTGTACATTGTGTACTGATGTATAGATGTGACGGTGTTTGATGAATAGGGTATTGTATTATGTCTTGCGTGGTGGACTGTTCTGTGTGCAGATGCTGGACGCTGTGGTGGTGCTTCATGCTGTGTGGGGGTCATGTAAAATTAAACATTTGGTGTTATTAAGCTATGGCTTGTGTGTAATGAATGTGATATTGCACGATGCGCTGTGGGGTATCATTTGGTGCTGTGTATGGTGATGCGGTGGTGGGTCGTGTCATGTGGTATCGAATGATGCTATGGTGTTTGATGCTGCATATGGTGTCACATTATGTTTTGTGTTGGAGTGTTGTTTCATGTGCTGATGCTGCACGTTGTGATGGTGCATCATGCGGTGTGAGGTTGTGCAGTACTGAATGTGGTGTTTCATATGTTGTGTGGTGGTGTGTTGGGGTATGTACTGTTGATGTATGTTGTGGTGTACATGATTTTCCGTGTGTGGTTTGGCATTATGTGATGTGTCACGTGGTGCTGATTAATATTTGGTGGGAGGGGTAGTGTGTTGTGGAATGTGGTATTGAATGTTATTGTGTTTAGCGTTGTACGTGGTTCTGTGTCATCTTGTGTGATGGCATTTGTGATGTCTGGTGTTTTGCCCAAGTGTTATGGTTAGTGATGTTGGCAATTATGGCAGTATGTTTTGGTGCGTTGGAGGTGGTTACTGATTAGTTACTGTACGATTATACACAGTACATGCGTTGCTTGGTGAACCCAAGTAGGGCAGAAGCTGCCAGTCTATTTTCCTCCACTTTTCCCAGAAAAAACGTCGTAGTGTCAGCTGTGTACATCCCAGTGGAAGCCACGGAGAGCGTGAGTGAGGGGAGGTGGAGAGGAGGAGAGGGATAAGAATTTGAGGTGGGAAAAGGACAGTAGAGTTTTTGTTGCCAGAGAACCTCAGTGAGGGTTATGGAAGGCTTGCGAACACCATTGTTGGCTGTGGTGTGGTGTTGCCTGATTTGTATGATGGTGAAGTGGAAGTGGTGTTGTAGTTTGGTGTTGCTATGTTGTATCGTGTTGTGCTCTCTGAAGGTAACAGTGTATTGTCATATGTCATGTTGTGTGTTGGTCTGTGGTCTCATGTCATGTGGTGGTGTGTCGGGTATTGCTTAAGGTCTCATGTAATGTGGTATTGTCTTGTGTTGTCCTAATTTATGGTCTTGTCATGTGGTGTTTTATGTGTTGTGTATTGTCTTATGGTATCATGTCATGTGGTGTTGTGTGTTGCCTTGTGGTCTTATGTAGTATTGTGCCTGGTGTTGTCATAATTTGTTCTCTTGTGCTCATGCCATGTGGTATTGTGTGTGGTGTTGTGTATTGTGTGCTGTCTTGTGGTCTCGTGTCATTTGATGTTGTATTTGTGTTGTGATCTCATGTCTTGCGGTATTGTGTGTGTAGTGTTAGATGTGTCCTCTTGTGGTCTCATGTCATGTGGTGTTGTGTGTTGCCTTGTGATCTCATGCCATGTGGTACTGTGTCTGGTGTCGTCATACTGTGTGCGTTTTTGTAGTCTTATGTCATGTGGTCTTGTTGTCCCATGTCATTTTGTGTAGTGTGGTGTTGTGATCTCATGTCATGTGGTATTGTGTGTGGTGATGTCATGTTGTCTGTTATCCTGTGGTTTTATGTCATTTGGTATTGTGTGTAGTGATGTCCTCCTGTATGTTGTCTTGTGGTCTCATGTCATGTGGTATTGTGTGTGGTGTTTTCATATGGTGTGTTGTTTTGTGGTCTCGTGTCATGTGGGATTGTGTCTGTTGTTATCACGTTGTGTTTTGTAGTCTCCTCATTTAATATTGTGTATCACCTTCCACCAAGGCGACGAATTCTGGTGTTTACAAGGTGTGATGGCTTTTGTGTGTGTGTGTGTGTGTGTGTGTGTGTGTGTGTGTGTGTGTGTGAGTGAAATGTTCTGTAGTGGTGTTATGGCTAATTTGTTACAGATTAGCTGACAGTGCTTAACATCGTGATAGTGGTTTCTAAATGGATTAACTTGAAACGGTGTGTATCTTATTCAAGCTTATCATAGATTCTCTCTCTCTCTCTCTCTGCCTCTCTCTCTCTCTGTCTCTCTCTCTCTCTCTCTCTCTCTCAGATGGTATCTCAGAGGATCTGTTCTGTGGATCTGTCGTTCTGTAGTTTGGAGAAACTCCCTCCTAACCTGCTCTACAGCCACGATCTCACTCACCTCAACCTGAAACACAACTTCCTCCCCGCAGACAACTCGCTGCAGCAGCTCCAGAGGTGAGTGAACGCGCACTCAGCCACTCAGCCTTTCCATACTGAGCCATTCGTGAAAATCTAAGGACTAGTTTGAAAGTGTAGGAGGGGCTAAGTAGTTGAGGCTTTGTTTGTTTGTTCGCAAAAGCTAAACATTAAAAAAAAAAAAAATCATCATAGGACTGAAATGAAAGGGGGCGGCTTCAATAGAGCGCCGCCATCAAGCCATCATGTCTCCTTCACTGAGTGGCTGCACCATGTGAGGCGTTCAGTGTTCTGCTTAATTTGCGTTAATAATAACAAGCTAGAAGCAGTGGCTGCTTGGACCCCTAAATAAATCTTTTCCACTCGATGGTTTGGAGATGGGGAGGCACCGTGGCACAGTGGTTAGCACGTCCACCTCACAGCAAGAAGGTTTCGGGTTCGAGTCCCGGGCTCAGCAAGAAAGTTTCTGTGTGGAGTTTGCATGTTCTCCCTGTGCATGTGTGGTTTCCTCCGGGTACTCTGGTTTCCTCCCCCAGTCTAAAGACTCACACGTCAGGCTAACTGGCTGTTCCAAATTGCCCCTAGGTGTGAGTGCGAATGGTTGTGCGTGCGCTGGCCTTTCTGAGGGCAGTTCATGTCCCATCGATAGTCGGCAAAACGTTAGCTACGTAAACCATTTTGGATTTACCGTCACGCTCATCTCTGGCAGCGTTCTCAACCTCAGAGTCACTAGAATGTGCCCCGCAGCCCCGCCCAATGCGTTGACGTCACTTCTGTGGAGATAACGACTGCTAACCCCCGCAGTTCAGTCCCCGCTAGTAATCCACGGGATAAAATAATCAGTTTAGTGCTTTTTATAGTCAATAATAATATTAAAATAAGTGTCTGTATCGCCTAAATGCATCACATACGCAAAATTGTTCTGTTAGGACGACCAATACCGGCGCTCTTTACGCTGACAGCTACGTTAGTTTTCTACAGTTACACTGACTCTTTAAAATCATGAAGATGTGTTTTATCCCGGTACTCAGTACACTGATGGAATAATCGATCCAGTAACGTTAAATAATCGATAGCTGTAGTCCTAATTTTTTCCTAATTGAATTCTTATTTTTGCCTTTTCCTGTTTTAATTTTAGTTTTATTGGTGTCACAAGCACGTGCATTCGTTTTATACTGAGAAAGTTTTCACTACTTGTTGAAGTTTGAGTGTATTAACCCTGATTAAACCCCACCGTGTGTTTTCCTTCACTTTAAAAGGGTTGTAGGGTTGTAGGGTTATATCCCACTTTTATTCCGACCTCGATCCCTGGGGTTTGGGAAGGAAGGTGTCCTCACCAAGGTTACTTAAAATCTGTGGGTTCGGATTTAGTTCACAGACAGACTGATCACCACCGGTGACTACAAGACAGACGGACGGACAAATGTTGATAAATAGATCATTTTAAACCGTAACTCATCTAAACCTGCTTTAAGTTTTAAATGATTTGAATAGATATGACGAAGACGGTAATTCAGATCGTAATTCATCACCATATCGATATCATTTCGTTATATCACTGTTCTGCTCTGGAACTTTATCAAGCAAAGGCATAGTTAAAAACTCCAATCCGCCATTACAGTTCCCACTTCGCTCTCGCTCTCTCTCTCTCTCTCTCACACACCCCCCCTCTCTTTCTCTCTCTCTCTCTCTCTCACACACCTCCCCTCTCTTTCTCTCTCTCTCTCTTTCTCTCGCTCTCTCTCTCTCTCTCTCTCTCTCTCACACCCCCTCTCTGTCTCTCTCTCTCTCTCTCTCTCTCTCTCTCATTCTCTCTCTGTCTGTCTCTCTCTCTCTCACACCCCCTCTCTTTCTCTCGCTCTCGCTCATTCTCTCTCTCATTCTCTCTCTCTCTCTCTCTCTCTCACTCACTCACACCCCCCCTCTC
>JAQMYF010000010.1:21665633-21675706 GCA_030014195.1 Neosilurus mollespiculum | reverse complement strand
GTGCAGTCGGATGGATGGATGGATAGACAGTGCAGTCGGATGGATGGAAGGATGGATAGACAGTGCAGTAGGATGGATGGATGGATAGACAGTGCAGTTCGATGGATGGATGATATACGATGGATGGATAGACAGTGCAGTCGGATGGATGGATGGATAGACAGTGCAGTCGGATGGATGGATAGACAGTACAGTCGGATGGATGGATGGATAGACAGTGCAGTAGGATGCATGAAAGGATGGATAGACAGTACAGTCAGATGGATGGAAGGATGGATAGACAGTGCAGTAGGATGGATGGATGATATACGATGGATGGATAGACAGTGCAGTCGGATGGATGGATGGATGGATAGACAGTGCAGTCGGATGGATAGACAGTGCAGTCGGATGGATGGATGGATGGATGAATAGTGTATCAGGATTGATGGAGGGATGAGTGACCACAGCCCCAAACCCTCCTCATCAGGACTGTGATTTTTAAGGAATCAGCCCTTGAGTGTCAGTGATGTATCTGAGGTCACATGATCTCCAGAAATAAACTTGGGGTGAGAGGAACTTTTTCTGCTTAAAAACACAAACGTGTCCTGAACACAGCTGGAACATCACCTGGAACAATCTGGAGTTTCATAGACAGGGTTTGCACTTCAGTAGCACTGCTGCCATCTACAGGTTCAGCACTTTAACACACACACACACACACACACACACACACACACCAGGGTGGAACACTACACACTCTCCACCCCATGTCTACAGAATGTAAGTTCGTTTCTCCAAATCTTTGTTACTATAGGAACGGTAGCGTCTTAGAACGAGGGGTTGGGGTTGCAGCGGTGTTGATGTCAGAGCTGCGGGTTCAGGAAAGTAATTAACGCCTCCTGGATAAATGGTTTGTTTGACAAGTGTGTGTGCACGTGTTTTCAGCCTACAGACGTTGCTGTTGGATGGGAACACTCTGACGTCATTACCGGAGGAGTTGGGCTCCCTGCAGTACCTCTGCTACCTCGGCCTCTCCTTCAACGAGTTCAGCAGCGTTCCAGCCGTGCTGGAGAGACTGAGCGCCGTGGAGCGCCTCTGCATGGCGGGGAACAGAGTGGACCAGCTCGCGCTGCAGACCTTCCGCCTGCTGAGCATCAAATACATCGACCTCCGGTATATATACACACACACACACACACACACACAGCTAATATTTTACAGTGGAAGTCCCTTTGAAACACCACATCGCTCCGTTCATTTGTCTTCTCTCCGCCGAGAACGAACAGTACTACATCTCCCTCATAAATATGTAATAAAGCCGTCAAGTGGGCCGCACGGAGGAGCGAGGGATGAAGTTCTGAGTCGACTAACCCCTAAAAAAAAAGAGAATAATGTTCTGAAGCTGTTTGTGAATTTATTAGTAAAATTATTTCCTATTTCAAATCCAGAATGAGTATTTGCACGTTCCTTATTTCCTCGAGGGCGGCACGGTGGTGCAGTGGTTAGCAAGTCCACCTCACAGCGAGAACGTCCCGGGTTCGAGTCCCGTGCTCAGGTGTTTCTGTGTGGAGTTTGAATGTTCTACCCCTGCTTGTGTGGGTTTCCTCGGGGTACTCCGGTTTCCTCCTACAGTCCAAAAACATGTACAGTAGGCTGATCGGCTGTTCCAGATCGCCCCTAGGTGCGAGAGTGAGTGGCTGTGTGTGTGTTGGCCCCGCAACCACCTGTATTAACCCCTGGATTTTCCACAGGTATAACTAACGACTGGATATTTGTCAAATGGAACGTTTTGGGATTTTGATGATGTAATAGGGGACTAAAGGAAGATGATTCAACTATTTTAAAGACGTGTTACATGTTTTGTTCGATCCGACGCTCCTGTCTCACTGAACGCTTTCAGACTTTCAGAGATAAGTATAGTGAGATGTTAGACGAAGCCGGGAAAACATTTCAAATTAAATAAATAAATAAAAATCCATCATTGATTTAAAAGAAGGAAAAGCCCCATATCGACGCCCATTTCCTCCTGGGGAAAAGTAATTACCCCTAGCACCACCTTTTGTAAGTAAAACCACAGCAATCTTGCTTCATATCATTTCACTGCAATTTTAACAGATTTCTATGGGGTTTTTTTTAAGGAACAGCTTTAATTAAGTCTGGTATGAATTTCTTTCAGGGTTTGTTCAAAACTTGAATTTCATTCATCCGCTTTTTCAGCCCGTTTAAATGAGCACTTGGTGCCATGTTTTATTTCAGTGCTCTGCTTTAAGAAACCCATTACACTTATTCAACCTCGGGTCTCCGACAGACAACCAGACGTCGTCCTTAATAGTTTTCTGGCACAGATCAGAATTAATGCTTTTCTCAGTGATGAAACGTCCTCCAGGTCCTGAAGCATCTTGATGCCACCACCACCACCGTGGTTCTATTTAAAAAGTTTTTATAACGATGTAGCATTTTCTCTCTGATTAACGGATACAGCAGTGTGACGAGAGACCATCCATGTGGATTTGGTGAACGTGCTTTTTCCCAGTTTTACTTTGAAGCCAGAGAGGCCTGGACTTCTTCAAACGTTCCTCTGTTATGGTTCGGGACTTCCTGGATGAGCTGTCACCGTGCTCTTACCGAGACATTTGGCAGGCTGGAACGATTCACTACGTTTCCACTCAGAGACACCGGCTCACGCTGGGGTTTATTGAAGGCCGAGAGCAGCACAAGTGGCTTTCGAAACACTCCTCCGACTGAGAGTTCAGCAGCTTCCCACACTTCTGCCTGACGCGCTTGGAAGTTCTCCTCACAAGACCGTGTGGAGAGCTCGCAGCTGTGTGGTGACGGGAAGGATTAGAAAAAAGATCCAGGATGGAAAACATGCCCGGTGTCGAATAAACAAATGTTGGTGTTCATTAACAACGCAAGATGTTTGTTTATTTTAGCAATAAACTTCATCCATTTCATGCTTTTTCATTAAACAGAGTCTGACTTCTTAACGAGTCCCGAGTCAGAATGAGAGAATCTGCGACTTCATGCAATCACGCACTGGAATTGTCTTCTGATTTAAGCATTTTGGGAAACCACAAAAGCAAACCAGTCCATCACATCCGACTTGAAATGCACTTAACGAGTGCAGAGCCTGGAGATCTCAAGTGCAAATTCATTTTGGTGCCGCAGCCATCCGCGACCAGGACGTTGTGAGAGCTAATTGGCCAAGCTCTCACGAGAGGGAGGGAAGGCCCACGCTCCCCTGTCACTCACAGCCATCAGCAGCCAAGCCTTGGGTGTCTGTGAGCTCATTCGTACTTAAAGGGGTGGATAGCGTTTTTCCCTCCAAGTGCATAAGGCCGCCTCCGAATGCGCATGAGCAGCAGTTCATAAAGAGGCGGGTGGCAGGATCACATGTCAAGGAGGGGGTATGTGCATGCTTACACCCGTCTGTGGTTGGTGTTGGTCGTATGTGATAGGTATCCAATTCCCACTTAACAATGGATATTGGGTACAACTAAAATTAAGGAAGAAAAATGGGCGAGAGCGCAGACCTCCACCCAGGTAGTATTTTTAATTGGGCCATAGTGGCAGATGGTGTAGAATTACAGGGCACCCCTGTGGCCTGATCTGCAATTATTTTTGAGCTATATATTTTTTTTTCTCCCGATGCATTCTGGGTGATTTCCGCCTCCTTGCCTTCTTGCGCAATGTTTAAAAATCCTTCGGCGCTATCCTGAATCTGGATCTGGATCACTCCCAAAATTTAATCAGTTGTTCGTCCGCCCCAAACCCATACTTGGTTAAAATGTTGTGGATGTCCTTCCATTAGCTTTCAAGTTATCATGGTCACAGACACACACACACGACCAATCCCATAACTTCCCTCCTGCCTTGGTGGAGGTAATAAGGACAAAACTAATGGCACTCCATGATGCTTGACAACACGCGGCACAGCACTCTTTCACCGTTTAGTCGTCATTTTGTCACGTTTATATCTGTTCACATTACCTTTTATGGGATTTTCTGGGCGTGGCTTTGACATGAGTCAGCTGTTGTGTGAATGCTCCGAGTAATCCATGGATGATTAACGTTAGTCAACTTGCACGCATAAGTATGAAGAAAAGGTATAGATGTTTGGTCTGATAAGACGCTCACGTTTCACTTTTGTGATGAATGAAGCAGAAAAATGCGTCTGCAATGGCCACTGCTTTAATTCCAGGAGGTTATTACCCTTTCACAGCTTTAATATATGGGTTTTACTTCTTTCTTAAATAGCTGCACAGAGAGATTGGAGTCGAATGTGGGGAGATCTGTAACTCCGAGCACTGGAGTGAAACTCCACGTATATATTAAAATCATACAACTTTCAGTGAATGAAATCACTCCAGCGCTGAAAGCTTCAGCACACAGAGATCCATCAGACGAGAATCTGCTTCTCTCGACCTTTTTTTGTGTTTAGAAAGAAAATATTCAGCTGCCTGCAGACGTATTGTTTAATAATAAAAAGGAAAAATGACTCACGTTAATGAAGAAGAAAAACACACACTGTTCTCGCTCCAGGAAAAACAGCGTCTCCGCTAAAGCAGCCGTCGGTCTTTAATTACTGGAGGTGGCAAGTCACTTTCCAATGATTAGAAATACATTTGTAGATGCGTCATGTCATTGAACTTTTGGCACTTCATTATTATTCCTTATTTTATTTTGATTTGAACAGTTGCCCAAATGCCTTTAGTCAGCCGAGACGCGACCTGGTTGTGGTGGACCTCTCCCTGCGTAGTTGTCTTATAGTCATTTTTTTTTAAAGGTGTACTATTACAGTTGCCCTGCAGAGGGTGTTGGGTGGCTCCTTTTTTTCAGCTTGGAGGAGGTTTGCACTCTGAGTGAAGAGAGAAGATAGGGTTTTTTTGCTAGCTAAACACGCAGTCACTTCATAGTTAAACGTGGCAAGAGAAAATGAAAACGCTCCCCAGACGTGAGTAATATCTTTAACATGTAAGGAGCACCGAGCTAAAGCGTTTTGGATGACATGTTGACTTATTTATTTAGACTTGGACTTCGACTTAACTTTATTGATCCCTTTGGGGTGACTCCCTCAGGGAAATTTAGAAAAGAAAAATAGTACACAGATAGAAAAAAGCAGCACACAGATAAGGAATCAACAGTAAACACTTAGCTAATGTTCAAAAAATAAAAGAATTAAGTAATATAAGTAAATATAAAGAGCTGAATATGGCTTTGTATAGAATATAATTTGAAATTATTGCACTATAGATGAGAATAAAGTTAAATGAAACTAGCTTCCATACGCTACTATTTTGTGCTAGTAGGTTACTTACCATCCTAGCAATCCCAAACATGGAAATATTCGAAATCTGTAACATGAAGAATTATACTTTTTCTGTGGATCTGGGTTGATGTAGTCAATAAAAACTAATATGAACCTAAAATTAGCAGTGTAAATTTTTTTTTAAATAATTAAAAATAAAGACAGTTGAAAAAAAGCTAAAATAAAACTAAGCCAAAGCTACAGGAGGCGATGCGAAACATTTAAATTAAGGGTTTTTAACCCCCGATGTGGCTCATCACATATGGATCTTATCCCTGTTTCTGTAGCGTGAAGTGAATAGTTCACCTCCCCCTGGATGGGATGCTAGGTTACCTTCCCAGTATATTTTTACTGGTACCTGTTTACTGGTGCTGGGTGGGCAGAGGCACACATGTGGTTAAGACCTTGCCCAGGGGGGGTTTAACAGGGATTCGAACCCACAATCTCGAACATGAGCCCAGCACCCTGACCACTACGCCACCAGCCCCACAATCTAAATAGAGGTTCAGATAAAATTCAGTTTGATTTTTGTTTCTTTTAACCCTCTTGATTTACTCTGTGGGTGTAAATGATCTTGTAAATGATCCACCTTAAAGATGAAGATTGGACAGTAACGGATTCGTTCCAGAAGGGGGCGTAATGTGAAGTAAAGATTAAAAATAATGAAAATTAAATTAAAACTCGTCAATTATTCTAATAATGTATATATCAAATATCACATAAAATAATAATAATTAAAGCTGCTTCTGTGCTTGTAAAATGAATTAAAACCAAAAACGAGCTGAAAGACTGTCCTGCCTGCAGCATGTGGGCTCCGGCTTTGATCAGGGAAAGCGGCCCCTTTGTACTTCACCTCTTTTAAAAGCAGTGATTAAGGCTCTGGCTTAGTGCGCCGAAGGTCAGGGGTCCAATTCCCAGAACCACCAACCTGCCACTGTTGGGGCCCTTGAGTAAGGCCCTTAACCTTGAATTGCTCAGTTGTTTAAGAATGATAAATATAAGTCGCTCTGGATAAGGGCCAGTAAATGTAAAAAGGAAATGACTAAATAAAAATGAAAGCAAATAAAGTTTGAAGCTACTGCGTCTAAGAATTAGCAGCATCTATTGTTGTGGTTCCAGATTTCAACCAACTGAAGCCTGTATAGTTCTGGGCTACTGTAGAAACATGGCGGTGCAAGATGGCGGCCTCTGTTAGAGGGACCCGCTCCACATGTAGATACAAACGGCTTGTTCTGAAAACTCAATGATTTGAATTTTTTTAATGATTACAGATTATTGAAAACGGATTTATCGATGACGTACTTAAGTTCTGAAAATATATCCACCTAAAAAAAGACACACTGTCCCTTTAAATCAATAATATCGACCCTACAGTGAGCTAGCTGTTAAATGTACGATTTGTGATTCAAGGCTTTTCTGTTTCCCTTCGATTCTCTCAGACTGAACCGGATCTCCAGCGTGGTGCCAGACGAGCCGGACTTTCTGCGTCATGTGACCCAGTTGGACCTGCGGGACAACCGTCTGAGCGATCTGGACGCCTCGCTGTTCCCTCGCCTGGAGGTGCTGCACTGCCAGAGAAACCGCATCACCCGATTGCGTCTCCGGGGCAGCACGCTCAAGGCGCTGTACGCCTCCAACAACGGTAAACACATCAACCTTTACACCTAAACAATATCACTGGTATCGTTAGCAATGAATCCACCATCATAAAACAAAGGTTTCATTTTGTTTAACAAAAAAAAAACAACAGAAATTCGGGATCTGGAAGCGAGTCCGATAGCATCCAATCTCACCTACATGGACATCTCGAGGTGAGCAGATTTCGCACACTTTCCACACACACATCAGTAGTATATTACACAGTATTGTAGAATTACTGCTTCTATATTCCTTATTTTACACACAACACAACTAATAATAAATACAGCTTATAGTGGGCGGCACGGTGACGCAGTGGTTGGCTCGTATAGAGACGGCACAGGGCGGCATGGTTAGCATGTCTGACTCACAGCAAGAAGGTCCTGGGTTTGAGTCCCGGGCATGGTGAGAGCGTTTCTGTGTGGTTCTCCCAGTGCTTGTGTGGGTTTCCTCCGTGAACTCCGGTTTCCTGCCATAATCCAAAAACATGCACGGTAGGCTAACTGGCCGTTTCAAATCACCCTCGGTGTGAGTGTGAATGATTGTATGTGTGCTGGCCCTGCAACGGTCTGGCGAGCTGTTCAAGGTGTACCCCGCCCTCGCACAGAGTCGGCTGAGATGGGCACCAGACTCCCCGTGACCCTAATTATCATAAAGCGGCTTCTCTAACCAGTAGCCGTGGCCTAATGTTTAGAGAAGCGGCTTTGGGACCGAGAAGGTCGCCGGTTCAAATCCCAAACCTTCATGGCTGAAGTGTCCTTGAGCAAGGCACCTAACCCCCAACTGCTCTCCGGGCACTCCTGCCGTGTGTGGCAGCCCACTGCTCCGAGTGTGTGTGTGTGTGTGTGTGTGTGTGTGTGTGTGTGTGTGTGTGTGTGTGATCAGTTTGGATGGGTTAAACGTTATTATTATTATTTCTTTTAATTTCATTTTAATATTTACTGAAGTTGAGGTGAATATTTTGCTAAACTGACAACAGGACATCAAGGGGACTTTCAGAGATATCCCCAATATTTGTTTTAGTATATACTGCATTGGAACAAAAAAAAAAAAAAAAACGAACTAAAATGAGATTTATTTTCTCCCACGTTTTTAATTGATCATTATCCCGAGATAGCAAACCAATCAGATCACACCGTTCCTGTATAGAATAAACTAAAAGCAGGTTTAATCTGAGGGCAGTAGAAGTACATTAAATAACCTTTAAAGGAGCTTTTTAAAGGTACAGTACAACAGACCCTTTAAGATCAGATACAGTAAGGTATGAGTAATTACCATCATCACCGTCAGGGTGTGAGTACTGATGGATCAGTAACCGAGTGAATGGTAATGGTGCGCTTTTATCGGCTGAAGGAATTGTCTGGAGGTGTTACCAGCATGGCTGAGTGACAGCAAGAAGCTGGAGGTATTGGACGTCAGTCATAACTACATCCGAGAACTGCCTCAGTGGTGAGTGTGAGCCACCCACCCACACACACACACACACACACACACACAGGGAGCCTTTCATCTTCCTTTCATTCGTTCTTCTCCCACTCTCGCTCTGTGTTTCTGAGAATTTTTCTCTCTGGATACTAGTCTGTAATGTATCACCCCCTTCAAAAGTGTTGGAACGGCAAGGTTTGAAAGCAGAAAATGTCTTCTGGCACCTTTTATTTAAACCCCGCCCATTAATGATTTTACACGTCAATACCTTTCACCCAAGCGTCTATCGTCTTCACTCCACACGCCTCCTCTTGCGTTATTCCGTAGTTGCACTGTTACAGCTGGCTAGCACTCCGTTTTAATTCCAGCGTTGGGATTCAAACAGCGCTTTAAACCAGAGTGAAGCCTCCCGAGTGGCACGCTGACAAGGTGTACAACCATCAACCTGCAGATCGAGAGCTCGAGATGATTGACCGAGCTCTCACGGGAGGAAGGGCTGGTATACGCTCGCCTCCCTGTCCCTCAAAACGATCACCAGCCAATCATGGGCATCTGTGAGCTCATGCGTACAAGGGGGTGGATAGCGCTTTACCTCTTTTACATCCACCGCCCATGAATATGCATGCACAACGACTTGGAAAGATGCGGGTGGCAGCATCAAGTGTCACGGGGAGGTATGCGCTTTTTTACGCCCGTCCCTGATTGGTTGTGGTCACGTAAAAGAGAGCTAATACTTGATGGGTGGGAATTGGCTTAAATAGTTAAGTCTTAATGGGCTGGCTCACTCTTCCCAGAATCCTCTGCTTCACATGCCGAGTCACCGGTTTGATGCCCCAAACAATCCACGCCAATGTGGCGACCTCCTAAAGATCAAATTTACACCAGAAGCCTTTCTGAGGGGTGTCATGTTACCTCATTGGACTGACAGCCATGTTGTTCGTCTGATACGAGAGTTTAGACGTGTAGCACTTTAAGTGTGGATTAAAATGAGAACGCAGGCGTGTTTTCTGCTTCAGGTTTATTCTTTTAGCACGCAAATGAGAGTCTTGTGTCCAGTTCCGTATCAGTGCCAGTCAGTGGTGCTGTACCGAGTTAGTATAACAGAACGATGAGCAGGTTAGCGTCTCTCTGGGTATCGACTGTGAAAGCGTTCGCAGTAGAAATGTGCAGGAGGTGTTAGAGTTAAAATAACCTTTACAGACTTACTGGCACTCAACCAACTACTTTCAGACCTGCTGCTTGGTGGCTGAGCTGTGACTTCCATCCCTCCTGGTTACGTGAGTCACAAGCGAAAACACCTGGTTGGATTGTGGGTAGGGCGAGTCGGCCCTTCAATATCTCAAACTAAAATGATTGCGTTTCACTCGAGTGACTACATTACGGTTCTGCTATAAAGATCTGTCTGTTAGTCAAACCGCGGATTAGCTTAGTTCAGGTCAGGTGGTGATTATTACTGGAGTTTGGTGAAACGGAGAGAGAGAGAGAGGGAGTGTAAGGAAGAATGGTGCTCTGTGGTGTATGCCGCTGCTCTGTCCTTTTTGCCCTCCATCGGTCAAACTTCACTCCAGTGGGAAATTAGTTTTCAAAAGGGTGTACTGACCTCTCTCTCGCTCGTTCTCTCTCTCTCTCTCTCGCTCTCTCGCTCTCTCTCGCCCTCTCTCTCTCTCTCTCTCTTTCTCTTTCTCTCTCTCTCTCTCTCTCCCCTTCCCTCACGCCCTCT
>JAQMYF010000010.1:21642958-21661572 GCA_030014195.1 Neosilurus mollespiculum | reverse complement strand
GTAAATTAAAGGTAACAGTTTTAACTGTAAACATCACTGAGGTAAATTAACCAGTAAACATCACTGAGGTAAATTAACCAGTAAACATCACTGAGGTAAATTAAAGGTAACAGTTTACCAGTAAATATGACTGAGGTAAATTAACCAGTAAACATCACTGAGGTAAATTAACCAGTAAACATGACTGAGGTAAATTAAAGGTAACAGTTTACCAGTAAACATGACTGAGGTAAATTAACCAGTAAACACCACTGAGGTAAATTTAAGGTAACAGTTTTAACTGTAAACATGACTGAGGTAAATTACCCAGTAAACATTACTGAGGTAAATTAAAGGTAACAGTTTACGAGTAAACATGAGTGAGGTAAATTAACCAGTAAACATGAGTGAGGTAAATTAACCAGTAAACATGAGTGAGGTAAATTTACCAGTAAACATGACTGAGGTAAATTAACCAGTAAACATGACTGAGGTAAATTGACTAAGGTAAATTAACCAGTAAACATGACTGAGGTAAATTAACCAGTAAACATGACTGAGGTAAATTTACCAGTAATCATCACTACTCTCTTCGTGGCTGATGTACTGTGGTGCTAGCTCCTTAGCTACAGGCGCTGTATGCTAAACCTTTACGGTGTTTTCCATTAATTTTAAAAATACATAATGCTTTACATTAAGCCATTATAATAAATAAAGAAGGTAAATCTTTAATTTTATTTTTGTACACTGCCCAGTATGAAATATTTGATACCTTGAGAAATGTGGTGTTCTTTCTTCCCTTTAACAGGATAATAAGGTGAATGGTGTGACTGACTCCACACGGATCATGGGCTACTCATTCTTGTACCCAGCCGTGCTGCCGCGACCGTATGTTCACACACTCCCTCTAACACCACGTGATGAGTTCTTCATCTTGGGCAGCCGCGGCCTGTTCGAGGCACTCGATCCTGCTGAGGCTGTTGAGGCTGTGCGCAAGGTACCAGATCCGCTCGCCGCCGCCAAGAAACTGTGCACTCTTGCTCAGGCGTATGGTTGTACTGAGAGCTTGAGCGCTGTGGTGGTGCAGCTAAGTGTGACTGAGGACTGCTGCTGCTGCTGCTGTTGCTCATCCTCTAGTGGCCTCCATGCGACCCCACAGCCACCTCCTAGTCCAGGTCCAGGGGCAGGCCTCTATCCGCCCTCAGCTGGCGTACCACCTTCTTCCTGCAGTGAGATCAGCTCGGAGGTCAGCGCCTCCGAGATGAGCTCAGAAGTCGGGTCTACCGCTTCCTCAGACGAGCCTCCTATCCTTCTCCAGGAGGCACACCTTCACCTCCACCAACCATCAAACCCAAACCCACGCCTGCTCCCCTGCTGCTCTCTTCACCCAGCACCAACTTCATCTGCCATCCTGGCTGCCAGTTCCAGCTCCTTTCAGCGCCAATTATCGAGTGCTACTTTCTCTAGCGCGCTGTCTGATAATGGCCTGGACAGCGAAGACGAAGAGCCCATCGCTGGTGTCTTTTCCAACGGCAGCCGACTTGAAGTGGAGGCCGACGTCCACTGCTTGCGCCTCCTGGCACCTCCACCCCCTCCTCCTCCTTGCACCCCTGAAATTCCGGATGACGTGGTACCTCCAGAACCAGAAACAACAACGGTCACTAACGAGCTCGAGAAAGAAGGGAAGCAAATCGAGAAACAGGGGAACAATACAACATCCGAAGCCTGGAGCAAAACCCTGTCGCGCAGGAGAGGAAACGGCTCGGTGGCTCCACAGGAGACGAGCCACAACCTGATCGAAGTGGCAGCCGATGCACCGTCTAAAAAGTCTGGCGGGTATTTCACAGCGCCGGCGATGCCTGACCCGGACGACCAGCTCATCATTCCACCCGAGTTAGAGGAGGAAGTGAAGGAGATAATGAAGCAGCATCAGCAGGAGCAACAGAAGCCTAGCAAGAGCGAACAGCCTGCCGATTTCTACGACACGCCGCTATGATAGCACAGCATGGTTTCCCAGTCCCATTCTTGGAACATCTCCGCACTGAACAGTTTGGTGTTTTCCCTGCTGTTTGCATGGAGAGTGGAATTATTAGCCAGTTAGGAGAGTCAGGTGTTAATTAGGAAGACATTACAACTGCTACGGTATTTCCAAGAAGTGGGGCTGGAAAACCCTGCTGTATTTGCCAGTGTCCACAAGTATTTGTTTCTTTCCTGGAGAAAAAAAAAACACCTTTATTTCACTAATACGTGAAGAGAAATAATTAGGAATTAGTGGAATAAGCTGTACTTGTCTATAAACTACTTCCACTATAGCGTGATGTTTCTGTGCTACGTCAACCCCGTAGCTAGTTCAACAATGTCATTGCCTTATATTTTGTGATAATTTTTTTGTATATAGTGATTAAAAGGTTTTAGTTTTAATTTTTTTTTGCTAACATTTTCTAGGCCCCAAGTCCAGGAGACAATTATAATTACAAAATGAGATCACAAAATATTGCAACAAATAGTTACGTCGTTGCCATAAAACCCCGTCATGGCCAAGAATTGCGAGTCTATAATTTCTATGTAATGTTTCATGGTGCGATGGATGTAAATTGTGACCTGACATCAGTTGTTTATTGAAAAATTTGGTTAATGTGACTTTGGGTTAATAGTGTATTCATATCCATTGGCGTTCCAGCGATTGTGAAAATTGCAGTAAGTTCCTTTGGCAGCAATTTTCTTTTTCGACCAATTTCTTTCTCCCAGTCATTTTAAAATGCTGTAGCTATCGTTGGTTATGTGCTATCTATTGGTTGGTAATGTACTTTCTGTTAAGTGTTTCCAAATTATTCCGCGAAATGAAGTACATTAAGGCGTGCAGCTTTTTTTTTTTTTTTTTTTTTTGGCAAACAACAGCTGAGGGAAACAATAATAATTCAAATTAAAATATATACACGTTCTTACCCTCAAATCCTTTCGTGACAAATTTTGTTACTTTTAAGTATTTTTTTTTTTACTTTTGAAAGTACAGTAGGGTCGACAGTTCGCTCCACCATTTTTAGCTTCCGCCAACAAAGTGGTTTGGGAGCTACAGGAATGGGGTCCTATAGACAAGACTATTTATTTTATGTAAATTTTGGTTTTTGAACATTTAATTGCTATGCTTGTTCACTATGAGTGCTAGGGTGAGTTTGTGTGTGAGTGACCTTGACCGACTTTTCAAGGTCACTGAGGCAAAACTGCACATTAGGTTTCTGGACATTTACTTACCGCTTTGCTGAAGCTGGGGCTTTCGAACTTTCTATGCTTGTTTTATATTGGCATGTTATTAAATGGTCCTTTCGGCGGGTGCGTCTGGACCCCTGTGGCCTGTTTTGTTTTTCTGTACTGATGAAATATGAGCTGATATCCTAGTAGTAGAGGAGCCAATCAGAGTGCACCATGTCCACTGCTCATGTCCCGTGGGTGTGGATATAATACATCCTCTTATACTAGCATATATGCTTAAATCCATGTTTAATTGGGCCGGCACGGTGACATAGTGGTTAGCATGTCTGCCTTACAGCAACAAGGTCTTGGGTTCAAGTCCCAGGCTCATCACAGCTTGGGCATTTCTGTGTGGAGTTTGCATGTTCTCCTCCTGCTTGCATGGGTTTGTCCAAAGACATGCACATTTAGGCTAATTCGCTGTTTCAGATTGCCCTTATGTGTGAGTCCCCACAGTCATTTAGGGTGCCTTCGCCCACAGTTTGCTGAGATAGGCTCCAGCCCTCCCACATCCCTAGTAGGATTAAACGGTTTGGCACATTAATGAGAAATTTACTTATTAGAAAATAAACCCCATGTTACCTGAGTGGCTTTTAAAAAGAAATAGTGAGCAGGCTGCACAGATTAGCGTGACTCTCACTGTCTCATTGTTTATTAAAAGACGATGAAAGAATAAATAATATAATAAAACAGTTACAAAGAGATTTATATAATTGATACCTGCGAAGGAACAAAAAGACGTGATTAATATTGTACTACCGATGCAATGATGGTGTTGGAAAGCTAACAGGAAATCAGTGGGAGGTTTGTAGATCAGAGAAATGTCACGCTACACTGTGAAAGTAATCTATAGACCTGTAGACATGGCAGCTCTCTATAGATTTCATTTAGGAGCCATTACAGACAACTCACACACACATTGTGGTGTGGTGTTCAGCATTTTCATTTCCTGTGGTCCAAACCAATAGGAGCCTTTCCCCGCGAGCCGACAAATAGGACATCGGAGAATCCCTTTACGAGACTCCACCAGTCCGGACCTTGCACACTACTGTGCCCCGCCCCTTTAAGAGCTCGAATCAGCAGACTACTGACCTACTGACTGTTTAGTGTTTATTTACGTGACGTATCTGTAGAGTTCAACACTACTCCTGCGATGTTAGAGCGCATTACCACTCAACAGAATTGTGGAATTTCTTTTTTTTTTTTTTTTTTTTAATCTTACCATATCTTTTATAAGAGGAAACACTGCAAAAGACTTTTACATGATTCGATGAGAAAAATAAGCCACGCGGCAAGGTGCAGGATGTTTTTTTTTTTGAGATGGTGATGTGTAGTGCACACCGGTAATACCACGCTTATCTGTTGTAGATAGGGCACTTATGTAAGACTGTATTTCTTCACTAAATCAAGGCTTCGTGCCTGTAAAACTAGAAATTCAGTAGAAATTGAAAAAGACTAACTCCTAGGAGTTGCTTACTCTTTTATGGTGACCTAGTCACTTTTTTTTACTAATCTTCTCTGAGAGAAATGGTGATTTTTTTTTTTTTTTTTTTTTCCTTTGTTTTTTTTTTTCTTTGTTTTTTTTTCCAGTTCCAATGACTGTAAATAAGAAATATTGTATACAGATGCTTTTTAAAGGAACTGTGTGTGTCTGTAATAAGCTTATTCCTTCCTTCCACATGAAAGTACATAAAAGTATTCAGTGCGTTTAAAAAAAACAAACAAAAAAAAAAAACAAAAAAAACCCCAACTGACTTTTACAACACACGACTGCACATTACGCTCCGTCTGGCCCTCACTGTCCGGTTAACCGCACACACACAGCGCATTCTTCCGTTGTCACCAGCATGAGCAGTAACAATTATCTGTAATCAATCCACACACAATGTTCCTGTCTTTTTGTTTTGTTTTGTTATAATAAATTCTAAATTTATCATGGTGAGCCCTCTTGGTCTGTTTTGTTGTGGATACAAATTGAAGGATGCTTAGTATGTACTACCCAACAACAGGACAATCTTATTGGTTCACTGGTCTAATCAGTCCAGCGATATCCACCACGCCTGAGGCGAATAACCATTGAAGTATGTATTACATGGAAACATTAAAAGAAGCACACTAAAAAGATTTTTACGAACAACTTGAATTTTAAACAACTTTAAAACATTTTTAGTGGCTACTGCTTTATTATAAGCAGAGCCACTAATGTCATCGAGTCGTGAGTGTGTGATGATCTTAAGTGAAACTAATGAGTGCTGTGCTTTTACGAGTATTGTTCGCCGGCCAATCACAATACAGCTTTTATTTTCCGAGCGTATTTCCTCTACATCAGGGGTGTCCAAACCTATCCGCAAAGGGCCGGGGTGGGTGCAGGTTTTCACTTCAACCAACCAATAGCTACACCTTCCACCTGTGTGAGCCACTGATCTCAGAAAGTGATTGGACCGTATATTCTATTGTTTGCATATGGCAAAACCTGAAGCCAGCCTGGTGCCCTCTTGGTGAGACCACTTTAATGTTATAATGTATAAGAAGTTATACTCAAGTAACATACAAAAAAGGTGAAGAAAGTGAAAATACTTACATCCAAGGTGTACATTTCATTTTAAAACATTTTAACAGCTCCATATTGAGATCCTAAAGCAAGGTGGTCTCACCAAGATGGCTGCCACCGGGCATCAAATTGAAACACTGATGTGCATTCTAGTTTTTTTTTCTTTTTTTTTTTTTATTAAATCAGTGATTGAAAGAGGTGGAAGGTGTGGCTTCTTCTTGGTTGAAAAGAAAACCTGCACCCACACCGGCCCTTTGCGGAAAAGATTTGACACCCCTGTTCTACATGCATTGCTTCGTCGCTGCGATTGAAGGTATGTTTTCTTGGCTTGACTAACATGTGGATGAATGTTAGTACTTCTGGAAAACAGACTCGTTTAAAAAAGAAAGTGACTCCTTGATCCTTAGACCATCCTATGGTCCTATAAAATACCAAAAGTATCTTAGCTTTTCAAAGAAATGCTAACTACACATATGCTTTGCGTGCCTATTTTATATATATATACATACAGTTTGCAGTAGCCATGTGCATGCTTTGTGTGCCTATTTTTTAAATTATGGTAGACCTCTGATCACACACATGAACATGTGTGTAAGAGCTGTGTAACGGTGTTTCTATAACTCAAGTGAAATGAAAGGCAAGCCTTCAAAACTATCATGTTACACATAAACATATGCAGGTTTTCATTATCTGGTGTTTTTTTACTTGAAGTTTCAAGGTGGCAAACTTCTAAAATCTGTTTGAAAAGGCTGCCGGTTCACTCTCACAAGTGTGTGAAATCGCGAGAATAGGATGTGAATCCATCAGTTCATTTAAGGCAAGTTAATGGCAATAATAACAGTACACAGATATTAAACTATCAACTCCGACATAGTGAACCAGTGAATACTTTTAACTAGTGAACTTCTGAATAAAATAAAACTAGGCACATGGACAAATCATCCGCAATTCCGTTTACATACATAAAAAAAAGGTGTGTTCATACATACAAAAGAAAGAAAACTGCCATGTGTTCATATGCAAATTAGTTCCGTATTGCCAGCAGAAACAAAGGATGATCCTGTAACTTTTTGCGTTACAATTTTTAATCTCTGCACATGAAAAAAAGGTTCATGAAACAGCCTGATTTAATAGAAACACAGCAACTATACATGCAAGCTTTTATTAGGTTTAAGTTTACTACATGGGAACATAAAGAAAATCAAACTAAAATGGGATCTTTATATTTTATTTTTACATATTTTAACCATGACAGAGGCGGGTCAGGTGAGCTCTGTGCTTCGAGCTGAGGTGTAGTTAGTGATGTCTGTTCAGCCTATTTATTCAGAATTTAGAACATATTTCACGGAAACGTAAGTAACCTGCACGACCTGTAAAGTTATTTTAATATATACTACACAAAACACACACACACAAAACCCAAAACATGATTTTCATAGGGTTTTATGTCCATTTTTAAGTGTGATAATTATGCATGCTCCACGGGACTGTGACAAAATGTAAATGCCCATCAGTTTGCTTCAGAATAATGATTTTGCTCCCCAGGTAGCAGACCAATCAAATCATGCCATTTATGTATAGTTTATACTAATGAACATTACTATTCATTCAAAATATTTTCTCATTTCTGATTGGTAGAAAGCCATGAAATAATTCATGGTATTCTTCTATGAGCGGAATTTTTGCATCCTTTCCCGAATTATTGGATCATTGCCATCGGATATGTCGAATCCTTATTGCACGACTGGCACACGCAACGTAGTAACGTGACTCAAAATATATTGAAGGAAGAATAAAATAATTGTAGATTTCGGCTTTCGTATGGTTTAGAGATTTAATTGGTTTGCATCATTTAATAATTGCTTATCAACCCTACAGACTTGGGATAATTCTTGAATCAAAATGGTGGATAAAAACTCAGTCACTGATTGTGAAATCCTAGAAATTCAATATGCCAAAAACAAAACAAAGAAAGCTACACAATATGGCCTTCACATTTTCAAACTTTGAGTTTCAGTAGATGTAACACAGGGCACATGAACACCGTCATGCTGTAAAAATGTTAAAATAAACCATAAAAATCTGGTTTTACTTTTTTTTTATTTATACTTGCAATAGGAATTTCTTATACTTGTAATATATACTAAAACAATTATTCCTCTGGCTCAGTGGATATCTGAATAGTCCCAGAGATATTCCGTCTATGGATGGGTGGATGGATGGATGGATGGATGCTTGGTTAATCGTGTTCTCATTTGTTTAATAAATGTATTAAATATGTGTGTTTTGGTCAGAAGAAACAGTACTTCAGGTCTCCTTTTCCCCCCCTTTTTTAATAGAAGAAATGGATGCCATGTGCTCCAGTTCAAAGACTGTTCAGTAGCAAGTCCACAAATCAGGGTGTGTCATGGTACCCGGTTGTGTCAGTATCCTTGGTGTTGGTAACTTACTCTTCTGTTACTGTTCAGGCATAGCTGCGGAAGAAGAGTGCAGGGTAATGAATTCTGTCCCTATATATAGAGAATGTGTGGAGAATTTTAAAAAGAAAAAGATGTAACAGTGATGACTGTTACACACCTGAAGGCTTCATCACCTGCTGTCGTCAGTCCATAAACGTGTTTTCGGTATTGTGAGAAGGAATAGCAACATTATAAAGTAGTAAATGCTTTACCGTACTAACTTTTTTTTGAGCAAAGACTTTCAACATGTATTATTAACTGTAAAGTAATAGTTTCATATAAAGTGTCCACAATTCAGTGTAAGGAAAACATGCATATAATATGCATACAGTGCGCTCCTTAGTGTTAGCATTAAGTTCATTTTAACAATTTTTTTCATTAATGATTTCCTTGCTGTCTAGATTTTTTTGTACCACACTCAGAATAACAGCTTAAAGCTTTTTTTTTCTATCTTAAATTTAAAAATATATATATTTTAACCCTTCCAAAATGGGTTGTGCATTGTGTTTTGTATTATTATTATTATTATTATTATTATTATTATTATTATTGGTCAGTAATACTATCATTTTTTTTTAAAAATCATTTTTCCTGGGCAGCACAGCGGCATAATGGTTGGCATGACTGCCTCAGAGCAAGAAGGTCCTAGGTTCGATTCCCAGGCTTGGGCATTTCTGTGTGGAGTTTGCACATTCTCTTCATGCTTGCATGGGTTTCCTCCAGGTACTCCGGGTTTACTTTTAAAGATATGCATACAAGGCGAATTAGCTGTTCCAAATTGCCCCTAGGTATGAGTTTGGCTGTATGTGTTGTCCTGCGATGGTCTGGCAAGCTGAGTGTACTTAGCCTTTGCCCAGTGTCAGCGTCGCAACCCTAGTTACTTGTTACTTTTTATAAATACTTGTATTTTTAATCACACTTTTTTTTTTGCTGTATAACGTGCTCCCTTTATCTTGTTTTAACTCATTATTCCTACACATGCACAATCCTTTCATTTATGATGCATCGTATATTCAAAGAAAGTTCAATTTCATACAACATACAATTTTAAATGACCAAAAAAAAAATCTAAAGAGTCTGTCTTTATGAAACCATGAAAAGGTTCTAGCACAAACCAGCCACAAGATGGCAGCTCTATGACATAGGGGTAGTGGGTAATGGGTAGCGTCACCGTCTTCCAACTCCAGGGAATACAGAACAAGAATATCTTGTTTGGGATTGAAACAACTTGTTAAATACAGGCGGAAGTGTTTCCTGCGAAACGGTTAACGTGCATGGATGTTATTGTGGGTGCCGCCTTCCATGCTATTTATTTTCTTCTTATACTTCTTCTTCAGACACACCACACTCACTAACGTCACCACCACCATGATGGCAAACACCACCACCGAGGACACGACTGCCATCACCACGCTGTCCTCCTTCGAACTCCTAAACTGACACCGGTCCCCATAGTACCACCAGTCATCACCTACGGCACACCTGCACAGAGAAATGTAGCACCGTTTACCAATCGTTACATGATATGTAAATATTACCAGATTCCTGGGATCAGTGGCAATGTGAAGACAATTTTAGGTGCCACCTTGCTCTATGCTTACCTGCAGGCTGCTTTTAGACTGTTGTCAGTTACACACACTCCATTGTTTTCACATTCTACCAGTGCACATAGCTCATCAGTAGGGGTTGGGGAGATGGTTGTTGGAGGGAGGGGCTGAGAAGGAACCAGGTGTGATATATCTACAGGACCAGAAGGAGAAACGCTTTATTAAGTGATGCTGGTATCTACACTGTGGAAACACATGACGTTTTCAGTTAAGCTCTCTCACAAAACACTTGTTTACAGTTCGTTGTCGTCCATTGTGCTCGACAAAAAACACTTTTCATTGCCACTTGTTTGGCCAAGGGTGGCGTATTAGACCGATCTGAATGCGGAAAGACCTCTGGCAGACAGGGCAGAAGATACCCTGGCGAGCCTTCCTTGCCAACCTCTGTTGAACAGCTGTCGTGGTTCTGTTGACTTTGCAGACATTTGCGCCCCGTCATCGCTAAACCCCTTGCTGAACGCTCTGTTGCAAGCTGTTCCCAAGAGTCGGGATCTACACCAAAAGATTTTAGAGAAGCTTTCAGGGTGTCCTTGAAGCCTTTCTTTTGACCGCTTTCCTTCTTGCAGCTCACCATGAAACAGCCTCTTCCGAAGTCGATCATCCTGCATGCGTACACGATGGCTCATGCCAGAACCTCCGAACTGGGTAAAAACAACGTTTGTGTATATACAGGGTTTTACAGTAGCCACAGGGTGCTTAGGAGAAGCTTGTATAGTATTGTATCGTGTCGTCACTAGAAACAATTGATGCTTGGAATGACAGTTTAATCTTATTTGCATTTACAGTATTTGGTAGACGACTTTATCCAGAAAGGCTTAGATTTTTCTCATTTATGCAGTCAAACATGAGGGTTAAAGGCCTTGCTCAAGGGCCCAGCAGTGTCAACTTGGTGGTACTGGGGCCTGAGCTACCGACCCCTGATCAGTAATTCAGAACCTTAACCTCTGAGCCACCACTGTATGATTTTATAATATAATGATTACAGATGTGGGGTAAAGGGGTATGGCCTCCATATTGGAGACTTCAAAACATCTCTGCAACTGTCAGTCATTCCAGATTCAGATAGTTATGGAAAGAAAACTGCCATTTTGCATATTTTTGAGTGGTCTACTCCAAGTCCAGTATTTGAATGCAGAGTTCATCCTTTGGTCCAGTGTAACTTAAAGTAAGTAATGTTTGGTTTGCTTGGTATTTACTGGTATTAACTAATGAGTGCTTCATAAAACTACACGTTTAAGCAGGCCTCACAGAGGCGTGGCTCCAAACTGCGCTGTACCGCCTAAATAAGACTGTGGTGTGGCAAAAAAAGGTTTTGAAGGCAGTTGAGCTCAGTTTAAAGCGATGGTGGTGTGGCGAAATAATTGTAAGCAATAGTTGAAAATATGGGGTGAATAGGTTGTAATGAGGTTATACTGAACGCGGGTCTGACTACAAAGCAGCTAGAGGGAGATACATGGTATTGTGAACCGCCGTGAAATTTTAAACATTTTGAAAATCTTGTGGTTTGTGGTGGTCAGTGCCGGTCGACCGCGAGCACCATCGCAATGTCTTGATGATGTCACTGCAGTCCAAAACAGTTTAGAACAGCGAACAGAACAGTTTTGTTCTGTGCAAGAATGTTGTGAACTTATTCCGTATCTTAATTTCATTTTTGAGTTAATGTCTTCTTTGTAGTAGACTATATTATCCCAATGGTCCTTTCTTCTAGTCCTTGGGACCCCCTGATGTGCACATTTTAAAGTGTTCCCTGTTAGAAAAACACCTGGTTCATCTGAGTAACTAAGCATTAAGCCATTAGATAGACAGGCCAGGTGTGCTGAAGATGGGCGGTCCTGAGCAGATATGTGCCTCAAGACTTGGATCCTATGGCACCCACCATAAACGGTGTATGAGTGTGTAGTTTGTGCTTTCTGTGATTTATGAAGTCTACAGGTCCACGTTTATTAAACGTGAGTGTATATAGTGCTCACATGGTGCTGCATGATGAATTTACATTTTCTCATTTGACTGGCCCGTGTATTTAAAATGACTGGCAAATGAGATGAGATCGGATACTGCTGAGGAGTTGAAGGTTAGGGATCTTGCTCATGGTTCCAGTTACGGCAGCTTGGCAGTGCTCATGAACTTCTTTTCTTTTTTTCTTTTGCGCTCATAGCCTTAACTAACAGAGCCAACACTTCCCTAAAGGCATTTCATTCCTTGCACTCATTTAACATCACTGCCTGCTTTTGGACATATTTTACCAACCAAAAGTGACAAAAAATAGGACAGATGGGTGGAAAATTTGGGAGTATTAGAAAATGTATTGGAAATAGGAAAGAAGACCGCTCTACACAAAGCTCTACTCCTGAGTACTGGACTTAAGAACCACCTCTTCTACTGCCATTGCACAGTCCTGCTCATGGTGACATTTATTCTTGCATAGTGCGAGTGATTTTTGTCCGAAAAATTATTCTCATCCTCTTACATGACCACCACTTACCAGGGAGGGGTGAGAGCAAGCATGTTGCCCCCTCCATGCCACATGATGCTGCTACTCCTAACTTTACAAACTAGTGCGAATAAACATTCAAGGACAGCCTAACACAGTCAGAGGAAAACTGCAGGATGCCATACCACTCATGAGAGCTCTGCCAGTTTAAAGTAGGTAATGCTACCTCTTCCCATCTTCAGGGGCAAGTTGATGCCCCTACATTTACCTACATACCACCTTGATGCACCCTGAGTTCTTACCTTCCATGCTGAGGAGGAAGATGGCATCTCCACCTTTGATAAAGTCTCTGCTGAGTGCTCTGGCCTTAGTCAGGTATACAGATGTTCCTTGTCCTGGTCCTCTGAAGTATTTAGTCCCATCCTCAGCTGTTACTTCTACTCCCACAGTTCGTGGGTTGTCCCAGAAAAACCCTGTTGGCCCTTACAGGAAAAAAACCAAACCATTACAAAACTGTCAACTTACCAAAGGTCTTAAAGTATGCAGACAGCATGTTTAGTGTTTAATGAATGCAACAATGGGTACAAATAAAGCTACCTTCTAATTTCTCATTGGGGTCAGTTGTGACACTTCTCTGGTTGGACATGCGTTTGCGGATGTCTGCATTCTGATCCATTAGCATCATGGTAATCTGCATCCATGGGCAGGGCCATTTCAGATTACCATCACCCACGTCATCGCCTGATGTCAGATGGGCAAAGGCTCCCAAATCATCTGGGGAAGTATCAGTGCCACTGGGATACAAGCCCATTTGAAAGGTGTAGCCATACTTTGAACGAAAACGTGGGCTGTATATGGCAGTGTTCCTGGGTGTGTTTTCCATAATACTTTTGAAGTCCTTGATCCGCCACTCATGGTCTGGGCAAGTGGTCTCCGAAAGATTGACATCATCCAAGGAAAACCCTCCTGTGGAGATTCCTGCCCCCTTGATGCCTTTAAAAACCACACGGAACTTGGTGGAGACATCTAGGCTAACATGGTGTAGCTGCCATAACTTCTCATGCAGTGCTTTAAAGAAGAACAGGATTTATATGTTAGCATGTTTTGATGTCGCTGCATTAGTCAAAGGATCTTGTATGCAAACCAACGGGCACTCTTGACTTGCTTATCCAACTCACCAGTTATTGTCTCAATTATGCGTAGTGTTCCACTAGGGTTGGCTTCATTGTATTCTCTCACCCAGATCTCCAGTTTGTCACTGGTGCTTCCACTGTGGTAGTAGAAGAACTGCAGACACTGGGATTTGCGGTTAGGGTAGAGCAGCTTGCTTTCTAACAGAGCGTTGTCCCCTTCCCTGCCATTGATGGTACTGAAGTGCATAAAGTACCCTGAGCCTATTAAATAGAAAACCATGAGAAGTTTACTCAACAGTAAACTAACAGGATGTTAGATTTATGTTTATGCATACAGATGGTAGTATTTCCAACAAAGGACAGGCAATCACTTCTTGACCCTGGAGCTCTAGATGTTTTAACATTAGAGGAAAAGGTATCAGTACCTGTACAGCGCCCCATGTTGGAATAGTCTGTGTCTGGTCCACCAGTTGCCTTGGTGACGCGCTCCCAGTCCGCCGTGTCACCCTGACCTTGGATCATCCCACAAATATTCTCCAGCTCAAAGTCACATGTGTCCAGGAAAGTTGTGGGCCTTGCTATAAAGAGGATTATAAAGATCATCAGTCAACAGCAATAAAGTGTGGACTTTGAACCATCATAAAGTTGTCATCATAAAGTCATACATGTTAATGTGTCGTTCAGCCCTTTCTGCTAGACTAGGCTTTAAACCAGGGGTCTTCAACCCAGTTCTTGAAGAGCTACCTTCCTGAAGACTTTGGCTCCAACCCTAATCATGCATACCTGACCATCTAATTATTACCTTAAGAAGTTCTTAATTAGCTTAAAAGAGGTGTGGCAAATCTTGGCTGGAGAAAAAACCTGCAGGAAGGAAGATCTCCAGGAACAGAGTTGAAGACCACTGCTCCAAACAGTACACCTTCTTGCTCTAGTGGTACTTTTAAGGGTGGCATCTTTCCTGCTTATGGTATATATCTTTATACCTTGGAAAAAATAAGAATATTTTGCAGGTGCTAGCTACAAAGGTGAAAGTGGTCCAGGTAATTATATATACGAGTGTAGGTTACATAACCTTTACTAATCAGCCACAGTAAACAAGATACCAACTGAATATCTTGGTGATAATGGCTATCAGCCCAAAAGATTTAAGGTTGTTAAACAAGAATTTGTTTAGTCAGCACAATCGGATGTAGCATTTCTAGAGTTCCTTGCATTTCATTTTTCTAACTACTTTGCCCTTTATTAGAGTTACGGCAGGGCTGGAGCCTCTCACAGCTGACCAAGTGAAGGCAGGGCACACCCTGAGCAGCTCACCAGACCATTGCTGGTCAACCAATACAACCACTAGCACTCACTAGGGAGAAATTGAGATTATTCAGTTAGCCTAACGTGCATGCTTGGACTGTAGGAGGAAGCCCATACAAGCATAAAGAGAACAGACAAACTCCACACAAATGCCCTTCCAGACACAGCGTTCATGCCCAGGGCCTTCTTGCTATGGGCTGGAAGTGCTAACCACTATACCACTGTGCCGCCCAGAGTTAATGATATGCACAGTCCTTGCCCTTTCTTCTCTGTGACCAATAGAGTGAAGGCCCTTAAGAATCTGCTTGTTTGTGATTGAGAGGTTTTCTCTTCTAGAGGCTGGGTCACGTGTACTGTGTATGCTCTGTACTTTGAAAACTGTTTATCCCTTTACGAAATCAAACAGGGAATTTGTCGACTACTTGTCAAAATCCTTTTGAATTGCTGCTTAGATCTTCATTTATTCATTTTCATTGCTTATACCTACTAGGGTTGCAGGGTACAGCCTGAACAGCCGACTGAGTGAAGGCAGGGGACACCGTGAAAAGCCTGCCATTCCACTGCAGGGCCAACACATGCAACCATTCAGACCAATCAGAATGATGTGCATGTCTGTGGATGGTGGGAGGAAACCAGATTATCAGGAGGAAACCCATGCAAACATGGGACGTACTCCCCACAGGATTGCCCTGGACTCAAACCCAGGGCCAGCTACTAATTTGTGAATGGTTGTTACTATAAAATCCAGTACAACCTTACTGTATTTTCTTAGTTATGTCTATCAGGGTTGTATTTATACCAGTGAGCCTACAAAACTTAGGCCTAGCATACCTGCCCTAGATCTCACAGTTATTATAAGAGAGCAAAGAGACAGTCTTACTGCAGTTGTAAAGCTTGTTGAGCTTGAGCAGGTCACTGTCGCTGAACTCCATGCGCTGGCCGATGACGTCACTGAAGGCAGGAATCTTGGTGACGATGGTGGGCTCGGTGCCGTTGCGGAAGGCATTCTTGCTGTAGTGCATCATGGAACCATAGTCGTAAGGTACGTTCAGGGTGCTGGACGTGGTGTCATCATATTTATTAAAATTGTGCTCTTTGCCTAAAGAACAAGTATGTGTCAGATTTGATGAAAGGAGAATAAGATTAAACATCATTATCTCATATTCATCTGATTTTATACTAAAAGAGTATAAGACTCCTGGTGATTACTACATTTACATTATGGGCTTTATTTAAACATCTCATGCCAATGAAGATGTAGAACACTCGCTTACTCACATCCACACTTAGGGGCAATTTGGAACAGTCAATTATCCTAATGTGCATGCCTTTGGCCTGTGGGAGGAAACCGAAGTACCCAGAGGAAACATACACAAGCACAGGGAGAACATGTGAACTCTACACAGAAATGCTCGAGCCTGGACTCTAACGCATGAGCTGCTTGCTGTGTGTGCCTCACAGCAAGAAGGTCCCGGGTTTGAGTCCCAGGCTAGAAGGTTATGGGTTCAAGTCCCAGGTTTGGGTGTTTCTTGTGTGGAGTTTTCCGATTGCTTGCGTGGGGCTCCTCCAGGTACTCCGGTTTCTTCCCACAGTCCAAAGACATTTTGGCACAATTGGCTGTTTCAAATTGGCCCTAGATATGGATGTGAGTGTGTATGTGTGTGAATGTTTTGCCCTGTGATGGTCTAGTGAGCTGTTCAGGGTGTACCTTGCGTTCATCCAGTGTCGGCTGAGATAGTTTTCAACCTCCCATGACCCTAATAGTAGGATTAAGTGGTTTGGAAGATGAGTGAGTGAGAGTGAGTGTTTCAGTTGACAACTCTGGCTTGTAATTCATCTGGCTGTGAAGAGGCAGTTTAATAAACCGTACTATACTACCAGCAAAAATATATATCCCTTGTTTAATCTGTAAAAACAAAGGATATTTATTAATTTTTTAAGTATTTTTCACAATGCAAAAATTCTGACCTACTAAACAATTTTTTTTCCTCATATCAGGGATTTGTTTATTAGCTACAGAGTAAAAAGCTAGGTGAACATCATCTCACTGTGGTGATTCCTGGGGTTTGTATTTAGATCAGGAAAATAAAAATAAATAATAAATGATTATTTTTGTAGAGTGTAGCACCTCCTTGGATCCGATCCCACATGATGGTGACGTAGTCATCACGATCGGCGCGTGACTGCTCGTGCCAGAACCCCAGCGCATGTAGGAACTCGTGTTCGATGGTGGCGATTCGGTCACATCCTGCACCGATGGATAAACCCTGCTTTCCCACACGTCGGTTTCCCACAGAAGAGAAACACCTGGGCATAAAAAAATAATGGATTGTTAAATTATTATTATTATTTTAAGTCTGTTGTGATCTAGGTTAGCATGGTGGCGTAGTGGTTAGCACGACCACCTCACAACTGTGTTCAAGTTATGGGCTCCGGCGTTGTGTGGAGTTTGCACACGTTTTCCCGTGCTTGTGTGGGTTTCCTCCAGGTACTCCAGTTTCCTCCCACAGTCCAAACACATGCACATTATGCTAATAGGCTAAGGATGTTAAGTTTTTGTTATTATTTTTTTTAATTTCAGGATTGCAATAAAACTTTCAAGCCCATTTCTATGAAACTTGGTGGAATGGTGTAGCATAGGCCAAGGAAGAACCCATAAAATTTTGCAGTAGCTCCAAATCACAGAGCAAACTGATGAACGTTTTTTTGCGAGACGCAACACTTAGACTTGGTGGAAGTCTGCTATCAAGAGTATCATACATTTTAAAATCCAGTGAATGGCACTAAAGTAAAGTTTAAAAGTCACAAAATATAGCATATTTATATCACATTCCACATTTACTGATATCACTCGTCCTCTGGGAAACACGTGGAGACTGCCTGTTCAAATGTAGTACATAAGGCAGTCGTCCTGGAGCGACTCTGGGCCTGTCGTTGATGGAAATGAAATATTGCCAGTATGTATGAATCACTTTTTTAAATGTTTATTCCAAACAGTATAAAGTGGTTGTGGTTGCAGATTTGCATATGATAGAAGTTCACTTGGCGAAGTTCTATATGCCTCTGAGTACCTTTCAAATTTACAAACCGGTGTTATCACCGCTGTAAGCTGCAATAGTACTGCAATATTTATAATTACTGCACACAGATGAAAGTACCACTGCATCATTCATGCTCTTATTGACTATAAATACTGGTGTTTAATACCATGGTGTATAATCTCGCTTACCCGCTGCCTTTAAATACAGAGATGTAGTTCTTTTCTCCATTCCAGGGTTTGTAGTCAATGCAGGTCTTTAGTCGATACTGTTCAAACGCCTTCAGTACAACACCTTTGGCATTAATATCTGAAACGTACAACAGGGCTGTAAGAAATGCACTTATGTACTGGGAGTGACCATAACATGTCTACTGTTGTTTTTGTTGTTAGTGGTAAAGGGGTGGTGGTGATAGTGATGACGGTGATAATGGTAGTGGCAATGACAGTGTTGGTGATCATGGTGATGGTGATGATGCTGGTGGTGGAGGTGATAATGGTGTTGGTAGCGGCAGTGATAATGGTGGTGGTAGTGATGGTAGTATTGGTGATCATGGTGCTGTTCTTGGTTGTGGTGGCATTGGTGGTGAATGGGATGATAGTACTAGTGTTGGTGGTGGTAGTGATAATAGTGCTGGTGTTGGTGGAGGTAGTGATAATGGTGCTGGTGTTGGTGGTGGTAATAATTGGTGTTGGTGGTGGTAGTGATAATGGTGTTGGTGAAATGGAAAAAAATATGATATCTTTAATTAATATTTAAAGACCTCCAGGACCGTACTCCGAATACCTATGTGAATTTGCAGACTTCATTTCAAACCTGGTTGTTTCTTTAGATAAAGCTTTAATTGTTGGTGACTTTAATA
>JAQMYF010000010.1:21621642-21634022 GCA_030014195.1 Neosilurus mollespiculum | reverse complement strand
CTGTAGATAAGTGAGGTTGGTAGATGATCCCTAGATAAGTGAGGTTGGTAGATGATCTCTAGATAAGTGAGGTTGGTGGATGAATTCTAGATAAGTGAGGTTGGTGGATGATCTGTAGATAAGTGAGGTTGGTAGATGATCCCTAGATAAGTGAGGTTGGTGGATGATCTCTAGATAAGTGAGGTTGGTGGATAATCTCTATAAGAATTATGTTGGTGGAAACAGATCTGATCAAGTTCATTGCTGTGGATCTTACAATTGGAGTCCGGTCTTGATGATGTTGGAGAACACAGTGGTCCACCAGGGCCATGTCACTGAGGTCCATGAGTGAGCAGTAAGGACATGTATACACTCTCTGTGCACTGGAGACAAACATGCGGAAGGTATTATAATAATAATTATATCATCATCATTATAATTATAATTATATTATCATCATATAATAATCAGAAAACATATTTTCCAAGTGGACTCAGCCTTTTGTACACCACTGTGTATAATATACGGATAATTAAAGCTGTATGAGATAAAGAGTCTGAAAGGGAGTGTGATTACAGTCTGTGAGATAATCAGTAATAAACACTGATAAACTCACAGCAGGGAAAATAAACACAGGTGTAAAACATGCACCATGTCTGGATGTAGCCTTTTTTTTTTTTTTTTTTTTTTTTGAGAAAGTGGGTACCTTTTAGCCACCATCAGCGAACACTAAATAGATCAGACTTTAACTTACACCTGCTAAACCCGTACCCAATGATGGCCTGTGAAATCTACCCACAGGTAAAAGATAACACATTGAGGAAGTGTTTAGGAATGGTATAGTAATAATGCCAAGGTCGTTTGCTGAACCGTTTCATCCTGTTAGGGTCCTGGAGAGGCTGGATCCTATCTCAGCCAACACTGGAAAAAGACAGGGTACACCCTGAACAGCTCGCCAGACCATCACAGGGCCAACACACACAAGTATTCACACTCGCATGCACACTGACACCAGAGGCAATTTTTTTTTAATTTGCTACACTGTATTAATCCCACAAGGGAAATTAATACCTCTGCATTTAACCCATCCAAAGTGAGCACACACACCCAGAGCAGTGGGCTGCCACTCACTGGGGCACCCGGAGAGCAGTTGGGGGTTAGGTGCCTTGCTCAGGGGCACTTCAGCCATGAAGGTGGGGGAAAGGAAGGTGCAGCTCACTTCCCAACCGTAACACATTTTTCCTGCTGGTCTGGGAATCGAACCAGTGACCTTTCAGCCCCAAAGCCGCTTCTCTAACCATTAGGCCACAGCTGCCCCCATATGAAACAACCAATTAGCATGATATGCATGTCTTTGGACTGTGGGAGGAAACCAGAGTACCCAGAGGACACCCATGCACAAGCACATGTAAACTCCACACAGAAACCTCTCCGCCGAGCCCGTAAATTGAACCCAGGTCCTTCTTTCTGTGTGGAACGGACATCCTAACCACCACGCTGCTGTGCTGCCCTGCCTTTAGTCTTTGAGAGGAAACCGGAGTACCTTGAGGAAACTCATACAAGCACAGGGAGAACATGCAAACTCCATACAGGATCACTCTAAACGAGCCTGGCGATCGATCCCAGAACATTGTCGATGTGAGGCGGCTACATGGGGACACCCACTGCATGTCATGGTTTGGTGACGGGTCGCTGCCATACTGGCTGTAGTAGCTGCGCCACTGGAATCGTTCTGGCTCGCCTTCTGACTTTAAAAATAACTTTGACATCATTTTTTCCCCCAGTGAGGCTGATGGTGGTAAATGTTCCGACTCATGGTGCTCTTTGAACCATGCGCTCTCCTTTTGCAGATTTGTAGATTTCCTCTAGAACATCATATCCATGTAATATGTTGTGTGACTGGATGCCGCATGATTGTGATGTAATTTCTAACTTAGCCAGAGGTTACGAGGTTGTCGAGACATCATACAGTGTTGTGTTCCTTTATAAAAATGTCAAGATGGTGAATGGAAGTCAATGAACCCCATCCTTCTTCCTCGTGGCTCCTACATATTTCCAAGGTTCCATCACCTTCGTATCGGGACTATTAAACCGACAGTTGTTACCGGTACACCTCTTTAGTGTGATGAGTATGTTGAGTGGACGTGATGTGTTTAGTGGGTGTACTCTGAGTCCCTTGTTTAGCTACACACTCATGTGGATTAGATGGTGGTAGAGTTGAGAGTGCTCACAGACCTGTTGGAGGCTGGAGCAGGGGGGATGCTGGGGATGAAAACACTTCTTTGTGATATATTAGCAGGCTGGGCAGGAAGAGATGCTGTGGGTTCACTGATGGGACCGAATTCCTCGATATACTCCCTGCAGGTTCGGTAATGGAGCCTCATCTTACTGAGAAATGTCTGTAAACATAAAGACAGAAAGTGAATCATTTACTATGAACTTCATTTTCAAGTTTTATGAAATTGTATACATGGGTACGGTTATTGGGACAAACAGCCTGAATAAACAACACACACACACATTTCGTCCGTTCATTTGCCGAACCGCTAAATCCCAGCCGACTCTGAGTCGAAGACGGGGTACGTTTTGAACAACTCGCCAGTCCATCATTCACACTTACACCTGGGGGCAATCCAGAACAGTCAGTTAGCCTCTTATGTCTTTGGACGACGGCACAGTGGTGTAGGGATTGGCTTGTCCACGTCACAGCAAGAAGGTCCTGGCCTTGCTGAGGGTGTTTCTGTGTGGAGTTTACATGTTCTCCTTGTGCTTGCATGGGTTTCCTCTGGGTACTTCAGTTTCCTCTCATGTGCATTAGGCTAATTAACTGTTCCAAAATGCCATCAGGTGTGAATGATTGTGTGTGTATTGGCCATGTGATGGTGTGGCGCTTTTGCCCGGTGTTGGCCTCCCTGTGACCCTGATAGGATTAGACGACTCGGCGAGTCAGTGAGTCAGCGAGTGAATATCTTTGGACTGTTGGAGGAAACCCAGAGTACATGGAGGAAACCCATGCAAGCGTGGGGAGAACATGCAAAACTCCACACGTTAACGGGACTCAAACCCAGGAGGTTCTTGCTGAGGCGGACGTGCTAACCATTACAGCACCGTGGCGCCCTAACATGCACGTCTGTCTTTGCAACGTCTCATTTACGTCATCTCATTAAGAGTAAACAGTATTGATGTGGTCACCTGATTTTGTGACAGAAAGTAAATAACTGGAGAGGAAGTACAGGACTTTCCCCTGTAAGGACTGGGAATAAGAGTAGGAGAAACAGCACCACCTGCTGGAGACTTTATGAAATACAACACCTTTTTCATGTCGATGATCATATACTTTTATTTACATTATTTGTCTGCCATATAGATCCCTGTGATATAGATGAGCCACTACTATAGAAACGATAACAAACATGTACATTAATACAATATAAACCTAAATTAACTCACAGCTGTTCTGACCAATCAGATTCCAGAATGATATGGTTGAGCACCTGGTATTTTTAGTTATTATTTTTTTTTTATATATCAACAATCTACTCAGCTCTTAATATTTAAAAAAAATAATAAAATCACACATTCTTAAATCTACAGGGGAAGATCTTTACCTCTTTTCCACAGGCTCTGCATTTGCCCCTCTTCTCTTTCATCCTCTGCTGGATGTCTTTAGCTCTGTGCTCCTTCTTAGACACGGGGCTCCGGCAAAGCGGGCACTGAGGGCCCTGACTTTCCACCGCCATCTGAAAACAGCTCCTGCAGAACCTGGAGACGGAAAACGCTGAGCGTGAGTAACATTCTTACTCTCTGACCATTGAGTTCGGGTCTAAAACAGGGCGGTGGGTTTGAGCTTCCACTCACACGTGCTGGCAGTTCTTGGTGCGGATGGGGATTTTTAAAACCTCCTGACAGACGGGGCAGTCGTAATTCTCCTCGGTGGCTGGATCGGCGTCTGCTACCGGAGATGCTTCACTCGATGCTTCACTCATGCTTAATCCTGATGAGTTTATCGTTTATTCAGATCCCTGCTGAAGGAAACACAACCGGGTCTGAAGAACTGAGGTGCTAACAGATATTAACTCACAGCAGCTCGACCGAAATCCAGATGTAGATCAGATTTCAGCTCCACGTCTTTAACGGCATCACCGAAAACTTGTCTAAGAGGTGGCTGGTACGGTGGGGTAGTGATTAGCACGTGCGCCTCACAGCCAAAAGGTCCTGGGTTTGAATCCTGGGCTCGGCGATGGTGTTTCTGTGCATGTTCTCCCCGTGCTTCCATGGGTTTCCTCCGGGTTCTCCGGTTTCCTCCAACAGTCCTAAGACATGCCAGGCTAACCTGCTGTACCAAATTGTCCCTAGTTGTGAGTGTGAGTGTGAATGGTTGTGTGTGTTGGCCCTGTGGTGGACTGTGAGCCGTTCAGGGTGTACCCCGCCTTCGCCCAGTGGTGTCAGCTGAGATGGGCTCCAGCGTCATTACGGCAAATGAAACAGAAAGATTCAATCTGTGAGTAAGAGGACAAGCGTGTTCCTATACGCTCAGTGGAGAAAAAAAAAAGCACACTGCCTCAGGACGAAAACAATTTGGAATTCAACTGCGTCCAATTCTTTTTTCTCACACACACACACACACACACACACACACCCCCTCATGAAAACCTTCTTCTAAGATCATAAGGTCACACCATCCTACAACCTACAAGACTTAATTTCTCTTGGGGACCAATCAGGTAGTGCCATGTTTAAAAGTGTCAGATAATTTTCTCTCTGAGACACACACACACACACACACACACACACACACACACACACACACACACACACACGAATATGTGGATAAGATATTAATCTTTACATTTCCTGACACACGTATTCTCTTCTATGACTTCCTCCCCACATCATCATCACATCTTCATAACCCTCCTACAGTCCCAGCTCAGATCCAGTTTCACTGCACACACTCCTGATTAGATTAGTGTAAGTATAATCTGTGTGTGTGTGTGAAATGATAACACTTACACAGAGAGCCAGTTCTCATGTAGATCTGGAGCTCAGTCTCTGGCGTTCACGCTTTAAAGGTCCTTCTGTGTGTTGTTGTCTGTGTGTTCTCCAGTCTGTGCTTAAGTTTCACTTTCTATCTCTGTCAGCTCGAGTGGAAAACACCGAGAACACTGTCAGGGCCTTTAACTAGACAGGAAGTGCTGCGTCCTGTGTTTATATAATACTCGGTTTGAGTTCCTCGTTCTCGTTTTGTTTTTTTTCCCTCCCTGTGTATCACTAAAACTAGCTGACCTGAAGCATGATCGTCTCTCATGCAGCGGAGGATCTAATGAGGGAGGTTAGAGGATAACAACATGTTGGTAATGCAGGCAGCGCTCTTGTGTAGGCACCGTGATGTCTTTATGCATCAACATTATTAAAATTTGTCGTAGGTAGGCCTGTTGAACAGGTCCTCTAAAGGGTAAAAAAATGTAGAAAACAACGTTCCTGAAACGCTCTACAAACATTAGTTTGAATGATTCAAACACGTGTAATACGCCTCCTGGGTTCGATTCCAGGGCTCGGGGTGTTTCTGTGTGGAGTTTGCATGTTCTCCTCGTGCTTGCGTAGGTTTCCTCCGGGTACTCCAGTTTCCTCCCACAGTCCAAACATATGCACAAGTAGGCTGATTGGTGGTTCTAAATACACTCTCGGAAAATAATGTAAGTTAGTGTACGTTTTGTGATCCAGCTGCTTGTGACTGGAGCAATACCCTAAGGTACTTAGTTGGGGAGGCTGGTGCCCATCTCAGCTGACTCTGGGTGAAGGCAGGGTACACCCTGAACAGCTCGCCAGGCCATTGCAGGACTAACACACACACACACACACACACACACAAAACCATTCACACTCACACTCACACCTAGGGGCGAACTGGAACAGCCAATCAGCCTACTGTGCATATTTTTGGACTGCGGGAGGAAACCAGAGTACCCGGAGGAAACCCACACAAGCATGGGGAGAACATGCAAACGCCACACAGAAACACCCCGAGCCCAGGAAACGAATCTGTGACCTTCTTGCAGTGAGGTGGACATGCTAAGGACTGCACCACCATGCCGCCCCATCAGACTAACTGGCTGTTCCAAATTGCCTCTAGGTGTGAGTGTGAATACAGTGTACCCCGCCTCCGCCCAGTGTCAGCCGAGATAGCTAAGATTCCCATTCCATTCCCAACCCAAAGCCTATTTCGCAAATACAGATTATTATTGTGGACATTCACTGCACATTAACATGGAATTTCTGGTAACTGTATCCAAGTAAGGCGGTACGGTGGCGCAGTGTTAGCATGTTCGCCTCACAGCAAGAAGGTCCTGGGTTCGATTCCCAAGCTGTTTCTGTGTGGAGTTCACATTTTCTCCCCTTGCTTGCGTGGGTTTCCTCCGGGTACTTCGGTTTCCTCCCACAGTCCAAAATCATGCACACTAGGCTGATTGGCGGTTCCAAATTGCCCATTAGGTGTGAGTGTGAATGGTTGTCAAATGGTGTGTTTGCCCTGTGATAGCCTGGCGAGGTGTTCAGGATGTACCCCGACCTCACCCAGAGTCGGCTGAGATGGGCGCCAGCCTCCCTAATTAGGATTAACCGGCTTAGAAAATGAGCGAATGTATCCGAGTAAAAATATTTTTATCAATACACTAGCTCCATTTTTCTTTTCCTTAAATGGTGACCACAACGTTCTGGCAAAATTTGTTAATCCCACCTCCAGCCTCTGGCGTAGGTGTGTCTTGATCCTAAACCAGAATCGAGTTGATGCTGTTTTCCTGGCTGTAAACTGGTTGTTTGGTTGTTGAAATGTGAAGAACTCGTTTGAAATTTGACCCCGATGCCAAAATGACCCAGAAAATGTTTTGGTGGAAAGGCAGCCATAGATACCTTGAGGTCCATTAAGTCACCCTGGAGAACACATTGGTATAGATTGGAGTTTGAGGCTTGTGAATGTTTCTGACATTGTGCTCTATTTGTTTTTCAGGTCTCAGTACTTGTATATATATCTCATCCCTTTATTAAGTCTGAGGTGAATATCGCCGTCTTACTCCTTCACCTTCTTTAGCATTCGGCCATTGTTCACTGTGGAATACAGGAAATCCAGATTGCTCTCACACATACACGGATACGTCCTCAGTCTCCTGCACTGCTTATTTAATTTAATATTACATTCATGTTACATTAATGGGACCCCCCCGAAAAAAACTAAATAGAATAGAGAAAATGGGAGGTGCACAATAGTAAGATGTAAATGAAATTCTGTGAATGTCTTTGGTTGAATTAATTTGGCTGTTTAACCTTATGGTGGTGTGGTGCTTAGCACGTCTGCCTCATGGCAAGAAGGTCCCGGGTTCAGGTGTTCCTGTGTGGAGTTTGTAGGTTCTCTTTGCGCTTGCATGGGTTTCCTCCAGGTACTCTGGTTTTCTCCCACAGTCCAGAGACATGCGCATTAGGTTAATTAGCTGTTGCCCCCCAGGTGCAAGTGTGTGTGCGCGAATGGTTGTGTGTGTTGCCCAGCGATGGTCTTGCGAACTGTTCCGGGTGTACCCCGCCTTTGCCCAGAGTCAGCTGAGATAGGCTCCGGCCTCCCTGAGACCTTAATAGGATTAAGTGGCTCAGCAAATGAGTGAACAGGAGGTGCACAATAGTATGATGTATATAACAATCTGTGAAAGTTTGGTTGAAATAGGTTGACTGGTAGCAGCACGATGGCGTAGTGGTTAGCACGTCCGCCTCGCAACAAGAAGGTCTGCGTTTGATTTCCGGACTTAGCGTGTTCTCTCCGAGCTTGTGTGGGTTTCCTCCAGGTATACCGTTTAGTCCTACTGGTGTTGCTGGGAGGCTGGAGCCCATCTCAGCCGACTATGGGTGAAGGTGGGAAACAACCCGAACCACTGCAGGGCCAACACACACATAACCATTCAAACACACACTCACACCGAGGGGCACTAAAGAATATTCAATTAGCTTAATGTGCATGTCTTTGGACTGTAGGATTAAACCAGGGTACCCAGATGAAGCCCAAAGGGGGGAGGGGGGGGGGGGGACACGTGCATGAACACAGAAATGCCATCACTGAGCCCAGGACTCGAACCTGGGACTGTCTTGTTGTGCTAACCACTATTCCACCATGCCACCTAATACCATTCAGTTAAATTACTGAAGCATTAGGAAGTGAAAACCTATTAATATGTTGGCAAAGCGTACACCAGCATGATCACCCGGAGAGCGCAAACCTCTACCAAGCCATAAAAATGAAGGCCACTGCTAGGCCTGCTGTACTACCACACTTCCAAAATAATTTGGATTTCCCATTTTAAATTTAACCTGGATGAAACCTGGTGTGACATCAAAGCTTCTGATCATGAATATAGAGGATAGAACTGTTTAAAAACTAATTTCTCTGCAAGAGATACAATTCTGTGGCACCGTGCAAGAACCAGATAACCCACATGACCATTAGTAGACCTTAAGCATCACTGTACAATCTATAAAATTGTTAGAACAGTATTAGTTCATTCAAAGGACAATTGGTGTCACTAGCAGTTCAATCATAATAATACTTGTCAATTTCCATGCAAGAAGCAGATAACCCACAATTTCAGGCAGTCCGAGACGTCTCAGAAGGGGGATTGGTCAGTCTGGCAATGTGCCGAGTAGTGATGAGGCAAGTGTCTCAGAGGGTCCCGAATCAGAAAACAGAATCAGACCAAACATCATCTTATAGTGAGGAAAATGAAGGCTAAATGCTCACTGTGGTGTATTAGATTGATATCCGTATGCAATTCAATATTCAAGAATTTTTGCTTAAAAAAAAAAAAAATCATTTTCACATCTGAACTACTTGTTTGAAAATTGTAAAGTTGGTTATCTGGTTCATGCACGGAAATCATTCCGTGTTTCTGGGGATGGTATAGATTTGCTATGAAAATCCCAAAATTATTTTACATGAATTTTGCACAATGTTGATCTTATAAAAAGATGCCATTTCCCAAGTTTGGTTGATTTGTTTGAAATAAAACAAAAATTTCAGAAAAACAAAAACTCATCTTGTTTTTTCTCAAAATGAACATTTTGTGGGTTGTCTGGTTCTTGCATGGTGCCACAGAATGTTGATATTTGTGATGTCATCAGTGCGAGGATTCTTACCAAAGTTAAATGGGATCACCCTCGAGCGATCACTTACCTATCATAAACATTTCACATTGATTTGTCAAAAACTGTGGACAGGAAGGAAACAAAACAAACCCATGCAGATGAAACCCTAACCGGTTTAATGGAGATAATTCTTAATAACCAGAAACACAATTTAATATTTTTTAATTGTAATGCAAATATGGCATCTAAATTTAGATTACACTTGATGTACACATGACTCCTATTACAATAATATCACAGTAACACACTGTAACATTACAGATAATCAGCAAAGTCATATCACAAAACATGAAGATATTTACGATGTAAAATGCATAGTACAATTGCGTGCAATTTAAAAAAAAAAAGATTTCGCTAAAAATGCCTGGATTCTAATCTTTTTGTCTAGTATTAAAAAAAAAGAAAACAACCCAAAAAAAAAAAACAAACAGGAAAAGCACAAAGTGAAACGATTGGTTGTAAAACATTTTCTGATGTCCAGCCAGTTAATGAGCTATAAATCCAGACACCCAACGAACATATGTTTATCGTGCAAACACTCTACTCCGTATAAACGCACACTCAAATAACACACATGCCTCAATACGCGTTCTTACTGTAGAAAGTTATAGAAGCTGTTCCAGCAGTTTAATGCCCGTATACGCAAACAAATCTCCATAAAGACATGGTGTACCAAGTGTGGAGTGGAAGAACTCGAGTGTCCTGCATAGACCCAATGATGAAAACGTTTAGGTTGAACTGGTACAAAAACCGGAAGAGTGGAGGTTAGTACAGCCGTAAAGGACGGAACATCTCCATATTAATTTTGGTGCTATGCACTTGATTTTTCAACAAGCTTAAAGAAGAGTGATGATCAGGTGTCCATATACTTTTGGCCATATCATGGTAATTTGGCTATTTATTAGAGGTGTTGAGGTTATTTCTGAGCTCTCTACTCATATAAACACATACGATCAGGCAATGCATCATGGACCTCTGGGATTCCCACTTTGAGAACTAGTGATGTAATATACAGTAGTGTGCAGTGAAGATTATACACCAGCACTTTGTTCTACAAGGGCTCATAATAAAAACAAGCAAAAAAAGGAGCCCTTGTAGAAAAAAGTGCTGGTGTATAATCTACACCGCACACTACTGTAGGTTCAGGGATCACCTGTAAAGAGTTCCCTGAGGATTTTTGCCTTGAGTTCTGAAAATCACTCAACAAAACAAACCAACACAACAAAACATCTTAAAGCTTTAAAGTAAACCCATGTTACCCATGACACAATGAGATGGAAACAGAGATGAACTATCTGACTGTCAATAACGCTCTTGTTCTACGGTTAAAAACAATTGGAGACCGCAGACCTCCTCCAAGGCCACAAAAAAATCTTTAAAAATTCCCTGCATCCAGACAATAATCTGGATCCCTGCCAAAATTGAATCAATTGTCCCTTGTATCATTTCTGACTCATCCTGATAATTTCATCAAAATCTGTTCGTAACTTTTTGAGTAATGTTGCTAACACACAGACAAACAAACAAACCGATGCTGGTGAAAACACAACCTCCTTGGCGGAGGTAACAAACATAATAGAGAAAATTCAAAGTCTTTGGCTTTAAACACAAGTAGAACATATTCCATCCTAGACTGAAAAAAGAAGAGCCTTAAAGTTCCACCACAATACGATATTAACGATAAAAATATATCAAGACGATATTATCAGAATGATATCGCCATCGCCCAATATTAGCTTGAAAGTTTAATATCCGACATCGACACACACACACACAGCTGTCTGCCACAGCTATTCTACAGTAAGGGGGTGATCACACTAGAGGTGCGATAAGAAAGCGTCTGATGCTTCGGGTTGATGCCACAGCCATCCGTGACCGGGAGGGATGGCATACACTCACTTCCCTGTCACTTACAGCGCTCACCAGCCAATCATGGGCGTCTGGGAGCTCATTCGTACGAGGGGGCGGATAGCGCTTTCCCTCCGAGTGTGTTAGGCCGCCCCCAAATATGCATGCGCAGCAGTTCGAAAAGAGGCGGGCGGTAGCATCGCATGTCACGGAGGGGGCGTGTGCTTGCTTGCGCCCCTCCCTGGTCGGTGGTGGTCGTGTGATAGGGAAGGCAAAAGTTGATGGGTGGGAATTGGATACGACTAAATTAGGGAGAAAAAAAATGGGGAAAAATCTAAAAAAAAAAAAAGAAAGCGTCTGATGCTAATGGAAATTCGCAGTTGTTGTTTTTCATTCTCAAAATGTTCTCAAATTTGTCGTGCGACATTCACGGCATCGCATTTTGGTCGCTCTCTCACTCGTTGTGAACTCGTTGTCGCAAAACGAGGCTCTGACGCGGAACAGTCTCAAACTCTTCTCTAACAGTCCGTACGTGTCGTGAGAACGTCACAAAGTTGCGGTTTTGCTCGCAAATTATTCGGTCACAAGAAAAAGCGACAAGTTTGAGACTTGCTGGCATCCACCGTATTCCGCATATTTTGTCATCATTCATATCTTACTCACATTTTGTTCGCTCTAATAATACATGATCCAAAAGTAAATGCTTTGAGATCAAAAATCGAACAAAACGCCACTAACTTATGACAGTTGTTATGAAAGTCGCGTGGCAGTTTTTGTGACTTGTGACTTTGTGAAGTAATGTTGCGATTGGTTTTTTTTTTGAAGAAAAAAAGTCACAAAAACTGCCATGCGACTTTCTGGCAACTTTAGCGCGATACACATTAAAGCCACAAACTATTCGCTTGCATGTGGAGTCGCAAAACATCTTGACACAAATTTCAAAATTCGCAAAAAATAAAGAAATAAAAAATCTATTTGCGTCAGTCGCTTTTCTATGGCACCTCCCCATGATCCTCCCCCTGACTGATAAAATAATAAGCTGCTCCTTCCTTAACTTCCCTCAATATGTCGGAATAAATGCCATTATAAGTGTCTCAGGGAGCGCATCATCCAAGCCTGATTTAAAAAGACTGACTCTTATGTGTAAAGTGAAAGGAGAGCTCAGGTTGATTTCTTTTTTCTATAGATACTGAAATATGAAACGCACTGAAAAAAAACGTGTATACATTAGGGTGTGTCTAAATTTCAAAGTTTTGAAATGAATGCTGGCCAGGTTTTCATTGTGCCATATGAAGTGTCACAATAATTTAACCTGGCCAGTATAAAATACTAACTTTTACATTTTCCCATATTGTTAAGACACACCCTAATAT
>JAQMYF010000010.1:21608908-21619150 GCA_030014195.1 Neosilurus mollespiculum | reverse complement strand
TCTTAAAGCAGAACATTAAAATTAAAGAAGGAAAATAAAATAAATGAAAATCAATATATAAAATGATATTAATAATAATAATAATCATAATAATAATAATAATAAAAATACTACAATCATGGCTGAGGGGCCCTGCGATGGCCTGGCGAGCTGTCCAGGGTGTACTCTGCCCTCGCCCAGAGTCGGCTGATATGGGCGCCACCCTCCCCGCAACCCTAATTAGGATTAAGCGCTTTAGAAAATGAATGAATGAATAATAGCTGGGGGTATTATCATTATCATTATTATATATTTTTTAAATTCTAATACAAAAACCTTTCCCTGGACTATAAATCAAGGTTACATCAGGCCCAGAGCGTTGACATTTTGAAGAACGGTGTCGTCCTGAGACTTCTGCAGCAGCTCTATAAGTACATCTGGTTTAACGGACTGTTCCAGGGCATGACAAAGTTTTCCCACCGTACAGCCTACAAGACCTTCCTTCATCTTCCAGCGCTCCAGCATCTGATGGATCTTCTCACTCAGACCGTCTCGTGCATAGTCGTGTTCAATGGCGTCAAGATCCACGTCGCTCAGGCCCAGTTTTCTGGCACAGCCTTTCCACTTCCTGCCTAGGTTCTGACGGACCAGCTCCAGATGTTCATCAGTTACTCTGTGGTCCTCTGCATGAGAAAAACACACACACGTTGAGGTGGCATTGACAATGCTGTATGTACAGGGTGTGGCTGGAGGAGCCACCGTTACGTTCTGAAGGTTGTATAACAGAAACATTGGTATATTTGTCACAACTCATGAGTCAGATGCATCTAATGCAATAAAATAATAAAAAAAAAGTTGAATGTGTGTGAAAGAGGCTCACCATACTTCGACAGCTGCTCTTTATACTTCAATCTGGTGGACGACATGCTAGATTGAAAGCCCAGAGATGGGCTGTCCATACTGCGGAAATGCATGGTGTTGTTGTTCCCGATCTGAATCCCGCTGGCCTGACTGATGTACATTGATGCACCTAGAACACCACATCAAGAATCAGCGTCACGCTCATGTCAGAGGAAAGGTTTCACCGCAGACCATGGTTTCATAAAGGGCGGACGCTAAAAGAACTTCATGTTAAACGACTTAATATCGGGACGGCACCGGGGTAGTGTTAGCACATCCGCCTCACAGCAACAGTGTCCTAGGTTTCAGTCCCAGGCGCGGCGTTTCTGTATGGAGTTGGCATGGATTCTACCTGCTAGTGTGGGTTTCCTCCAGGTACTGCCGTTTCCTCCCACGGTCCAAAGACATGCACATTAGGATAACTGGCTGTTCCAAATCGCCCCTAGGTGTGAATGTAAGTGTATGTGTTGGCCCTGTGATGGTGTGGCATGCTGTTCAGGGTGTACCCTGCCTTTTCCCAGTGTCGGCTGAGATGGGCGCCAGCCTCCCTGCGGCGGACCATAATTCTAACCTCGTGCAACAGAATATTTGTCCCAAGTGTTAGCACTGAAAAAAAAAAAAAATTTAAAAATGCACTGAAAGAAGCGTTTCACAATATGCCCATATAGAACAAGCATAGCAAGTTTGAAAGCCCCAGCTTCAGTGCACGGCAAGTATATGTCCGAAAACCTACAGTTTTGCCCCTGTGACCTTGCAAAGTAGGTCAAGGTCACTTACACACAAACTCTTCCTAGCACTCATAGTAGTGAACCAGCATACCAAGTTTGAAACCCCCAGCATTAGCACGTGGCAAATAAATGTCCCGAGACTAAAGTGTGATGGACAGACGAACAGACCGACAGACAGACGGAACCCTTCCCTATAGCTCCCGAGGGGTGAGAGCTAAAAATCTATTTCATTATTTCATACATGGTTACATAGCCTTTATGAAAACAGTGTGTACATGTACCTGTTTCTGTCTGCGGGAAGTCAGAAGGGCATGATGGCACGCGCTCGATAGGTTTGTGCTGATGGAACGGTCCATACTGCATAGGCACTGACAGCTGGCTGTTAAAATCCGGCTTGACCGGCGGCTCGGGAGGACTCAGATAAGAGCAAGGTTTGGACCAAGACTGCACTGAGGACACCTGCTGAGGAAGATCTCCTCCATAGTTGGGATTAGATGTAGTGTACGGGAGTGGATTAAAGAACAACGGCAGGTTGGTGAGCTGCTCCGGGATGTAGCTGCCATGTTTGTGGTAGTTTAACTCTTGGTCCAGTTTCTGCTCCAGGTTAGAAGGGCTGGAAGGAAGGTCAGGCACGGCGTCCTCTTGAAAGACACCTGAGGTCATTAAACTGAGGTCTTCCAAGCTCGCTTCCACTGGCCCCTGGTCTGAACTCCTCAAAGGGGTGGGCGAGTCACCAGAGCGCTGCGGGACGGACGGTGCCTCCAGTCCTGATGGCAGGAAATAGAGGGTTAATATTATAACAAAGTGAATAAAGCTTAATAATGCTGTGTGCGGGTGTATACCGTCATGTGTTTTATGTCTTACATATTTCAAAACAAAGGGTTACCTGGATCAAAGATTATTGATATTGATGTGAATTATGAAGTCACGAGTACCTGTGGCAGTACCTCCCGGCTCGATCTTCATTGTTTTTAACTTTTCCAGTAGCTCTGATGGACCTGCGTACAAATCCTGCATGAAAAAAATAATAATTAAATAATGTACATTTTAAACAAAACACAGGCTTCACACAAGAAATTACCATTCAGGGGTTCATAGCATGTTTTATAATCATAGATTACTCTACATGTAACATGGGTAAACCACTGGACACAGGGATACCAAAAACACAGAGATACACTGAGGTACACAGAGAAACACAGAGATACACCAAGATACCCAGAGAAACAGAGAGATACACCGAGGTACACAGAGAAACACAGAGATACACCAAGATACCCAGTGAAACACTGAGATACCCAGAGATACACCAAGGTACACTGAGATACCTAGAGAAACACAGAGATACACAGAGAAACACTGAGATACCCAGAGAAACACAGAGATACACAAACATACCCAGAGAAACACAGAGATACACTGAGATATACTGAGAAACAGAGAGATACACCGAGGTACACAGAGATACCCAGAGAAACACAGAGATACACAGAGAAACACTGAGATACCCAGAGATACCCAGAGAAACACTGAGATATCCAGAGAAACACAGATACATCGAGGTACACAGAGAAACACAGAGATACACCGAGGTACACAGAGATACCCAGAGAAACACTGAGATATCCAGAGAAACACAGATACATGGAGGTACACAGAGAAACACAGAGGTACACTGGGATACACTGAGATACCCAGAGAAACACAGAGATACACCGAGGTACACTGAGATACACCGAGGTACACAGAGAAACACAGAGATACACTGAGATACACTGAGATATCCAGAGATACCCAGAGAAACAAAGAGATACACCAAGGTACACTGAGATACCCAGAAAAACACTGAGATACACTGAGAAACACAGAAAAACACTGAGATACACAGAGATACACAGAGATACACAGAGATACACCGAGATACACCGAGAAACACAGAGAAACACAGAGAAACACAGAGAAACACCAAGGTACACTGAGATACCCAGAGAAACAGAGATACACTGAGATACACTGAGAAACAGAGAGATACACCGAGGTACACAGAGAAACACCGAGGTACACTGAGATACCCAGAGATACACCGAGGTACACAGAGAAACACAGAGTTACACTGAGATACTCAGAGAAACATAAAGACACACAGAGAAACGGATAAAAGTCCAAAAATAATGATTTAAAAAATTGCCTTAACAAAGCAGTGCATCAGATTTTCCTCTTATTTTTACCCCTGATATAAAGAGTGTGGAAACTTTTGCACCCAGCGATATCTACCTTAAGGCCCTGCAGATCCCGTTCAATGTCTGCTTCCAGGGTCTTCTTATAGAAGAGCAATAATGAGTCATAGCTCTCTGTAAAAGGAAAGAAAACACACAAACCATTCACACTCACACCCACACCGACTGGCAATTCAGGACAGCCAATTTGCCTACTGTGCATGTCTTTGGGCTGTGGGAGGAAACCGGAGTACCCAGAGGAAACCCATGCAGGCATGTGGAGAAGATTCAAGCTGAAAACAGAACCACCTCTCGGACTCGAACCCAGGACATTCTTGCTGTGTGGCGACATGCTAAGCACTACGCCACTGTGTCGCCATAAACAAATGACTGTTTCTTAAAATACAAAATAAAAATAAAAGACAGGGTCACAACTGCGATGGCCTGGAAAGCTGTCCAGGGTGTACTCTGCCTTCGCCCAGACCCTAAACAGATTTAAGCGCTTCAGAAAATGAATAATGGACAGGGTCTAAATTGTTTGGAACGGGTAGGCACTGGGTTCCCAAGAAGGCATCCATCAGCAAGCTGCCCTTAATAATTTCTTTTTTTACTTTCCAAGGAACTGGTGAATGAATAGAGAGACAGAGAGAGAGAGAAAGAGAGAGAGGTGTATAATTCAAACAGGCGACACACAGGAAATGAGTGGACGGCCAGTTCCTGGAATGGCGCCGCATTCACAGAGCACCAGGAAGACATGAGTGCTACACTGTCTCCAAGGTAACAGTAAAGTCATTCAGATCTCAGCTTCCGTCTTCAATTCCAAAAAAAAAAAAAAAAAAAAAAAATGATTTGAATGAGATAAAATTAAATTTATTAAAACTATGATTTAAAGAATTACTTAATAATGTACTTTTCCCCATCTGATCCCAATATTTCATCAAAATACAAAAATAAATAAATACACATTGCACAACCTTCTAGGTCACATCAGTTTCATCAACTGGACTGTAGAGGGCACTGTACAAATCTCTATGGTCTTATATTACTTTCATTACATTAATAGTATAAACTTTCAGATCAATTATTATCCAGACTATCAAAAAAATGTGATTATATTAAATATGAGTAAACTCCCAAACCCAGACCTTTAAACCGGGGTCGTTTCTGAGGGTCATGATCCCAGCATTTTTTCATAAGAGTGATGATCTCTTTCGGTGAGTCCTGTGGAATGAGGGACTGGTTTGGACGGTCTCCTTTACGCACACACTGGCAGATCTGCTCAGGATTAATAGCGTCTGCAAAATGAAGAACAGGAAGATGGATGGATGGATTGAAATATGCTAAACCCGCTCCGAAACAAAATGGTAATCCTACTGGGAAGGAACAGACATGAACTCGTTCAAATATCATTTCCTTCGCCGCCACATGTATTGTGTTTGTTTGACTGTTACCAGGATTACGCAAAAACCACCAAACCGATTTTCACCAAACTTGGTGGAGGGGTAGAGTCTGGGCCTGGAAAGAACCCATTAAAGTTGGCAGGTGATTCGTGCATGGGATCATATTAAAAAAAATCTGAAATCCCAAATTTAAATCGCCCACCAGGGGGAGACATTTCATTATAACTATGCCGAGTGATAATAATCTATTTGGCTCCTTGCCCTCTATGAGCGCCCCTCTAGTTTGTATTAATTAATTAATACTTGACTCATTCCAATCCACAAACAATTACAAGACCTTTCTTCAGTCTCCCTGATGAATTTCCATGAGTCCTCCAGGACCATGTCCACATCTAGTAATCCTTCTAGGGACACTAGGCAAAGGCGGGGTTCACCCTGAACAGCCAGACCATCGCAAGGCCTTGATCCATTATGTTCCAAAACCTAATAAAATTTGGACACGATGTTGGTGTAATTCTAGTCTCACCACGGCTAAAGTCTGGTACTTTGTGTTACTGGTTAGAGACCAGTGGTTAAGTTGCTAGCAAATATGAAGAGATCCGGCAATTAGCTTATTATTAAAGGAGCCGTGTCATGATTTTTACCCGTATTTAGTTGTCAAAAGTCGTTTAAACATGCTATGAATGTCCAAAATACTCGTTTGTATTTGTTAAATGGACTTTCAGCTTGAAATCAAAAGGAGTCCAGAGTTTCTGAGCCCAATATTGAGCAGATATTGTGTTGTAAACTCAAGGAATTTAAGGTATGGCTTTGGTATGTCTTGAGTCTTTCCAGATATGTGACGTCATGGTTTTACTGATTAAGGGTTCAAGCTCCAGTGCCACCAGCCTGCCTCAGTTTGGGGTTTTAAGGAAGACCCTTAACCCTTAAGTGCTCAGATGCACAAATATGAGAAAAAAGCCATAAGCTGCTCTGGATAAGGGTGTAAAAGTAAATGTACTGTATTCTTATGCCACTAGATTGAGATATAGAGGCATTATACAGACGTAACCAATCAGATCTCCTCTATTTTATTTTATATATACACACTCGTTGAAGTCCTATAAATATGATGTCTATGCTAATGATATATTTGCTACTCACAAGATAAACTTCACCACAGTGTCTTACTGTCATACTCCAATCCATCATCTACTACTACTGGAAACTGTGCATTTTTGCTCCAAGGTATTGAGGTATCGAGGTAAAGCGGTAATGAGGTACAGAATTCATGTCTGTGGACTGGCTATAAACACAAACGTGTCTTATACCCTGCGTCACTTACTCTCATAAGGCTCTTTGCTGGTCATCACGACCCACACCACAATGGCGAAGCTGTACACGTCTGATTTTTCAGTGGAGCGAGTGTGGATGCTTTCCAGGTGCTCAGGAGCCATGTAGCACAACGTCCCGGCTCCCGCCGCGCACGACTTCTTGCCTCCCCGACTGCGTCTGCGTGACTCCTCCATGGTCAACCGACTCCACGTCTGACACGTGGCGAGTCCGAGGTCTGCGATCTGACACCATACCAAAAAATGCACGGGATTCCTCACTGCTGTGCTTCACCACTCCCTCACGAAACCCCTCGTTGATTTACATTAAACATAATAAACACAAACCTAGAGAGCTATTTGTCTACAAGTTGATATGTATAATATTAATATGTATTAAAAAGAAAACAAACAGCAGACTATCGTACATATAACATTCAATTTAATGCTCGCTTTTAATGAAGTAACGTCTTCATTCTATTCTCTCACTCACTCATTTACCAAACCGCTTCATTCTTCGAGGGCCATAGGGAAATTATTCTCGCGGTGAATTAGCTAACGTTAATATTTTTCCGCTATAACTTTGTAATTAAGAGGTTACATCATAAATGTGACGTCATATATTTTCCGAGGAGACACAGCATCAAAATCAACGATCTTAAACATTACCGTACCTTTATATGGAAATGATCATCGACCAGGATGTTCTCCGGCTTCAGGTCTTTGTGAATCACTTGGCTGTCTGTTAGATAAACCATTCCCTCTAGGATCTCTACAATGATCCTTCCTTTAATAGATACTGGAACATTCACCTGGTTTAAACATACATACATGCACACACGGATGAGCCATAACATTAAAACCACTGACAAATGACACTGAACTGAATAATTAACACTTAATAATAATTAAGGGGACTGTTCGATTCGGTGACATCCACCCAGCCTGACGTGAATAACTGTTCACTACATGGGAAGAGAAGCAAAAAGCACAATAAATCGGATTATGGTTTATTTTTTAAATTATGACAGATGCAGATGAGCAACGAGTGCAGGTGTGGGCAGGTGCAGGGTTGTATAACGGCATTATTATACTTATTATAATATATATTATTTCACTCCGTTTAAAAGAAGAAAGTTGCGCGACTGTTTTGCGACTGATTTGTGAGTAATTTGCGATCGGTCTGCGGATGTTTGACGAAAAAAATAAATAAATAAAAAGCAAATCCCCTCTTTATTAGCGCGAACAATATGCGAATAAAATACGTGGAATATGGCAGATACCAGCAAGTCTCCAAACTTTCCGTGTGGAAGTCTCCAACTTGTCGTTTTTCCTTGCAAACAAAAACCAAATCATTTGCAAGTAAAACGACAACCTTTTTTGCGACATGTGCGGACTGTTTGCGAAGAGTTGGGAAGAGTCAGACATTTGGGGTAATCTCCAAAAAAATTTTTGCGATGCGGTTCACGAACCAGGCGAAAGAAATGCGACGCCGCGAATGTCGCGAGACAAATTTGAGAACATTTTGAGAATGAAAAGCGACAGCCGCAATTCTATCCATCTTTAGTGTGATCACCCCCTAAAAGATCGAGTGTATATACTAGGTGGAAACTTATATTTATGCATTTTAACCATGACAGAGGTCAGGTGAGCTCTATGCTTCAGGCCAAGCTAAGAGATATGTAGCTAGCGGTGTTTAGTGTACTACACTGCACCCTGTAATGGTGTTTTAGCATATACTACTCAGAGACACAAGAAAAATAAACTAAAATGAGATTTTGATGGTATATTTGTACATTTTTAATGCGTGACAATAAGGATGCCTCCTGCTCCATGTGAGCTTAACAAACTGTAAGTGTCAGTGGTTTGGATTTGAGCATTATCCACGTGGAATAATGTTTATTTTTAAACCCAAGGATGCGGAACAACCAGATACTTCCACAGCTCATTACATTTGCACCTGTTAAGGGTCGTGAGGTTAGTTTAAGCAGCGAATGAGTAGTCAGTTCTTACAGCTAATGAGTTGGAAGCAGGAGAAATTGACTTGTGAAATTCATCCATTCATTCATTTTCTTAAGCTCTTAATCCTAATTAGGGTCGCGGGGAGGTTGGCGCCCATCTCAGCCGACTCTGGGTGAGGGCAGAGTACACCCTGGACAGCTTGCCAGGCCATCACAGGGGCAGAAACACGCTGACGGCTATGCAGCCTACTCTTGATGAAAGTCAGCAATGGTTCTTTTACAGGCCTCTTACCACAGACAGTGAGAGACATGGCCGGCCATTGATAACCCAGTTAGCTGCACTGGGGGGGACAGCAGTGACAACCCATTGATTGTGGGGCTTGAACCCCCAACCTTGGGATCAGTAATCCAGCACCCTACCACCGGGCCACCACTGCCCCTCTTGTGAAATTTAAATTGTAAAAATTTGACTTCATCACTTAAAAATGTTTTTACCGTTGAACTCTCGACTACATTCGACTGCTGGATATTTTGTACTCTGTAGTTTTAACTGAATGAGATTTCAGGAGCTTGATATCTCAGTCCACCTCCGGTTATTATTACTAATCTTATTAGTTCCTGGAAACGTTAGATGTTTAGAGATTCATGAGTTTGGCGTTCTCACCTTCTGAAGCATGGCCAGTAGGTTGCCTTTAGGAATGAGCTCCATGACCAGGGAGTAGTCACCATCCTCCAGTATGACCCCCAGCAGCTTAACCACGCGCTCATGTTTCAACCTGCTCATCAGACTGCCTTCATCCAGCAGAGTCTTCTGCCTGCATGCGCAAAAACACACATGCCACTTATGTAAAGCCGAGAGCATTTCTATTCATCCATCCATTATCTGTATTCTATATCCACTTATTCATCAGGACAAGGTGAGAGGTGGGGTACGCCCTAAACAGGTCATCAATATATTGCAGGGCTAATACAGACAAAAACAACCATTCACACTCACATTCACACCTACGGGCAATTTAGAGCAGCCAGTTAAATTAATGTGGATGCCGTTTTACTGTGGGAGGAAACCAGAGTATCTGAAGGGAACCTATGCAACCACAACAATCACATGCAAACTCTACACAAAAAGACCCTGAACCTACTCACTGTGACGGAAAAGTGCTAACCACTGAACCAGCAATCTTCTTCTTCTTCTTCTTCCTCAATGAAAGTCTGTAAATATGTACAACAGACCGTCGCTGCGTACAACAGACCGTCGCTATGTATTAGACCATTGCTACGTATAACAGATTATTTCTGTGTATTACAGACCGTTGCTATGTATAGGACCGTTGCTACGTATAAGACCTTCGCTATGTATAACAGATTCTTTCTGTGTATATCAGACCGTTGCTGTGCATAACAGACCATCAACTACATATAACTGACCATCTCTACATATAACAGTCTGTCACTACCTATTGCAGATCATCACTATGTATGACGTACTGTTCCTACATAAAGCAGACTGTCACTATATATAAGAGAATGCCGCAGTGTATATTAGACCATCACTACATATAATGTTTTGTATTTTATGGTTTCACCCAAATGAGGAAGGGTTTCCCTTTTGAGCCTGGTTCCTTTCAAGGTTTCTTCCTCGTGTCAACTGAGGGAGTTTTCAGTGCCACTCATCACTACATATAACGGACCTTCTCGACGTATATCAGACCATCACTACATATAACGGACCTTCTCGACGTATATCA
>JAQMYF010000010.1:21560841-21576048 GCA_030014195.1 Neosilurus mollespiculum | reverse complement strand
AAATAAGATTTAAACCAGGCGAGGGCCGTTCCCTTAATTCCAACAACGTTTTCTAGTCTATCAAGGAGAATTGTATGTGTGAGTGTAAGGGAGCGGGGAAGAAGAGGGAGTCGGGGATGTCAGTCTGGAGGGAAGAAACCTACCCTCCAGATAGCGAGCTGCAAGCAGCACTAACCCGCCCTATGGTAGCACATCCAGACATGCCCAGATCCCGGGCACATAAGGACCCCACCACCTCGACGGGGGGCCACCCCCTGGCCCCAGAGCCCATAACCCCCACCTAGCCCGCCCCAGAATAGCCCAGCCACCCGGCCCTTGGTCGATACCCACAGACCCAGGCACCCCCAGAATCGAAGTGGAGCTTTGTGCCCATTACTGATCCAACTTCGGGCCCATCCATCTGGTCCATCCAGGGTCAGTCTCATTTCATCAGTCCATAAATCAGTGTTCAGGTATTTCTTGGCCCAGTCTTGATGTTTTAAATGTGTCTTGTTCAGTGGTGGTCAGATTTCAGCCTTCCTTACCTTGGCCATGTCTCTGAGCACTGAACACCTTGTACTCCAGGTAGGTTACAGTTCTGGAATTTGCCAGCACTGGAGGAAAGTTGGTTCCTAATAGCTTCACGCTTGATTTTTCATAAATCTTTGGCAGTAAATTTGAGTCCTTTTTTTTCTCAACACGTTTCTTTCCACCCAATGAACTTTAGCAACAAAAGGTTTGATAGTTTTGTGGTCACGACCCAATATCATTGCAATTCCAAGCATGCTGCATCCCTTTGAAAGATTTTATTATAATTTGTGACTTTTCAGAGTCAGTCAAATCTCTCTTTCGGCCCATTTTGCCTGAGGAAAAGAATCTGGCCAAAAATTATGCACACCTTGATATATGATGTTGATCTCCTTAGGCCACACCCTCCCTCATCATTACACACATACGGCGGAAAACGACAGATGCCTGAAAAGCCATTTTTCATCGTTGCAGTTAAGTGATATGGAAACAGTAGTGACTTGAGTGCATGTTTTATATTTCGGTTCTTTGCTGCACTTTTCCTGAAGCTGTGACAGTAAGAAAGTTTTAAAAAATGGCTTTAGTTATTTAGTGTTGGGTTTGTGAAGTGTTGGAGGTGCAGAATTCTCGACAGGAAGCATTTACTTGGATTCACTGCTGGACTTCCAAAGGAAAGAAAATATATTTAGGCTGTACAGTAATCAAGGAACTTTATCTGAACTATGAACTGGGAGTTTTTTTACTTTTCCCAGAATCACTAGTTCAACTCGGATTTCCCACATAATCTCTCCTCTGATATAGTTTGGGATTTTCTCTCATCAGCGCGAGCTGATCTTTTACACACGTCCAAAACTGATCATAGATCCCCAGGTTTCATTTTTAAAAACCTCTTCCAGGTAATTATGCTCCGATCTGACATGGAATGAACTCATCCCAGAGGAAAACTATTCGAAAGCCCTGAATATTATTATTATTATTATGAACAATATATAATTATTACATTATTATATGAATAAGTATAATTATAATAATTAAATAGCTATAATTATATATTTATTTTACTTTTTTTTTGGATCATCCCCCTTGTGAATAAATCAGGATATTTTTGGAAATGTATTCCCTGTATTTTGTTATTATTTATTTAGTGTCACTTGTTAAGTGTTTTCAGTGAATTGGCTCGTAATAATCATGTAAATCTTTGCCATCTCAGTCATTAGTTTAAAATTTTAGGTGACCTTGACCTTCCTTTTTTCTTCTTATAACGAGGCTCGTGCTAAAATTTTTATGCCAAGCTAAACAAGATGTATAAAAATCACCGAAATTGGCCCTAACAAGTAAACCTCTGGTTCCTCTGTGTGTTTTCTGCCTTATACATTTTGGGAAGTGGGAGTGTCTCGTACCAATATTAGGGCCACTGTGACCTCAATTTCGAACTTTGACCTTATTTGAAAGAAAAAAAGTTTGTCCGGGCCGTATTTTCTATGTGTTTGTCCTTACACGTACGTTAGGTATGGACGGGTCACTCGCTGAAAGGTCGAGGCCGTGGCTCACGGTCAAGTATCAGATTACCTCTGGTGAGTTTATAGATGCAGCCCGACACGTGAAGGTGTAATATTTCACCTTTACGCCCCACCTGGAAGTTGAAGCGAATGACCTACAGATAAAGCGGACAGAGCGTCCAGGTCCTGCAGTGTGTGAAACTCTGGTCTGCATATTTTGAGTGCTTGTGTACCCCACAGTGGGGACCCAGTGAAGGTTGCCATCACAATGATATCTAGTTTTTGTTGTTGTTTGTTGCAGTTGATATGTTGGGACTTGGGCTGTAGTGTGCAGCCTGCCATCTCTGAGCATGCTCAGTTCTCCCTTTTGTTGCTCCCAAATTCAGGACCATTATGATTGCTTGCCAAGTGAAGCAGATGAGCAAAGAGGTCACCCAGTTCTTCTCTGCCGACGACGTGGTGAAGATCAAGAACTTCAGCAAGTCCCGCAACAAGGTAAGGAATGAGGTTATCGCAGTCACTGATGAATCTGTGGCGTGGGTTCAGAGGTCTGAAATCTTATTAGGGTCACGGGGAGCCTAGAGCCTGTCTCAGCCTATTCTGGGTGAAGGCTGGGTACATCCTGAAAAGCTTGCCAGTCCATCACAGGGCCAACAAGCACTCAACCGTTCACACTTGGACCTAGGGGGCAATTTGGAACAGCCAGTTAGCCTAACGTGCATGTCTTTGGACTGTGGGAGGAAACCGGAGTACCCAGAGGAAACCCACACAAGCACAGGGAGAACATGCAAACTCCGGTCCGGGCCCGGGACTCGAACCCAGGACCTTCTTGCTGTGAGGTGGCGGACAAAGTGTCTGAAATGATTTGAATTTTTAACTGTATCCACTGTATATATTGGTTGAAATGGTCTTCACACTCTGACGGCAATCCATGATTTAGGAAATCCGACACCGTCTGGAGTCTGTGACTGCTGTGATCCTGTTAAAACACCGACCAATCAAAAAAGTCCAACTGGGAAAAATCCAACCAAATGCACCTGTGTCTCCGGGCTCGCGCGCGCAGCCATTACGCGCACGAACCACCAGACAGAGCGGAGCTCATGCTTGTGAAGAGGGGCGTAGCTTTGGAAGGACCTCCGAGAGCAGAGGGAGGGATTAACCGGAGCACTGAAGAGATCCTGCTTCAAATTCTCGATAGCTCTCCAGATTAGAGACCAGCTTTAACAGCAACCACCCAGCTCATTTTAACCGGTAAACTAGGCTGAGTAATCGTGTAACGTGAAGGGTGCGTCGGTTACTGCAACCCAGTTTAACCAGGCTAGCCATGCTTTCATAAGACCAGCTATCACGGGGTGTTAATGAAAGGACATACGAAGGTCTGTACCATGTGGCGTCGCCCTGTCAACATGGATGTGTAGGTCTACGTCGGGAAATTGGCAGAAGAGACCGTTGGAATGCTTCAGCCCGCTTATGATAAGTAATGAGGACGGCGAGGTGTTTTGAGTGACATTTGTACTGAAGCACATCATGCAGATCGCAAACGCTCACATACCAGTTTCGCAGAAACGCACCTTTTCGACTGCGACTTGTATGTCATGCAAATATTCTAATTAAAGTGGTGCTGAAGTAATACGCGAGCTGGCGTAGTGGTTGGCATGTCTGCCCCACAGCAAGAAGGTCCTGGTTCAGGTCCCAGGCTCGGTGAGGACGATTCTCTGTGGAGTTCGCATGTTCTCCTAGTGCTTCCTCTGGATACTCCAGTTTCCTCCCACAGTCCAAAAACATGAGAAATCGCCCCTAGGTGCGAGAGTTAATGGTTGTGTGTGTGGACCGCGTGTATCTCGCTGTTGCCCGGAGTTGGTTGAGTAACGTATCAGTGTTGAGCGTAAACCCGTTTATAACGTCATACGTTTTTCCTTCTCTCGTATTTTTGTACAGAATGTGTTCAACCAGTTGGCCCGTTCTTTAGCTCCCAGTATCCACGGCCACGAGTACATCAAGAGGGCCATTCTGTGCATGCTGCTGGGCGGAGTAGAGAAGGTTCTAGAAAATGGATCGCGCATCCGTGGAGACATCAATGTCCTCCTCATAGGTTCGTATCACACAAATGTATGAACACACGGTTCGGTTCAGTTGCGGCCGGAAAGCTCACACTCGAGTCTCGAGTTCTGTTTTAAGTCTGCCGATGGGTGGCGTGGTGAAATGTAAACGGTTCTGTTTTTTTTTTTTTTTTTTTTTTTTCACTGCGTCTATGCTTCAGCTGTGGCTTCGTGAACATGACATCAGAGCTCCACAAATAGTCCTGAGTTTAGAAGGTCATAAATACACACAGAGCACAGTCGAGCTAGTGCAACGCCGTGGTGTAAGGCTGCTGATCTTCATGAAAACTTTATACTTTTGGTGTTTGTCCTGGTCATAAACACACAGGAGTTTATAATATTGTGACTTCAACTGTGACTCTCACACAGAGAACCATGTTTTCATGAGAAACCCTCAAGAGCAGAGAGCAGATGTCATGCACAGGAAACAACTTGGGACTTGAACTGAGTGCATATAATAAAAACAACAAAGTTAAAGAAAAGTTCTTCAGGGAAACCTGTTTGTCTGAGATACTGGGTTCCTCCAGGGTTCTTTAAGAGTTCAAGATCAATTATATGGAAGATTATTTTTGTTGTTGTTGTTCTTCTTCTGGTTTAATACAACCTACTGTGTTAAGGGAGAACAGAAAAACAGTTCACGGGTTCTTCTGATAACCAAAGGCTCCTACTTTACATAATAGTTCCACATGGAAACACTTAACAGGAAAACAACTGACAGAACCAGGGAATAGCCCCTCGTGTGTGAGCGAAGATCCATTCAGAATGTGTTATTTTAAATAATTGTGTTTTTCCCTCATCTTAGAAGATTTTTTTGGATAATTGTTATCCTGCTTCAGAATAAAGCAAAGGGGGAAGAAATGATAAATGACATAATAAAATCTAAAAACATTACTAATAATGTTTTAAAGTGTATTTTTAATTGCAAATTTTAATATTTTCTTTTTAAATTGCTTATTTTATGAGCAGTTATTGTTCATAAAAAATTTTTAATGCCAATTTTAAGGGTATTTTATTAATAATTTTTACTTTTTTATGATTATTTTAAGGGTATATTTATGCAAATTTTATGGGTACTTTGATTGCTAATTGTCATGTCTTTTATGCTAATTTTAAGGGCATTTTATAGCTAATTTTTATGTTTTTTATGTAGATTTTAAGGGTATTTTTATTGCAAAATTTTTTTTTTAAATGATAATTCTAAGGGTATTTTTACTGCTAATTTTTATGTTTTTTAATGCTAATTTTAAGAGTATTTTTATTGCTAATTTTAACTTTTTTTGCTAACTTAAGGATATTTTATTGCTTTTTTCAGTAATTTTTTTTATCATGCATATTTTATTTTTATTAATTGAAAAGCAAGTTTTTTTAAATGCTTATTTTAAATGGCTTTTTTTCTCGCAAATTTTTTAGGGTACCAGATATCCGGATCCTTCTACACGTACACTCATTCAGAGTCGCATCCCGTGTCACTGGACCCGAGTATGAGATCTGCAGAGGCCATGGCCATCTCTGGTAAACACTCGTCCATGCATGCTGCATGATTGATTTACTTTCTTCCAGCTGTTACAGATTATTTTCCACACAAATTCACTCAGATCTGTTTCTCTTCCCAGACTTCCGCCTGCACGTGTCACTGTACTACCGTGAGTCTCTGGTAAAAGAGGTCACCACCACCAGTCCTGAAGGTTGCCGGATCTCATCTTCTCCCTCCCCATCCTCTCCATCCTCCCCATCATCCCCGTGCGTAGAGGACAGGCTCTTCGGTGGGCCCGAACCTGTGCTCTTCCCGTTCCCGTACCCTCAGTCACAGCGGCGTGGTGCTGATAAGCTCCCCAACGTGCTGGAGCGTGGCGTGCTGCTCTGGCTCACATCTGACGGACTCTATGCCAAGCGCCTGTGCCAGGGCAGGGTGTACTGGGAAGGACCGCTAGCGCCATACTCGGACAAACCCAACAAGCTGGAGAAGGAGCAGACCTGCAAGCTCCTGGACACACAGCACTTCCTGTCAGGTAGGAATCACTGAACACCTTTTATATGAGCTGGAATGAATATGACAGATGAGCAGCTAATATGACTGAATAGCGACAGCTACCCTCATGTTAGCGATTACTTCATGCCTATAAATGAAACTGTCCGGGTGGTGGTGCTTTGCTTTATCTAGTGCCACTGACTCTGAACAGACGAGTCGCCTATTTTAAACTTTTAAATAATTAAAATAAAAATGAACACACACTTCACCTTCCTACTGTTTTAAAATATTGAACTCACTAATCAGACATGACGGTAAATAAAAGTATACATTAATGGAAAATGCCCCATGGGGTGAACCGGTTATTGTATCCAAACAAACCAATGCATATGGTTTTATAATAATATGCTATTTTGGCTTCCTGTGTAGAAATGTGGGCGTTTGGCATTAAATAAAACAGCTTAGGATAAAAATGTAATCAGCTCATACTTAACACTAAGCTAATTTTATCATTTATAAACAAGAGTAGCCTCTCCGGGAAACCTTCGGTGATGACTATTGGAAATAGCCGGGAAGTCCCGAATGCCCCGCCACAGATATCGACATAGCACCGGCACCAACATTGCGCCATCACCACCTGAGACATTGTTTCAACAGAAATCACAGACGGGTTCCTGAGCGGTGCAGTTCTTCATTCTGATTGGTCGATTGATTTTCAATGATAATAGTTCCAGCTGCTGGCTGCAATATGTTATGGTTTCTATAGTAACAGCGACAGTAACAGCTAGCGCAGTGGTTGGGGTTACTGGGTTACTGCTCCAAGAGTTGGCGGTTCTACCAACAAGTTGCCACTGTTGCGGCTTTCAGAAAGGCCCTCAGCCCTCAATTGCTCACTTGTATTAAAAATAAATAAATAAAAAATTGTAAAGTAACAGTTACTCAAGGAGCTCATACTGTAAAAATGCTACGTGAAGTAATCCGCTAACAATAAACAGATTTAAAACTTTTTCTTGTTATGTAACAAGGTGTTTGTTAAGTTTTATTTACGGAGACATCTATAGGACATTTATGGAAGGAGTCTCCGGTATCGGTGCTTTGTTCCAGTTAAAGCTATAAGTTTTTGATAGCGAAAAAGGCTTCTGGATGGCGGCTTTGTGGTATTTTGTGGTTTCATGCTAACATGCTGCATAAAAAACCCCAAAACAAAACAAGAGTAATCATAAGTGATTATTTTCCTATCACTGAATGCCAACTGTGTTTTATTTCTTACATAATGCCCTGGCATGCAATTTCTATAAATAAATAGTTCACTCCAGTTAGGAACTGCATCCCCGGCTAACAGTTTTAGGTCAGATGAACATAATTTAAACCAGCGGATTGGACTAACATTCTTAAACACTAAAACAACGTATCTACAACCTTTTATTTTCCGGCTTGTGAAATTTTTATCAAAGGCCGAAAAGTTTTCGGACATTCAGTCGAAGCTGTTTGTTGCTTCCTGGTAGTTTTGACATTTTGAAAGGTGAACTTGGAAAAAAATTGGAGCTTGTTTTCAAACCTGGGGTTGAATTTTCTTCGAGATGCCAACTCAAGTGTTTAAAAAAATAAAAATAAGTACAAAAATTTTTTTGTAATGCTGCTGCAGATAAAGATTTTTATCTTTTTGGGGAAAAAAAAATAGAACATATTTATTAGAGAATAGTATCGTGATAAGAAAGAGCACGACCTTTAAAAGGATTTATAAATCAGCTGACGTTGCTTGACTGCAGTCGAGGCTCTGTCATGTCAGATCCTATGTCATGTCAGATCCTATGTCATGTCAGATCCTATGTCATGTCAGATCCTATGTCATGTCGGATCCTACGTCATGTCAGATCCTATGTCATGTCGGATCCTATGTCATGTCAGATCCTAAAAGCTTGTTTTATTTTGGAAGATGATTGTGTGGTAAGATTGGTGGAAACGGCTGTCATTCACCCCGCCGTACATCTGTTCATTCTGTCTCCGCCCCCTCCGTCCACATTCAGACAGGCTGTGGTTCAGTCTGTAGCCACTCTTCAGCTCTCTGTCACACATTTAGTCACACTGGAGCATAAGGACTTTCCAAAACCTTTCAGGCAAATGCTTTTCGAACGTTTTTCAGCCTTCTGTGACACCTGCAGCACTGACTACACCTGTCACAGGCACAAAATGTCATCTCATCTCCCTGAACGACTCATCAGTGCCCTTATTACGTGATGAGAACAGGGTCATGTGGACACCATATTACTCATCAGGTGCTTTTGTATCAGATGAACAGAAGAGAACAGAATGACTTGGATCAGATATTAACGATTTATTACCCAGAGGGACCCGATTTAGGCTGTTAAGTGGGGATTTATTACTACACATCTCACAGTTTCTAGTAGTTTAACCAGCAACAGATTTTTAAACAACAGAAGCCACCGTCAAGCCACTTTACCATTAATTAAATACACTTCCTTAAACTGAATATCATAATATTTCATCAAAATCAACATACTACAACATGGCTAACGTTATAACCAAACTAAAAAGTGTTGATTCATGCACAAATAACTCACGTATAAATTAGCAGTCACATTGCTAGCATGGTAAAATTTGCTTTAAGCCACGCCCACATAACTCCTTAGCTCCGGGGGCCAGTAGTATAGTGGTTAGAGTGCTGTGCTCATGATTGAGAGGTCATGGGTTTGAATCCCTGTTAGACCCCCACCGTGCTAAGCTCCTTGGGCAAGGTCCTAACCATAAGTGTGCCTCTGTCCACCCAGCAGAATAATTGGATACCAGTAAAAATACTGGGAAGGTATAGTGGGACTATAGGACTAGTGTCCCATCCAGGAGAAGTTGAACCCCTTGTCGCGTCACGCTACGGAAATTGGGATAATGATGAGCCACTAGGCTCGCAGACTTTACTTTTTTTAATGTGGCTCAGTCACATCGGATGCCCAGCTTTCCTTGATGTATAGGGTGCCTTTACTTTTGTACGGATGAAACATTAAATTCTTGTTAATTCGTTCATTTATTTGCTGAACTGATTAATCCTATTATGGTCACGTTAAGGCTGGAGAATATCTCAAAGACAGGGATCATCCGAAACAGCTCGCCAGACCATCACAGGGCGGACACATACATTCACACTTAGATCCACGCCTTTGGAACAGCCAATTAGCCTAATGTGTATGTCTTTGGACTGTGGGAGGAAACCAGTGTACCTGGAGGAAACCCACACAAGCACAGGGAAAAGATGTAAACTCCACATAGAAACGCTCTCGAACCCAGAACTTTCTTGCTGTGAGGCGGATGTTTTAATCACTGTGTATCACCAGCACTGGTGAATTTCATATTCGTTATTTGCGAATACGTCTTTCATCGCTTCCTTTCAAGTCACCAAATGATTTGTCAGGGGAGAATTTGCACAATCCCAGGTGCAAATGTAGGTTTTTCCATAAATGTGGTCACTTTAATAAATACTTCATTTCTCACTTAAAATAATCTGCAAAAAAATTTCTGTTTGTATCAAGTTATAGACACGATACCATTTCATAAAGCTCTCGACACTGATCCTACAGAAAGGCAAGCTTTTGTGTCATTTTATCATAAATGCTTCACGTTTTCGGGGTTTTTTTTCAGTATTTTGGTGTCGATTGTTAGCGTTGTTAGCAATTTCTCCTTCTTGCTGTTCTCAGAAAGCTGCCTGTCACTGGAAATCTTTCCGCCTAGCAAAATCAATCGTGTCTTATTAGCATATTCTGTTCAGTGGAGGAACTGATTACCAAGATTCACATCTTACTAGTTTGCTATGCTAGGATTAGGAGGTATATCAGCAATCTGTTGGCCAATCAGTAACTAGAATGGCTGTGTAATAATGATAATCCAAACTAGACTACTTAGAGAGTGCAAACTTTAAAAAACGTAAAATTAAAAAAAATCCTCAATTCAGAATTTCATCTCTAAAATCTATTGGTGTCTTTCTTGTCCAAAACTCCGCCTCTGGTATAAAACGCAATCTCATCTGGAGCAAACTGGGCTATTGTCTGAGGATATGACTGGATTTAGCAAACTAGCTTAACAACGGCAAAGTAAGCTAGCTACCTGTGTGACACAATAGAAAACCCATCGTGAACAATCTGTAAATAATTACTGAAGCTTGAGAAGCCCATTTTATTAAAATGCTTGTGTGGCGTGGTGCTAAAGGAAAGTAACAAGGTTTGGGGGAGTAGTGATGGAGCCTGACACAAAGAAAATTTAATTTTGCTCTTCGTCTCACAGCAAGAAGGCCCTGGGTTCGAGTCGTGGGCTCGGGGCGTTTCTGTGTGCATGTTCTTCCCGTGCTTACGTGGGTTTCCTCCGGGTACTCTGGTTTCCTCCCACAGTCCAAAGTCATGCATATTAGGCTAACTGGCTGTTCTAAATTGCCCCTAGGTGTTAGAATAACTGTATGTGTGTGCTGGTCCTACGGTGGTAGTCCATCACAGGGCTAACACACACAACCATTTACAGTCACACTCACAGCTAGGGGCAATTTGGAACAATCAGTTAGCCTAATGGACTGTCTGAGGAAACTGAAGTACACTGGCGGAAACCCTTGCAAGCACAAGGAGAACATGCAGGACCTTCTTGCTGTGAGGCGAATATGCTATTACTGAAATTGAAATGCCTTTGTCACCAATCAGAATCAGGAATTCAACAGCACTGTGGTATAAACATATCTTCTTATGCCTAGTTTTCCTCCTTCATCATTGAAAACTGAATGTATTTCATAAAATAAAGCAACACCTGTAGCTCTGTAACTATTCTCCAACTCGCATGCAGTTCACTCATCGTCACAATATTTGCTGTCATTACAGAGTTGCAGGGTTACATCCATAACGGTCGCCCGATGCCCAGGTACCAGGTGGTGCTCTGTTTTGGAGATGAATATCCAGATCCTCAGCGACAGAGCAAGATGATCACAGCTCAGGTACGTTTACCATCCAAACTCAAACAACATTATAAATTATAAAGACCAAAGTGTCCTTGAGGGCTCTCTACAGGTTCTCTCACTCACTCATTCATTCACTCATTTACCAAACCGCTTGATTCTACTAGGGTCGTGGGGAGACTGGAGCGCCTATCTCAGCCGACATTGGGTGAAGACACCCCTAAGAGCTCTCTAGACTATTGCAGGGCCAACACACACACAACCATTCACACTGACACTCACACGTAAATTAACAAGCAAATTAACCTAAAGTGCTTTAAAAGTCTTTGGACTGTGGGAGGAAACCGGAGTACCTGGAGAAAACCCATGCATGCATGGAGGAGGGCATGCAAACTCCACAGAGAAATGCCCTCGCCGAGCCCAGGACTGGAACCTCGGTCCGTCTTCCTGTGGGGTGGACGTGCTAACCACTACGCCACCATCCCGCCCATCTACAGATTCTCCTAGACCAAAAGTTTACAGTAAAAACACACACATATATATAGTTTAAACAAAACTGCTAAAATAACATTTGCGGCGTATAGAACGATGCCTTTAAAACTTTCCTTTAAAACGAGTCGTGATGAAATCTACAGGAAAGAGTGGCATCGAAAATAGCTGGAACACAAAAACATAACAGATATTAGATGTACTTTTTATTTTGGATGAGAAATGACAGGCGCATTATATAAAAGGACACAAAAGAATGCCCTGACTAAACACAATCCTGACTGCCATTGTAAATGTAATCAGCACAATTATAAAGATTAGAAAGTCTGATCGTATTATAAAACCTCAAATTATCCAGAGGAAAATATTTTGCTTCTATGGATGCAGAAATTGTTCGTGCGTTTGCAAGTCCAAGCCCTCGGGGTGCAGCGTGACGTTTCCAGCCACTTTGGGTTGAAGCCTGAAAGCTTTGTTTGCCAGAGGAAAGCAGCAGTGCTCATGTACACGCGGCTATGCGACTCGAGCTAAAAATCCTCTCGTAAACAAGTCGAATGAAAATCCGAGCCCACATCTAACACGCGCAGGGCTTTTTAAAAACGAGATGGCACAGATTTGTTAGGAAATCTCAGAGCCCATGTCAGAGTTGATGAAATGTGGTGGAGTTGAGGCAAAACTGTGCTCACTGGTGCGGAGAAGTCCAGGCCGTCGGTACAAACATGTGGTCTGGTAACGACCAAACATTCGAAACGCTCCACATGCTGCGTCTTTTAGTATATTCCTGTGTGTTGTTCCGGTATTAAGAACGAGAAAACACAAATTTTTGAGCGTATATGAATAGCACTGTGTACATTTCATAGTGATCTTAGAACAAGCACAGTATTAGAGCAGGATATGAAAGGGATGTGGAAATTCGGCAATAAAAAACCGTCCCATTAAAGCTAACGAGGTTTAAGGTTTGAGCCTGTTCTTGCACAGCAAGAGATAGTAAGATCACTTAGTGAGTAAAAGGGTCAGGTATGGTGAATACATGCTTAAATCCAGATAAATGTATGTTGGGAAGCCTGAAAAAACCTTCACATGCTTAAAATTGGTTGTTTTCTACTGTCACTGAGGAGTCACTGTTACCACCATGAAGTGAAGGGTTTTATGAAACTCCCGGAAGGGTTTTATTTCTTTTCATTTATTAGTAAAGCAATACTCTGTTGAGGATTATATAGTACATTTAACAAGTAGCTGTAGGCAACAATGCCATTGTCAAGTCCAAGACGATGTTTAGCCATGATGGAGTCAAGAAGACTCTTAGGGGGTTGGGACTGAGCAAAGTCAAGCCAAGAAAAGGCTTAATGGGTCAGGACTGAGCAAAACTAATTCAAGAGCAGTTAAAAGTAAGGGGTAAGGAAAAACTGAGCAGGATTGAGTTAAGAAGAGTCTTAAGGGTTTGAAGACTGAGCAAGATCAAATCATGAAGAGTCTTGGGGGTTGAGACTGAGCAAGATCGAGTCAAAAAGAATCTCGTGGGGTTAAGACTGAGCAAGATTGAGTCAAAAAGAATCTTAAGGGGGCTAAGACTCAGCAAAATCAAATCAAGAAGAATCTTAAGGGGGTTAAGACTCAGCAAAATCAAGTCAAGAAGAATCTTAAGGGGGTTAAGACTCATCAAAATCAAGTCAAGAAGAATCTTAAGGGGGTTAAGACTCATTAAAATCAAGTCAAGAAGAATCTTAAGGGGGTTAAGACTCAGCAAAATCAAGTCAAGAAGAATCTTAAGGGGGTTAAGACTCAGCAAAGTCAAGTCAACGTGAATCTTGGGAGGGATGGGGTTGAGCAAGATTGTGTCAAGAAGAGTTTTAATGGGACAAGACTAAGCAAGACTGATTCAAGAACAGTTGAAAGAAGAGTCAGGGGTAGAGACAGAGTGAAGATGAGTCTTGGGGTGTTAACAGTGAGCAAGATTGTGTTAAGCAGAGTCTGAAGGGGTCAAGACTGAACAAGACTGAGTAAAGAACAATCCTCTGCAAGGCCAAGCCTTCACCTCGCTTGCTGGCTTCATTTCTGCAGTGGAGAAGTGATTCACCTGTTTTCGAGAAGAAGGAATTACGTTTTGCCTTTCAGTCTTGATCGAGACTAAGGCCATATTTAGCGGGACCAGTAACCAAGGACAATTACAAATGCTAAGAAATGTCTAAGACAAATCTAAGTGAAAACAAAAAATGGCTCAAGACAGAACTCATGAACTTTGAGTAAAATGGTTTAAAAAAACAAACACAGCTTGAATTTTACCAAGAACTCTGAAAGAATATTATAAATGTTAAATAAACATTAAAAAAATAAACATCTTTGTTAAACAACACAACACAACAAAGTTACTGTGAAAGGAGTGCCAATATGGAAATATAATGCACACCTTCCGTCCAATCAGATAAGAGAATCATACTTAATCAATAATAGGCATATTCCCTAACCAGGAGCTCTGTTTTCTCCCAGGTGGAGCCAATGTTTGCTAGACAGCTGGTGTACTATGCCGGTCAGACCAACGGGCATTACTTGCGGGGTTACGAGCTGCCCACTCAGGGAGCCCTGCCCGTAGAGGAGTATCCGAGGAGTCTGCAGCACATGCAGGAATGACGTCACGACCAGAAATGCCTGAAACGGACTTGTCCAAGGACGCTCCTCATTTAAAAAAAAAAAATCCTTCCATACCCAGCCGGTAGGAGGAGACGGGGCGGAAAGGTAACCGCGTGTCAGACGCCTGTCGACCTTCAGCAGACTTGTGGACAGTAAACTCAAAGCTATGTGCACTGAACAGGCATGACATGAGATCTGATCATGTGCCATACACAGTGTTATAAATATGTATGCCAAACTTTTTATTTTTTTAATTTGTTTTAATTTGTATTACCTTTTTTATACTTTGTGTGGAGTATTCGTTTAATCCTTCCTAAATCAGCTGTCTGTTCTTTGCAAAAGAAAAATCAAGCTAAAAACGCTTCCTGTTTACAACTTGATCAGTCGTCTATTTATATTTGTACTGTATATCGTGTGTGTGTGTGTGTGTGTGTGTGTGTGTGTTTGCTGTATGTCCTATAGACATCTAATCTTGAATGTAATTCTTTTTCCCGTGAACGAAGTCTAAGTCGAAGTTCCATATACTAAGAAATGGAGCTGTTATTCACAAGCCTGAACCTTTAATCAGAGAGAGATATATCTTTTTCTGGTGCTCAGCATGTGTATGAGTGTGTATGATTGAGTATGAGTGTGTGCATGTGTGTGCATGTGTGTGTGTGTGTGTGTGTGTGTGTGTGTGTGTGTGTGTGTGTGTGTGTGGTAGACTGAGTGCTGATGGGAAACTCTCACATGCAGGTTACTGGTCACAGTGCTGTGGTAAAATGGTGTAGAGAGGTCGATAGAAGAGAGGAGGGGAGGCGAGAGACATCAGTGCATTTATTTTTCTGTTTTGCTCTCTTAAAAAAAAATCAGGAAAGTTTTGTAAAGCTGTGTTTTTTTTTATCCTGTAATTTTCACCTTTTTTGTAATCAGACAATGAATGAAAATAAAGATTCCTCTTTTTCAGAATCTTTCGAGAATTGTTTGCTGTCATTTAAGTTAACAGAAAGTGCATGTGTGCGTGTGTGTGTGTCTACATTTGTATATCTCTATATCTGCATGACTATTCATGCATGTAGGTGAGACTCAACACTCATC